>CM053622.1:372793825-372834764 GCA_028646595.1 Phalanger gymnotis
TTATACATAATGATACGCGTGTGGCCCATGTTGAATTGCTTGACTTCTTAGGGAAGGAGGTTGGGTGGGAAGGGAAGAGGGGAGAGAATTTGGAACTCAAAGTTTTAAAAACAGATGTTCAAAAACAAAAAAAAAAATTTTGCAAGCAACTAGAAAATAAGACACACAGGCAATGGGGCGTAGAAATTTATCTTGCCCTACAAGAAAGGAATGGAAAAGGAGATGGGAGGGGAGTTGGGTGACAGAAGGGAGGGCAGACTGGGGAACAGGGCAAACAGAATATATGCCATCTTGGAGTGGGGGGGAGGGTAGAAATGGGGAGAAAATTTGTAATTCAAACTCTTGTGAAAATCAATGCTGAAAACTAAATATATTAAATAACAAACTGAAAAAAAAATGTAGCTTAGATTCTCTATTTCTGCTTCCCAGTCCCAATTAGCACCTGAATTGAACAGGTGTGCAGGGACAGGTAGGGCTGTTGCATCTTTAGAGTGTTCTGTTATTTCCCATGCAGGGATTTCCCAGGCTGTTTGAATGTAGTCAGGATATGCAATCAATGACAGAAGAGTCAAAAAGATGATCTTAATCTTTAGCCCAATCTTTATGATTTTGTGGATATGATGGGGTTTAGACTGTGGGAACCCCCTTGAGTCCCACCCTGAATCATCCCACTTGATCTGGCTTTTCATGCCCCAATAGCCTAGCCTAGCCTTCCATTGTCTGGTTACCTCCAGACTGGCTGCTTCCTACCTTTGATCCTGATCAAAATACCTATACCTTAGCTCTGTTACCCTAGTTCACTTATTGTCTGTCATCTCCAGGTAGCCTTCAGCTATTTCCCACCTTGGAGTCTGACCTCACCCCAGTCCCCCCAGTCCACTCTAAACCCCTCCTCAAGCTATTCCAGATTACTCAAGACCACCTTCAATCCCTCCCACAATCTTTCTGTGTATAGATCCATCTTGCCTCCATGAAGGTGATCAGATTCATTCTAGCTAAGCTCAAAATAATCTGGTATGCTGGCATTAGCATCACAAATGCTCAGGCTCCTTAAGAGTCTACCCTATATAGCGAGTCTTTAAGAAACTTTGTCCTTGGCTGAGAAGGCTTGAGTCAAATTCATTTGGTGGGACCTGACATGGTGGTATTTTGGGGTCTCGAGTACCCCTCAACCCCAAACCTCATCAGACACAGAGTGACAGACTTATGGGGGCAAAATACAGAGTGTTGTGGGACTTCTGAAGCAAGAAAGCAGCAGCAACTCAGAGTCCCAGGAGTCTTTGCTCCTTGTGTTCACCTAGAAAGCTTTCGTCCAGCGAAGGAATCAGAGAGATGTATTCCATCTGTGTCTTCTCTGTTAATTTGATATATCTGTAGCCATGTTCACATATTGCTGGTGATTTTGGCATGGCATATGTAGCACCCATTGAGGACTTACCTATGACGAGCAATTAGCCTTCTGCATGCCTGAGCAGATAATTCTGGGATCATTCTATCTCTTTTAAGGAATACTTGCAACAGAATCTGAGGCACCTATTAACCACTATGTATACTTGAAAATAATACAGGAAATATCTAATAACCTACTTATCTAATAACTATATACTTGAAAATAATAACAGGAAATATCTAATAACCTGCTTTTTGCTCATTTGGATTAATCTTCCCTCCAATAAGGTAAAGAGAATAAGGTTTCACCTTGAAGTTCTATAGCCCTGTCAGAGTGCCTTACCCAAAGTTAGCACTCGATAAATATTTATTGAATAAATAAGTTGACTTTCCTTATGTTGTGCTATAGTTTCCAGCATATTGACTAGAAACTGAAAGAGGGGAAAGCGAATCATGGAATATTGAAATAGAGGTAGAGAAGCTGAGTCATAAGGCAGTAAGGGGACCCAGGTATGAAGAGATGAGGAGAAGGAATTAGGGGAAGGGGGCTTGCTGGGAAAAGAATATGAAAGATCAACGAAATAAAAAAATAACTCACGGTGTATTAAAATTGAGAAGGACATGAGCTTAACCTGTAGTTTCACTGACATACAGGGAATTCCTAGATAACAATATTCCCTCTGCCAAAGCAGGATGGCACTTTTCACTGAAACTATAGTTTTGTGGGGTTGAACGGACTCCTGAGAAATTAAGAGATTTGCCCAGGGTCGTGCAACTACTATGTGGCAGATACAAGACCCGGACTCAGGTCTTCTCAGGTGATGGGGCTAACTCTCTGTCCATTATGTCAAACTACCTCTCTAGCTGGGAGAAACAATACAAAGAAAGGGAAGGAGAGAAAGGGATAGAAATCAAGGGAGAGGCGTGGTCAGAGGGAAGGAAGAAAACTAATAGAGGAGGTCAAAAGAAAGAGAATGAGGAACAGAAGAAATGGAAAAATGGAGGCTGGAAGGCAGCAAGGTTGAGGGTCCATAGAGAGTTATAATGCATGTGCAATTTCTGTTTTCAAGAAACTTATGTTTTAGTTGAAAAGAAAGAAGGTAGATGGATGGATAAAGATAGGTAGTTATAAATATATATATAATATATAAATATAGCCGTATACATATGTTTGTGTTTAACAGAAACAGAGGCTTATGATAAATACAGGCTTTGCTCAGAGAGGTGAAGTATCACTGTTGCTGTGGCTGGTCAAGGAGGCTTCACAGTGAACATGAGATTGACCTGGACTTTGATGGATAGGTAAGATTCAGATACATTAAGTTGAGGGAAGCAGAGGAGGAGATTTCTATCATGATGGGGAGAAAGGGAATGGTATGAGCAGAGGTACAGAGATGGGAAAGTCCATGTTGTGTTCCAGGGTTGATGAGTTCATCAGTCCTATTGAAGTAGAGGATTTGAGTTGGGATATAGTGGGAGAGAAGATTGGAAAGGTTTGTTGTATTGTGTTGTTGTGTTTATGGAATGCCTTGATGCTAAGGAGCTTGCTTTATATCTTGTAGTCAATTGCTGGAGTAGGATGATGATTATTAAAGATTTTTGAGAAGGATAGGGACATGGCAAAATCAGTGTTTTGAAGAAATTGACATGTCAACAATATGTAGGAGGGATGAAAAAGCAGAACAACTGAGGACTGCGAGACACTTTGGAAAAGTTACTGGAGCCAAGGGATAGATGCCTGAATTTAGTGGCAGCAAGGAGATGCTAGAGAAGGGGGAGTCCCTCCCTAGTTCCTTGAGTCTTCTTCTCTAGCCCATTTGAACCCCAGGCTTATTGACAGTTATTATTCCCAGGATCTTTGGATGCAGAGGGCCTATTCAAGCTGAACCCCACAAAATAAATACACTTTCTTGAAAGAGATTTAACAGAAGCTATTAGCACACAGAATATTAGTGGAAACTTTCTGGTTCCATACAAACACATAAATCTAATAGAATCGTGGATTTAAACCTAAGAGGGACACTAGGGGTTTTCTAGTCAAACATGCTCACTTAATAGATGAGGAAGCGGAGGCTCAACAAGCTTAAACAACCTTCCCAAGTTACATAAGTGACAAGTACCAGAGCTAGGATTCAAACTCACATTGTGGTTGTTTTTGTTCAGTGGTTTCAGTGGTGTCTGACTCGTCATGACCGCATATGGGGTTTTCTTGACAGAGATACTGGAGTGGTTTGCTATTTCCTTCTCCAGCTCATTTTATAGATGAGGACGCTGAGGCAAACAAGGTGACGTGGCTTGCTCAGTCACATAGCTAGTAAGTGCCTGAGGTTGGATTTGAACTCAAGATGATGTCTTTCTTATTCCAGGCCCAACACTCTATCTACTGTGCCACCTGGCTGTCCTGTTTCAATTCCAGCATTCTTTTTATTATATCTTGCAAAAATGACTCAAATGATGAAAATAAAACCCTTAATGGTTCTGAAATATTTTTATTTCAAAAATACACAAGGCATATATGTATAGGTATCTATAATATTTTTTTCTTTAAGTATCAGTGGTGACTAGGGGAGGGATCAGGGCGATGAGGTCTAAACCCGATCCTGCTTAGAATACTGATAGCCCTAGCCACACAATAAAATTCAAAGAAATGAACATATTCAAGGATGGTCTCAGGTGACAGAATGGTATCTGTGCCTTTCACATAATAAACACTAATAAATGATGCTAAGCGTCTGGACCTATTTGACTCCTGATTTAAATTAAAATTAATTGTCAATGCTGTTGTATTTCCTTTTCTTGGAGGATATGGAGGAGGTATTGTGAATTGGCTCCTTTTTAAGTATATAGTATTTTGTACTACCATTTTAAGTAATATATTAATAATAACAATAACTCATTTATGCATTGTAAAGCTTGAATGATGTTTTCCTTACAACAAACCCTATAAAAGATGTAATTGTATGAAAAACAAGGGATCTCATTAAAACAGGAACTGAAATTCTATCAAGAGGGTTTCTTTTGATATGAAAATTAACAAATATTTGGAGAAGTTTCATGGTAACTGTAGTTCTTATTTTCTTTTTCAGTGTCAACCCAAATGGGCTCATAAATAATGAATGTGATGAAAGATTGATGGGATATTGAGAAATGTTACCATTGCTATTTGTGATTAAATATCACACACATAGCCATATATGCATACATATATGCAAACCATTTATTCAGCCAGTAAAGATTTATTAAGGTACTATTTTACTTATAGGCATGATATAGGATATGCAAAGAATAAACGAGAAAAAGAGTCTTTCACCTAATGGAACTAGTGCTGTGATAGAGAAACCTAGGTTAGTATTACTTATAAAATGACTTAATTCTTGTCACTCCTACTCAATAGTTTCCCATTTTGTTGAGTTCTATTAGAATCAAGGGGCAGCTACATGGCCCAATGAATTGAACACTGGATTTGGAATCAAGAAGACTCATATTCCTGAGTTCAAATCTGGCCTCAGATACTTACTAGCTGTATGACCCTAGGCAAGTCACTTAACCCTGTTTGGCACAGGTTGTTTACCTGTAAGATGAGTTGTAGAAGGAAATGGCCAACCGCTCCCATATCTCTGCCAAGAAAACCCCATGGACAGGGTGCTATGTCCATGTTGTAGTTGTAGTGCTACGGTCCATGGGGTCATTAATCGTCAGATATGACTGAACAAATGAACAACAATTAGAATCAGAAGGGGAGAAGTCCCTCAAGAACTTTTGGTTCAGACAAAAGTAGCAAAAAAACAATTAGTGTTTTTAACAAACACACGTGGGCAACTATTGAATCATTTGGACAAGCATGGTGATTCCTATCACCTAGGGAGTGGTTATGCAAGGCTGGGTGCATTGTAGGGGTTTGATCTTTCTATTTCTCATTGGGATTTTATGCTTCACTTCCCTCTTGTGCCCTCATGCACCATGCATTCCCGCTGTCCCTTCAATTCCAGGTTTTTTGTTTTTGTAATAGAAAGACTTTGGGGTGTGGTAGACTTTTCCTGGCTCTATCTCTGTAAACTCTGCAACACATAACAAACGGCCGATCAGAGAAATGGCACAACATTGTCTGTATTCTCTGTGCGCTTGGCAGGGATTTTTCATATTGTACATTATTGGCTCTGCTGTGTGATAGCACCACAGAGCTTTTGTAATGCTCTCAGCAGAGCTATTTATATACCACGACTCTACTAAGTGCCCTTCCCTCTGCTGGTGTTCTTCCACAACCTCAGAAAGAAAGTGATTCACCCAAATAAAAGAAGCATAGATTGACATTGCTCAGAGTACAGGATGTTGGTAAGGCAAAACAAGTCTTTATATAGCTCACATTAAGTCATCATTTTCTGCTGTATGCAAAAAATAAGGCTTAGACTTAATCAAAGCAAAAGGTTGCTTTTCAACAGGTCAAGGGAACTAGAATCTTGCTTTGGCTACATGTGAGTCAGATGTTGAAAGTCATGTTAAAGACCTCAGACTATCTTAATTACTGTGTGCATCTCTAGATCATTGGTTGATCCATGGATTGAAAGTTGAATGTCAATGGCCTCTTGGGTGACTGACATTGCCTGCTTGAAAAAACATTACTAGGAAAGTTTTCTCAAGGTTTCCAAAAGGCTTACCTAATAGACCAATTCAGAACCCAAGGCAAAGCATTTCCATTAGTGACACATAAGCTAATGACTAACAGTATAAAGCTGAAAGTTGAATTTCTGTGGAAAAATGGGAACTGTTGCTTTCCTGAATATCACACTTATATAGATATTGTATGTGGCACAGTAGATAAAGAGCTGGTCTAGGGGAAAAGATGTCTAAGACCACACTGATACTTATTGGCTCTTGAACCCTTGATGTATTAATTTCCTAGTCAACTCTCTAGTACTGTAAGTTGTAGGCAATATAGAGATTGATTTTGGTAGAGGGAGTTTTCTCACTAAGAATCCTCTTGTGTTTTTGTTTAGTTGTTTTTTGGTCCTGTTTGACTCTGTGTGATCTCATTTGGGGTTTTCTTGGCAAAGATAATAAAAATAGTTTGCCGACTACCAAGAAACTGAGGCAAACAAGGTTAAGCGACTCGCCTGGAGTCACAAAGCTAGGAAGTATCTGATGCTGAGTTTGGAGTCAGGAAGATGAGTCTTCCTGACTCTAGGCTCAGCAGTCTATTCACTGTGCTATCTACCTGCCCTGGGAGTCCCCTACTCTGATGAGATTATGGGTCCAGACAAGAAGTAGAAGAAGAAAATAAATCTGTATAGCTTGACTTCTTCCCCAATATTAACTGTAATCATTCAAGTTTTCATGAGTCTATTTAATATTGACTTTTTTGATAGCATTAACACTCAGGGTTTTACAGGGGTGCCTGGCTTATGTGACATTCTAACATTAGCTTTTCTGCCCAGCATGTTGGACATAGGACATATTTCACATTATCGTATCCAACCAACTAGATTCTGTCTGGTACCTGACATTTGTATTCATATTAAAAGCTCTGATATTTGGATTTAATCATATTCCATCTTGACATGTTCAACAGCATGACTTTAAAAATAGCACAAAATACATAAAAATAATAAAGAAAGAAGATAATAGCAGAATTTGATGCTCCAGTTAATGTCACACTAACCCGAGGATATAAGAAATGTCAGTGTTCAGTTGTTACGGGAGACCACGGATGTGTGTGCAGTCCAGTTAAAAAAAATAGATTATTTAAAAGATCAGTAAAATGATCAAAGTATTTACCATTTGTTCCTATTTCTTGGTTTGCTGTTTTAAAGAACAAGGAGACAAAAAAAGGTAATACTTGAATCCTTAATAACAGGAAGACTTGAATCTTTAGGAGAAAAAGAAGAAAGAAAAATGGCTTACCATTAAAAAAAATGCTCTTGTTTGTTTAATGGGTGCCCCTGGTTTGTTTTTAATTCTTTTCCTTCTTCTTCTTCTTCTTCTTCTTCTTCTTCTTCTTCTTCTTCTTCTTCTTCTTCTTTCAAAGGAAGACAACTGTTTTGTGCAAGACTTTCATCCTTCCTAATTTTTTTTTCAGGACCACTTCTGTATTTGCCTTTTGCTTTTCCACTTTCCTCTAAGAGGACCATGTCTAAATCACCTTACCTATCTTTTCCCTTCTAAAAACTTTGCAATCTGGCTTCTGACATCATCCTTCAACTCAACATCTCTTCCAGAAGTTACTAATGATCTTTGAATCACCAAATTTAACAACCCTTTCTCAATCCTCTCTGGACCTCTCTGCAGCCTTTGACACTGCTGATCAACTTTTCCTAGAGAATATTCTTTCCTCTCTTGTTTTTCATGACCCTGGTTCCTCCTAGTTCTTCTTGTACCTTTTTGACTGCTACTTCTCAGGCTCCTTTGGTGTATCTCTATTCTTGTCATACCTCCTAACAGTGGTGTGCCTTAAGGCTCTCTATTCTTTTTTTCTCTCACTATCTCACTTGGTGATACCATCAACTCACATAGTTTCAACTATCATCCTTATTCAGGCTATCCTCAGATTTATACATCCAGTCCTAATTTATCTTCTGAACTTAAATCCCACATATCTAACTGTCTATTGGACATTTTGGATGTCCTGTATGTATATAAAAATACCACGTCCAACATATGAATATCTTTCTCCTCAAACCTTCTCTTCTTCTGACCTTCCATATTGCTTTTGAGAACTTTTGAGACTATCCCAGTCATTTTGCTTCACTACCATGATGTCCTCCTCATCTTTTCCCTGTCACCCCTCATATACAATTACTTGTCAAATCTTGTCATTTTCATCTTCGCAAAATTTTGTCTGCATATGTCCTTTATTTCACTCACATACCTATGACCCTATTTCTAGTCCTTATTATATCTTACATGAACTATTGAAATGGTCTCCAAATTGTTCTTCCTCCTTCCATGTTACAACCAGGGGTGAAGAACCTGTGGCCTCGAGGACGCATGTGGTCCTCTAGGTCCTCAAGTGTGGCCCTTTGACTAAATCCAAATTTCACAGAACAAATCCTTTTATTGGGGAGAAAATTTGGATTTAGTCAAAGGGCAGCACGTTAGGACCTAGAGTACCAAATGTGGCCTCAAGGCTGCAGGTTCCCCACCCCTGTAATCCGTCCTCCACTGAGTTTGCAAGCAATTTTCCTAAAATTGTATTTATCCATGTCATTTTCCTGCTCATCAAATTTACCTCCAGCGTGAAATGTAAATTCCTTTACTTGGCATTTAAATCTTTTCGCAACCCATTCACTAGTCTTCTCACACTACTCCCTTTCTCAGACAAGAGCATCTGCCTAATTGCTGTTCCTTTCATATGAAACTCTGTCTCTTAATTCTATTATTTTACTGGCTTTTCTCTGTGTCTAGAATGTTCTTTTTCTCATTGCTTCTTCTTGACTTCCCTCAAGACTCATCTCAACCTCAGTTAAAGGAAGGTGGCATGAACAAACATTTTGCAAAGACAGAAATCCAAGCTATTAAAATCCATGTGAAATTGGGCTCCAAATCACTAGCAAAGAAAGGCAAATTAAAGCAATTGAGGTACAACTCATACCCATCACATTGAAAAAGTTGACAAAAAAAAAGAAAAATAGTGGATATTGGAAGGACTGCCAGAAAACAAGGTACAATAACACATTGTTGATGGAGCTGTGAGTTAGTCCAACTATTTTAGTAAGCAATTTGGAATGATGCCTAACTAGTACATAAGCTCTTTGAGGTAGGACCTAGCTGTTGTGGTTTTTTTTTTGTTTGTTTTTGCCTTTCTTTGCATCCCCAACACTTAACCCAGTGCCTGGAAGATAGTAAATGTGTAATAAATATTGACTGATTGGGTCATTCTTGCTCTTATGAATGCTTAATATATAATAAATTTAAATGCTATTTAATTTTTAAATAATTTTACTGAACTCAAATTATTAATGAGGGTCATCATAAAAAAGGTTTATAAAAAGGTAACTCCATTTTAAGAGAGTTAAGAGAAAATAGGATTAAATAATAATACAAGAAATTTTTATAGGAAAGGAAAAATTTTTAGTAGTATTTTCTCCTCTGCTAATCAGATTTAGAAGCATAGAACCCCTCTGAGGTTTCTTTCTTAATTCCTACTACACTTGGTGGTCTAGGCACCCACAGAGCACCTGGCTACTTCTCCACTCAAGGTTCTTGATGTAACCTGAAGGAAGTAAGGGACTTTTGAGGGTTTCTAGCATAGTCCCTCACAAGCCCTCACTAGTGGGTTTCCATTAGTTAGCGGCCAGACTTGATTAGCTCTAGCAAGGATATTTTCCAAGCAGGTATGGAAAAGATAAATAATGAAAGATTAAAAAAAAAGATAAAATAAAGATTTAAAAAAGATTAAAAAAGAGAAATTCTCTCTCCAAACTAGGAATATACTCTTCCCTTGCACACACAAGGTCACTGGAGAGAGTGGGCCCACACTTATAGTAAAATGGTAATGAGGCATATGTGTAGCGAACCCATACGGAGAAAGGGTAACTTACAACTGGAAGTGCTTTTCTTTCTTTATGGAATCCCCAGAATATTTGATCTCTTCAGGCATAGCTCTAGACTGGGATCCAAATGTTGGTGCCTTATTGATTGGTGCCCAGAATTGTCTTTTCCTTAGTATGTCTAACTGGTTCCTTATACAGAGATTGTCATCAACCAGAGTTGCTTTGAGATGCTTCAGTTTCTTTTAAAGGAGACCATAACTCATGCTGATGGGTTCTGTAGGTGTTCTTACCTTTACAATTTCATGAATTTCTAAGCTGGTCATTTCTATCTCTGAATACTCAGTTCCCTCCTCTGGGTCCTCTGTTGGTCCTTGGTAGGTCTTTCTCCACTTCCAGTTGGATGTCCTGTCTCCCACTAGTCCAGTCTCACCATTCCTATGGTCAGTGGGAAGTGAGGAACTCTCTCCTCCTCCCCAATACTTGGAAATCTTAGTATCTGAATGTTTGAGTCATTTCCCATGTCCTTTTCCATTTAAGTGACTAACTCCAAACTTACTTGATGTATTTGATAATGTCTAGCATTTAGGCTTCCCTTTAAGATTCTCAAAGCACTTTATAAATATCTCATTTTCATCCTCACAACAATCCTGGGAGGTAGGCGCTATTATCCCCATTTTATTGAAGAGGAAACTGAGGCAGACAGAGGCTAAGTAGCTTTCCCTGAGTCACACAACTAGTAAGTGTCTGAATCCAGATTTGAACTCAAGTCTTCCTGACTCTCCATGAGTAGCACTCAATTCATTTTAACACTTAGCTGCCTATATATGTTCATGTAACCCAAGAGTTGTGATCATCTTCATCAACCAACCATGAGATATTTCTAGTGTGATGATGTTTGATTTTATCTAATGACCCAAATCCTTTCAAAATTGTTTGAGCTCTTATTCACATCCAATTTATTTTGACTGATTGATGGGTTCTACTGAGATGCTGGGTCCTAGGGAGGTTATATTAGTTGTGGTGGGGGTTAAAACCTCTACTCTTTCAGAAGAAATATAGTAGAAGTCTCTTAGTACATAATAGGTGCTTAATAAGTGCTTGTTGTAGTTGTTGTTCCTTATGATGAACTTATGAAATATTTTAAAGTATGATTTGTCTTGTGAAAAATTCACTTAGCTTTCTGGAGTGTTCTACAACTAGGCTAAGCTTTCTTGGGGGAGTTTGGAGGTAAGAGGAAGAAAGGCCAGACAGCAAATCAACTTGTTGGGGCTTCTTCTTTGCCTTGATTGCCTGAAAAAATTTGGCTATTCATAAGCTTAACTTCTACTTAGCCCTTCCATATCTCCTAGAAGAGAACTGGAAGCATGAATGATTGGACCAAATATTCCTTCTATTTAATAGTACTTGTTTACGGAGTGGCTAATATATGACTATATTTGGGCTATAGAAGGTATAAGAGTTGGGCCTATATGTGGGATTTGAGTTAAACTTAAAAGAGTGGATAGGATTTTGATAGACAGAAAAGCAGAGGGGAGAATATTTTTTATATTGGGGAACATGATTTGTGGAATTGGAAACAAATGTGACTTTTGAAGGACAGTGAGAAGACTAACCTGGAAGAATAAGTTTTGCTTGGGGAAATAAGAGGGGATAAATCTGGAGAAGCAAGTTGAGGTCAAATTGTGAAGGAACATGAATTCCAATTTGAGGTATTTCTTGAAAGACATAGACAGTCACTGAAAAATTTTTATAAAGAAAATGATGTGATGAAAGTAGCATTTTAGAAAGGAGATGTTTTGAAGTAAAAATTGTCAGGTATGAATCATTAATTAGAATATAAAACATGTAGGGCAGGGAAAAGTCAAATATAGCCGTGAAATTTCAAGACTGATTAGATGAATGATGGCGACCCTAACATAAATAAAGTCACAAAGGGGAGTTAATTTGGAGGAGATGATGAGTTCTATTTTAGATGTATTGATTTTGGGGTGAAAAAGAAATATATAAATGGATTTGGTCAGTAGCAGATTGGATAGATGTTCTATGGGGTGGATGAAAGGTTGGGAGTGATGATGTAAATTTAGGATTTGTATAAAAAAGGTGGTTGTTGAAGCTCTGGTTAAAGAATTATTCTCTAAGAGAATAATTAGAAAAAAAGAGCAGAAAGTTGTGGACTTAGTTTTGGAGAATGCCCAGCCAACAGTTAAATCAGACAGATGAGGAAAACCAAGTTTTAGAGAAGCCAAAGGAAGAAAAGAGAGTTTCAAGTAAGGAGTGGTCATGAATGTCAATTGTCACAAAAAAATCCAAATAAATGAAGGCTGGGCAAAGACCCTTTGATTTGGCAAGACAGCTGTTACTGCTCACCTTGGAGAGACCCATTTCTATAGAGTGGGGGGGAATGGATTTGAATTTGTTAAATATTATATAGGAGGAGAGGAAATATAGGTAGTAAATATAGACCACTGCCTTGAAAAATTTGAGTTGAGCAAAATATGAAAATACCTAGAATAGTACGATCTAGGTGAAGATTGGGTTTATTTTTTGTTTTGTATTTAGATAAGCAATTCTTCATATATTTAAAGGTTTGGAATAGAACGGAACCAGCTGAGAATTTTAGAATATTGGATATAATTTTTTCCTAATTATCAATTTGTTCTTAATCTGAGGCTGAAAATAATACTTAAGAATTTAGGCCTTTCTCAACTTTCTGCTTGTTGTCTATGAGAAATTTGTTGTCTTTTTCCCCTGTCTTATTAATTGATACAACTTCTCCATTTTCTTTATTATTTCATTCTTAAAACAAAGAAAATTGTTTTGCATAGTATCTCTGGCATTTAGGTTCTAAAATAAAAATTCTGAACACTCAACTCATTTTCCATTCACAATTTATCTGTATAAATTTCCACTGCCAAAGCGCTCTTGTTTTGAAAATGTTTTAATCATTTTGTCGTGTGCTCAATTTCATTCCCAGACCACAAACTAGTTCTCTGAGACACTAGTCCAGAGCACAGTTCAATTAAGCTGAACAAATATTACAAGTCAAAATCACAAGGTAGCAAATTAACCAAAACCTCTGGCCAGAGCTATTGTCAGAGCCTTCTAGCTCAGGGTACGCATGTGTGCACATCAACAAAGCTTGTACATAGGCATGCTGATGGTGGCATTTTCCACTGCTATTTACATCATAAAGGAAGTTTGTAAAATTTTATGAAAAGTAAGTCTTAATATTAGCATATGATAGAGAAAAATGCTAATGATGAATAAGTGGAGAGACACTGAGAATGGACCTTTGTCCTGCCGACAAGGACAGGGTCTCTTTGACACCAGAGAAGCCCATTGTTAGCTTGCTTGTGACTAGGGTTTTTTTTTTTTTGAGTGTGGCTGATCATTTCTGAAAAATTAGCTGCTATTTGGCTAGCTTGCAAATGCTAAAGCAAACACCTGTTTTCAAGGCATGCACAGTTGATTGTGTGCCACTACTGATCCATCTGATGCTTCATGTTGCTTTTCTGAACACAGATTAGGTAGGGATTTCTACCTACAAAAGACAGAAATGCATGGGTTTTTCTGTGATTATTTTTTTTTTTCATTTTATACTGACACATGCTTTGTTTGGGGTTACCATTTCCCCTTTGGTTAGCTCTATTAGGCACTTTGTATGTTTGTTCGTCTGACACTTTCAATTATCAACAATGGGAAGCAATGACCATGGGCACAAGCAAATGATTTCTCCAGTGACTTTATCCAAGTGGTCCCTAGGCTTCTCGACAGAATGACCTTTCCTTTTCTCATCAAGGCTACTTCCTACACAGGTTTTGCCCAAGGTCTCACTTTTATAGTTCAATCAGAAATAGATGTACTATTGTTGCTGAGCGGCAGCCAAAATAATTCTTTGGCTTGGGTGGGGTAGATGATATTGCACCCAGAGTTCTAGAGAGAGAGCTTAGTGTGTGTTTCACTGTGTATATGTTAGATAGGAAGCAACAAGTGACCATTCTGTTCGTCCAAAGTTTGTACTAAGCACGGTTAAGCAGTGGAACGTAAGAACCTGTGGAGCGGACAAAGATTAATTATACCTGTGCTCATACAGCAATGTTTGTGTTCCAAACAAATTATATTTGCTTGTGTTTAAACGATGCATAAATCTGATACGTGCAGATGAACGTGTGTTCAGGATGAGTGAGCACACTTGTTTGAATGTCATATTTATCCCTGTATTTTGTCAGAAAATTAACTTCTTTGGAGTTTGTGCTTGAGCTGAGCATATGGTTGCTGATCTCTGGAGATGACAGCCTATCTGAGCAATAGCTCCTTATGGCTCCAGCTCTCCTCTGCTGGCAGATGCTTTGGGCTTTTCTACAATTAAGTGGAGATCATCACTGTTTTCTTTGAGCACTGCTGTGCCTTGTACTCTGAAGTGTTTTGTTAATCACTGTCTGCCTTCGACAGAAGCTGCCAAAGCTCTCATTAAGTTTGAATTTTGAGATGTCATGCTCGAATGATGGAATTTCATCCCTTTTCTGCATAAATGGAATTGGCGATGGAAAGGTGCCAGGGAAAAAAAATCATGTCACTAAAATATATTTGCTTTATATTTTGCTGCTGAAACAAAAGGTGGTGGTGGTGGTGGGGTGTGTGTGGGGGAGAGAAACTTTCCAGTAATTTGTCAACTCTAGAACACTGCTGGTTATGTTGTTTCCTAGGTGATGATAATTGTTAGGTCTTTACCCTTATTAATGGGAATACTTACATTATCGCTTCTATCAACAATCAGTCATTGCCTCGTTCACAAAGTGAACTTTAAATCTCCTTTCTTTCTTACCCCAAGACCTTTCATGGCATTTGGTATTGACTGTCAGGATGCTTGCAACTGGAGGGAGCATGGAAGATACTCACCAGCAGCACAATTTTCTTAATAACCTCCGGTTCTAATTGGGGGCAAAACAAGATAAATGATGGCAGCAAACACACAAAAAAAATCCATGTCACTTTTGCCCTTCAAGAAGAATTGCTCGAAGATGTGTGGAAACTGAAAACAAAATGCATCTGTTGACTGTTTAATGATTTGCAGCAGGAAACTAAGTGTTATGGGAAATATGGTATGAAAAGACATTGCCCATTTCTCTTGGTGAATCTAATTGTTTCAGCTGTATGAGTAAAAGTGGGAAGTAAGCCTTGAAGAAAAACTTAGGCTAATTAGCTGCAATGCCTAATCACTTCAGTCATAAACAGTTTAGAAATTTATTAAGTTGGGATACAAAGCCTATACTCAGTGAAGACGGATGTCCTCTTCTGATGAAATAATGTTTTCTGTTCCTTTTACAAATACACTTTAAAATGTGTCATTATGCAGTATAATTTCCACATGCTGTTTGTTTATGGCTCAGCTTACTCTGACAGACACTATGGGTGATAGGCACATTGGGAGGACTTTTCCAGTGGTCATCCAGAAAATGCAGACGTCCAGGCTTGCCCCTTTTAAAAGAGTGAAGATGTTGTGATGACATTGGTGTGGCCCCAAGTCTTTCCATTCCTTCCTCTGTTGGGCATTTGTTTTCCTTGGAGTGATGGATGAAGATCAGAGCCCTGTTATGACAGAATGTGGGCCCACTCGATGTAACTTGAATAATTCTGAATATTGAGAACCATTTCAATAATATGCAGGTTATAGGGAGTTTTTCTAAGGATAGTCTTCATTTTTGCTCAGAGAACAGTAGGTAAGTAATTCAGATTTCTATAGCTCTTTAGGTTTTCTTAAGCATCTTCTTCACAACAGTCCTGGGAGATAGGCACTCCAAATACTATTTGCATATTTCATAGAAAAGGCCTTGGGTTAAGTGACTTGTCCTTGGTCATATAGTTAATAAGTGTTGATGCTGGGACTTGAAGACCCAGATTTCCTGACTTCAGATCCAATGCTCTTTCTACTCCAAGGGTTCTTAGCGAGAGGTCCATGAACTAGGTTTTATTGGGGGTGGGTGGTGGGTGGAGGGAATAATGGCCTAGAGGCAGTTAGGTGCATAGTGAATAGAGTACTGAGTCTGGAGTCAGGAAGACCTGAGTTCAAATCTGTGCTAAGATATTCAATAACTGGACAAGTCACTTAAACTCCATCTGCCTCAATTTCCTCACATAAAATGGGGATCTCCATCCCAGACTTATTCTGAGGATCAAAGGAGATAATAGCTATAAAGTGCTTAGTGTAGTGCCTGGTGCATAGAAGACACTTAAGACATGCTTATTTCTCTCCCCCCCACCCCATTTTTCTTCCTCCTTTCCTTCCTTCCTTCCTTCCTTCCTTCCTTCCTTCCTTCCTTCCTTCCTTCCTTCCTTCCTTCCTTCCTTCCCTCCCTCCTTCCTTCCTTCCCATACAATTTGGTTCCTTTATATTCCCTATGTATTTTATTTATGCATTCAAAAATATTATACTAAGAAAGGGGTCTATAGCCTTCAACGGACTTCCAATGGGACACTAAAATTTTTAAGAACTCCTTCCCTGGATTTGTTTTGTTAAAATCAAATAGAAATGCTGGCCACATATTGATTTAGAAAACCACAAATTAACATTATCTATGTTGTATTCTTACTTATTTTGTTAAATATTTCCCAATTACATTTTAATTGATTTGTGCCCAGGGAGTTTGTAGGTTGTCAGCAGAGTTTGGCACCTCTGTGCCAGAACACGTTCCTTGGAAGAAATCATTGTAGAGAATCTATAACAGTAGAGTCAAAAGAGATCTATGGTATCCAAGAGAGCAGTTTGAGAGTGTTCTGGAGGCATTTTATGTGAAAATGAATGCATCACACATAGACAGAGAGAGGCCCAAGAGTTCTGCCATGGGTTAGGGTCTGGTCTTCTGGAAGATCTTATTAAATTGTAAATGTATTACTTGAGATAGATACCATTTTACTCTCTGTTAATGAATTTTTTCCTGGGTGGTGGAGGGGCGGGGAGAGAGAGAAAGAGAGAGAGAGAGAGAGAGAGAGAGAGAGAGAGAGAGAGAGAGAGAGAAGGAGAGAGAGGGAGGGAGAGAGAGAGAGAAAGAGAGAGAGGGAGAGAGAGAGAACTGAATTAAAGGAGACAGGATAGAGACAGGAAAAGAAAAATACAAGGTCTTGAAGTACTTCTCAGGGAAGTTAGGCCTGGATATGTCCACTTATGGGAGGGAGTAGGATGCTGTGCAGCAGTAGAGGGCTGAGCTCTTAAGGCTAATTCAAAATAAAGGACAGATAGATTAACCTGAAAGAAGAGGTGAACTGGGGTTGTGTTTGGGTTGGGAGAGAAATCATCTCACTGATGTGGGATTCGGGGTTGAAGACTAATTTGGACTTTTTAACCATTTACTCCAAACCTGGCCCTGCCTCTACTTCCTCATGCCCTATTCCTTGTACACTGTACTTTGTTCACTAAATCAATCCAGTGAAACTTGAAAGTACACCATTTAAAAGAAAAGAAAGAGAAGTAGTTTCATCAATAAAGACAAACTATTACTGTTTGTATGCCAACAAATTTGCCTTCTAGGAACTTTCATAGGGTTTGTAGAATTCAGCATTATGAGTAAATTATAATTTATTTGTCTCTGTTTTTGTCTCCTATTTTGTTTTTTCTCAATTACATGTAAAAAATTTTTAACATTCATTTTTTAAAATTTTCAATTCCACATTGTCTCCCTTCCTTCCTCCTCCCTCTATGGGAAAGGCAAGCAATTTGATACAGATTATACACATGCAGTCATGCCAAACATGTTTCCCTATTAGCCAAGTAACAGAAGAAAACATCCCATACCCGAGAAAAATAAAGAAAGATAAAATAGTATGTTTTGATCTGCACTCATACTCTATCACTTCTTTTTTCTGGAGGTAAATAGCACTTTTTAATCATATGTCCTTCAGAATGGTCTTGGATCCTCATATTGCTAAAAATAGCTAAGTCATTTACAGTTGATTATTGTACAGCATATCCCATGTTTTCTTAAAGCATTCTGCTTAGCATTTCTTATAGCACAATAGTATTCCATCACAATCATATACCACAACTTGGTCAGCCATTCCCCAATTGGTTGAACATACCTTCAATTTCCAATTCTTTGCCACCAGAAAAGAACTCCTATAAATATTTTTGTACATATAGGTCCCTTTACTGTTCCTTTGATCTCTTTGGGATACAGAACTAGTAGTGGTATTGCTGGGTCAAAAGTTATATATGTCACTTTATGGTCTTTTGGACATAGTTCCAAATTGTTCTCTAGAATGGCTGGATCAATTCACAACTCCATAAACAGTGTGTTAGTAAACTGATTTTTCCATATTTGTCTCCAACATTTGTCATTTTCCTTTTCTGTCACATTAGCTCATCTGATATGTATGAGGTGGTACCTCAGAGTTATTTTAATTTGCATTTCTCTAATCAATAGTGATTTAGAGCATTTTTTCATGTGTTTATAGATAGCTTTGATTACTCCATCTGAAAACTGCCTGTTCATATCTTTTAACCATTTGTCAATTATGGAATGCCTTCATTTTTGTAAATTTGACTCAGTTCCCTATATATATTTGAAAAATGAAGTATTTTTCAGAGAAACTTGCTATAATTTCCCCCAAGTGTCCTATATTCTTTTTAATCTTGGCTGCATTGGTTTTGTTTATGCAAAACCTTTTTAATTCAATTTAACCAAAATTATCCATTTTACATCCTGTAATATTCTCTGTCTCTTGTTTGGTCATCAATTCTTCTATTATACATACATCTGACAGGTAAAATATTCCATCCTCCCTTAATTTGCTTGTGATATTATATCTAAATCATGTACCCATTTTGACCTTAGCTTGGTATATGTTGTGAAATGTCCATCTATACTTAGTTTCTGCCAAACTGCTTTCCAGTTTTTCCAGCAATTTTTGTCAAATAGTGAGTTCTTCTCTCAAAAATTTGAATCTTTGGGTTTATGAAGCACTAGATTACTGTGGTCATTTACTACTTTCTACTGTGTACCTAATTTATTCCACTGATTCTCCACTCTATTTTCCAGCCAGTACCAAATTATTTTGATGATTATCACTTTGTAATTCATTTGGAGATCTGGTATTACTAAGTCACCTTCCTTCGAATTTTTTTTTCATTGATTCTCTTGATATTCTTGACCTTTTATTCTCTAGATGAATTTTGTTATTGTTTTTTTTTCTAGCTATATAAAATAATTTTTGGTAGTTCGGCATGGCATTAAACAAGAAAATGAATTTAGGTAGAATTGTCATTTTTATTATATTGGCTTGGCCTACCCATGAGTATATATTTCCAATTGTTTATATTTGACTTACAATATTGTTTTATTATATCATATATGTACATATACATATACACACATATATTAAATCGTAGTTGTGTGAAGTGTTTTTAATTGTGTTCATATAGTTTCTGAGTTTGTCTTGGCAGGTAGAACTCTCAAGTATTTTATATTGTCTGGATTTATCTTATTTTTAATAATATTTTATTCTCCCTCAATTGCATGTAAAAATAATTTCTAAATTTTTTTTAAGTTTTGAGTTCAAAATTATATTCCTCTCTCTTTCCCCTCCACCTTCCCTGAGATGGCAGGCAATCTGATATAGGTTATACATGTGCAATTATGTAAAACATTTTTTATTAGTCATTTTGTGCAAGAAGACTTGAACAAAAAAAAAAAAGAAAGAAATCTAATGAGTACAGTGTTCTCCTGTTTCTGGTTAATTCACTTTGTTATCAGTTCATGTAAGCCTTTCCAGGTTTTTCGGTAATTTGCATGCTCATCATTGCTTATAGCGCAATAATCCTTCTTAACAATCATATACTGCAGCTTGTTCAACCATTCTCCAAATTGTTGGCATCCCCTCAACTTCAATTCTTAGCAACCACAAAAAGAGCTGCTATAAATAATTTTTACAAATAGGAACTTTTCCTATTTTTTAAATCTCTTTGGGATACAGACCTAGCAGTTCTGTTGCTAGATTAAAGGGTATGCACAGTTTTATAGAACTTTGAGCATAGTTCCAGTTGCTCTCCAGAATGATTGAATCAGTTCTTAGTTGCACCAACAGTTCTGAAGTTATTTTAAACGGAATTTCTCTATATCTTCTTGCTGGACTTTGTTGTTACTACATAGATATTATGATTATTTCTGTGAATTTATTTTTTATTGTGAAACTTTGCTGAAGTTGTTAATTATTTCAACTAATTTGCCTTATTTGATTCTCTAGGATTCTCTTAGTATACCATCATTTCACCTGCAAAAAGTGTCAGTTGTTTTCTCATTGCTTATTCTAATTTCTTCAATTTCTTTTTCTTCTCTCATTTCTATAGCTAGCATTTCTAGAACAATATTGAGTAAAAGTGGTGATAGTGGGCATCCTCCTTTCACCTCTAATTTTATTGGGAAGACTTCTAGCTTATCTCCATTACAGTTAATGGTTGCAGATAATTTTAGACAGATAACAATTTCTCACTTTAAGGAAAACTTCATTTATTCTTAGGCTTTTTAGTGTTTTTAATAGGAATGAGTATTGTATTTTATCAAAAACTTTTCCTCCATCTAATGAGATAATCATGTGATTTTCATTATTTTTTTATTGCTATGGCCAATTTTGCTGACAGTTTTCCCAATACTGAGCCAGTCTTCTATCTTGCTCATAGTATATGGCCTTTGCTATATATGGCAGTAATTTCCTTCCTAGTATTTTATTTGAAAATTTTGCATCAATATTCATTAGGGAAATTGGTCAATAGTTTTCTTTCTCTGTTTTTGCTCTTCCTGGTTTAGGTATCAGCACTATTTTTGCATTTTAAAAAGGATTTTGGTAGAATTCCAACTATTTTTGCAAATAATCCATATAGTATTGGGATTAATTGCTCTTTAAATGCTTGTTAGACTTTACTTGTTAATCCTTCTTGTCCTGGGCATTGTTTTCTAAGGGAGCTCATTTATGGCTTGTTCAATTCTTTTTTCTAAGCTAGGATTGTTTAAGTACTCTATTTCTTCTTCTGTTAATCTAGGCAACTTATATTTTCATAAATGTTCATCTATTTCACTTGTTAGAATTAATGGTATGTAATTGGGCAAAATAGTTCCTAATCATTGCTTTAATTTCATCTTCATTGGTGATAAATTCCCCCTTTTCATTTTTGATTCTGTCACATTGTGTTTTTTTAATCAAATTAACCAATAGTTCATCATTTTGTTGTTGTTTTTTTTTCTTCAGAAAACCAGCTCCTAGTTTTATTTATTATTTCAATGGTTTTCTTTTTTCAATTGTATCCATATCTTCTTTGATTTTCAGGATTATCAGTTTAATGATTAATTAGGGATTTTTAATTTGTTCTTTTTCTAGTTTTTTTTTAGTTGCATGTCCAATTCATTGATCTGTTGTTTCTCTATTTTATTGATACAAGCATTTAGAAATACAAATTTTCTTCTAAGTAATGTTTTGGCTGAATCCTGTAAATTTTGGTATGTTTTCTCATTGTTTTCATTCTCTTTAATGAAATTGATTGTATTCTTCCTCAAAAGTCTGTTTTGCTTTCACCACTGCCTTTCTTCTATCTGTACCTTCCCCCCACACCTGTCTTATCCCTTTCTCTCCTATTTCCCTATAGCTTAAGGTAGATGTCTATACTCGACTGAGTGTACATGTTATTCCTTCTTTGATCCAATGCAATGAGAGAAAGGTTCAAGTATTGCTCACCACTTTGTCATCTTCCCACCCACTGTAACTTTTTTATGTGAAATAATTTTCCCAGTTCTTCCTCTCCCTTCCCTTTTCTCCCAGTGCATTTTTCTTTCTCTCAGGTTGTGGTTTGTCCTTCATGCTTGAAGAGGACGGTGAGTAGTCTGAGCTGCCTGAATAGAGACCAGTTGGCCAGTTTCAGTTGGGCAACTCAGCTTCTTCTCCTCTCTCCTCCCCCCTTCCTTCCCTCTCCCCTTCCCTCCCCTCCCCCCTCCCCCTCCCTCTTCTCCTCCCCTTCCCCTCCCCGAGTGTGTTGTGCCCAAAGAAAGGTAAATTTTGATGGCTGAAATCTGCCTAATTAATTTGGAGTTTACTGGTTATATTTCTTTCTCATAGACCAAGCCTTAAACCTAATTCACTCGGGATCTCATGGATTGGACAACAATAGGTCCCTGCCCAAGCACTACTTGTTATTTTTTGGGCCCTCCAGGTTCAGAATGAATGTAAGTAGTAACTGTTTCTCTTTTGGCCAGCAACTCTTAGGTTCTTTTCCTCTCAGCTTGATTTTTTTTTTTTATTAAAGAGGCCATCCTTTGACTTACTTCTTGAAGAGGACTATTCACTGAATGGGTGTTGCCTCACTCAAAGTGAGACCCTGAAAAGTCTTAGCTTAAAAGGGCCAAAGATCTGCCATTGTATCCTGGACTATCACTAGTTGTCCAGATGAATATCTGGCCACTGGACCCAGATGGCTCTGGAGGAGAAAGTGAGGCTGGTGACTTTGCACAGCCCTCACTCACTCAAAATCAAAGTCAATTGCAAATCATGTCATAATCTCCTTGATGTCATGGTCCTTTTCAAGAACAAACAACAAACCACAGTAACTTTTTATGGTCGGATTCTTTTGTTTTTACTCATTTTTTCCAATCTATTTTGTGATTTTAACTTCATGTTAAAATTGGACTCTGCTCACAGGATGGAGTGGGCATTGTCCCAGGCTTCAGATTTTTCCATGTTGCTGTTTCTGGATCTAGGTTTTTTTTTTTTTTGAGGTTCTGTAAGTTTTACATGCTTCTAAGGTGGTATGATATAAGCAGAGCTTTCTTGGTCTGTGCTCTCATCTTCACCCAGGAAGTGCCTCTATTCCTCTGAAGCTTCAAGTACTAGTGTTTCCCCTGGCCCTGAAATTGCAACCAGATTTCCTGCTCTCCTGTAGCCACAAGTGCTAGCAATCTTCTTGGCCCTGTCCTGTGCTCTGGTCTTTACCCAGAAAGGGATCTTGTTCCCCCATAGCCAAAGCTGCTATAGCATATAGCATCCCTCTTGGCCCTAGAACTGGGACCAAGTCCTCTGATCTTCTCCTGCTGCAAGAGCTAGTGCTTCTTTTTGCCTTGGAACTGAAACCAGAGTCCCAATTCCCCTGTGAGAGAGCACAAGCACTGTTCTCCACCTAAGAATTGTGACTCTAGCCCCTTGCTCTCCTGTGGCTGTAAGTGATATTGCTCCTGTCTGCCTTGGAACTGAGACCAGGGCCCCTGTTCTCCTGTGGCTGGAAGCACTTGCACTTCTTTTTGCCCTGCAACTCCATCTCAAACTGTTCTGGGCAGTGCAACAGGCAAAGGGTCTGCTGCATCCTCTTCCTAACCAGTTGTCCTACTTCTCTTTCTGTCTGTGGGCTGAAAGCTCCAAAAAATGCTGCTGCCACTGATGGAGCTGTCTCTAAGGCCTGCTGCTAGCTTGCCAGGGTTTAGCATGTGCTGTGCTCAGGACCTGACCAACCACCATTTCACTGGGGAAAACTGTTCTTGCTAACCTTCTAAGTTGTCTTGGCCTAGAAAATTGTTTCACCCAGACTTTTTGTTGGCTCTGCCATTCCAGAATTCAATTTGAGGCATTATTATAAAGTTGTTTGGAAGGAAATTTGGGAGAATTCAGTAGAGTTCCTGTCTGTGCTCTGCCATTTTGGCTCCACCATCTCATTAAGCTATAATTTAAAGGAAGTTAAGAATTAAGTTTCATTAAGGAAAGAGGCATGAAGAGGTATATCTCATATGGAAGAGGTATATCTAGTTACCATATTTGAATGGCATCAAAGCATTGGGGACAGGGAATGGGGAGGTTTTTTTTGTCTCTGCCTCTTGCCTATATGAAAAAAAACTATAAAATAGAGAACAAATTCAGCCCAATAATATGGCATAGTTCTAGGAATGTAGGATCATAGATCATCTTACTTCAAAATTAGAACTTGAAACCATGCAGTGCATTCTCTTCATTTTGCACAAGATGCTAATTAGAAGATAATTAGAACAGATTCCCTGGAGATTACCTCTACTTGGTGGTGGGACTAAATGTGGAAAGGCCCTATAAGGAAATTCTCCATGGGGAGTGGTCTGGAATATTGTGAAGAGGAACAGCCATGGTGCAATGGATAGAAATCCTACTTTGAAACCCAGAAGACATGAGTTCAAGCTCTACCCTTGAACTTTACTGGCAACATGCTTCTGGGAATGTTGTTTAACCTCTTGGTTTTCTAGGTAAGTCAGTAAGACTAACATTACAGAGAAAGCACCAACCTATACCAAGAGAGGTAGTTTTCTCCTGGGGACCTCCTTATACCATCCTATATCCTCTCGCTCAAGGAGTTGATAGATTGGAAACAGAAGGGAATTACTCAGCCTGGGAGTATTGGTGAGGGACCTTTGATGAGGAGTTCTCACTAAAAATGAAAAGATATAAGAAATATCTTTTCCCCCCGCTGAAACTCAGAACTATTTCTGAGGGGAAACCAGTTCTGTTATTAAGATACAGCTGCCTATAACCATATGCACCCATTCACTCCCTGCCAAAATAAGGAAGGTTTTCCCTAGTGTAGACAGCCCTAAAATCCTTATCATATGCTGCAATAAAATTGTGGGGAATTGTGCTGCACCATGGAATATGTAGACTTTCAGGCAGATTACTTAAGCTCTATGGTTACTTCCAGAGCAATTGCTATCCCTAACCCACTGTCATTAGTATGAATTAAATTGGCAAATCCTTTGAAAAAGATCTTATTACCTTTTTCAAATACCTGGATGTTAGAGTGCCTGTTTATTAAAAAACTAATGTAACTAGTTCCATCTGTGCTTGTTTTAGCTCTGCAAATACTCTAAGCATCTCAAAACAAACCACTCAGAATGAAAATCTCTGGCTTCTTTCCGGAAAGCAGTTTGGAGTGAGTTCTTGTGTGGGAGCTGGTTTCTAATTCACAATTAGCTCCTTTCAGGGTTAGTCAACATAGGAAAAGATGCCTCCATAGATCATCATCAAAAAGCATTTGCCAAGCATGAATTTGCATGTATTGCTGCACTAGCATCACATCATTACACCCTGCCCTCTGACCTTGCAATGATAGAAAAGCGAAGGGAAGGATGATGGGGGCAAAATTATTTTCCTCTGAATGTAAAAGTCCTACAAATTTCCCAGTATTAAAATTGATTAACTGAGGCATGGTATCCCAGAGTTTCTGACTCTGATGTGCCAGCAGGTACATATGTGTAAGCAGTTTTTTTCTTTTTCCTAATGACATGCTTCCCTTACTGTTAATGGCACATATTAACTCCACTAAGATCATCCTGCATAGTCCTGTTAATGGTTCCCAGAATTATGCTTTTGATAACCATGGAAATGGAGTGTGCTCTGTGGAAGGCCCCTAATAATTTTCTTCTTGCTGTGAAGCAATATATCCCCATTTTGTTCATTTTCTGGACACCGTGCAAGATCTGTCATTTAGCTCTGGCTTTGACAGTTGAGTTAAAGGATAATTTTGATTTGTTTTTTACCATAAGATGTGAGGGGAGAGGAAAGCAGGGGAGAGGTAGGACATATTATAAATGGGCTTTAAAATATTATAAATTTCCTTTCCTAAGATTTTTTTTCAGACACTTGAAAAAAGATTATGTTACACCTTGTCACAGATTCTACCCTCAAGTATCTTACAATTGAATGAGGGTGAACATCAGAAGAAAAATTCTGCTGCCAAATATGCAGAAATCAATGCACAGATAAGACATTTGGATATATAAAAGATGGTATGGTCAGGCTGACTATAGCTACGTGAAGGCAGTTTGAAAAGGCTTCAGGGAAGAGATGTAAGCCAAGTTATTGAGGAATAAGGTCAGATAGATGTTTGATGAAACAACAATAGGTATATCAAATGATAAATAAATAAAAAACTTGTTTGTTTCTAATCTTTGAAGGGTGTTATTTGTTATTTCAATTTACTCTTTTTTAACTTTCAGCAAAAACTTACTGATGCTGTGACATAAGCTGGAGGCTTTCTGGAGGTGTCTGTGAAGTATTTGTTTCACCAAGGTAAAGGGAGATGAGATTCCAATTTAATCCATGAAATGGTAGTGAGGGAGATGGGGGGAGAAAGATGAAAACAACATAAAATCTTGGGCTTATTTTGTTTTTATTGATGAATACTTTCATGTATGTTGCTTAATTAGTATAAGAGAAATGCAAAGGAAATCTTTAATTATTATCTAGCAGAATGGTTCAAATGATGTGATTTCATTTTTCTTAATATGCCCCTATGTTTTCATACACACACACACACACACACTCACACACCTTTCTAAATAAATTGTCTCCATGAAGGGAGAGAGTCGTGAAGAAACAGATATTATATTCCTTTTAATTTTCTATGAAATCACTACCAATGGCATCTTCTTTTGTGCTCAGGTTGTAATGTTCACACTAAGTAAAGTCTTCTAATAATTCAACTGTCAACCTTCCAATTATTTCTGTTTACTTTAACTGAAGTCACAAAGGATATTAATATGCTTTTGAAACTGGTAAAATATGCACACTTATAAAGAGACACAGGTACTTCCTAAAGAAATGAAGTCTTTGAACTGTATTTGAAAAAGGAACAAACAGGTTATTTTTGGATGGGCGGGGAGGGGCAAGTACATTCCCTTGATTTGGCACTTGCTGATCGGGGATTTCTCCTTTGTGTGACAATTACCATTTGCAAATACTTCATGATCTTTTGTGCATTACCCATCCAAACACTCAAAGTCGGCAGTAAAGATTATCTATGTCTGCTCACGTAGAAAAAACAGGATTTTAGTAGTTGTAGCCATTTATTCCAATGTATAGGCAGTAATAGGCAACCTGGAATCACACTTTTAAGTCACTCATTCTCCATTTAAACCAAATGCATGTGAGCAAGTCACCATCCAGGTTCCATATAAGAAGATGGACATGGCACATAATTTCCTTTTCCCATTTAAGATACTTTTTTTCCCTTCTAACAGTAGATACTTTTTAATAAAATATTTTTTTCTTTCCCACTTCTCAGAGCTCAGGAAAATGTCTGTATCCAGGAAATGATTGACCTCCATAAACTGGACCAGTTCAGTGATGTAAATGTGATTCCTCTGTGAGCAGCTTCCACAGAGATTCCAAGATTCTAAATTCCATAGGAGAATATTTTCTTTTTAGGACTGTTTCAGTGAATTCTGCCTTTTTGAAAGGCCATGGATTGAAAGCTCCGATGATTTAAGCTGATCCATGGATGGTAGAAAAGAATCAGAAACAAGTTTGATGCCAGAGAAAATTGATTTCCCAAAGCTTCCTTAGAGGTCTCACTTTCCACTTCTAGGAGTGTTCCTAGGTTCTAGTAAATATTCGTTCTCCAATTGATCTACTTGATAAATGTCTACAATTATTTAATTGGGGGCAGGGAGAATGACTGTTTCTTGTTTTGTCCTTGAAACTGGCTAGCATTATGTCAGTTGCATTCATCATGTCGGCTGGTTTTGCTTAATCAGTTTTAAAAGGGAGACACTTTGGTAAGGGACATGGTAAGGGAAGTTGTTTATTGGGAAGTGATTTTGTTATAAAAACAAAATCTATCAATAAAAAGATTATCATCCTCAAGAAAAAAGATCTTGCAGAAAAAATTCTTCCCAGCGGGATCGGATGTGCTCAGAGGTAGAAGATATAGGAAGTAATCAAAGGAATTCCTATTCTGGAATTGATTCAGATTTAGAAGCAATAATTACAGAATCCTAGATTTAGAACTGAACAAGAATTTGGAGGTCATCTGATCCAGCCCCTCCATGTTACCGATGAAGAAGCTAAGGCCAAGAGAAGTCCAATGACTTGCCCATGATCGGAAAGATAATAAATGGCAGAGGAATGATTTGCTTTCAGTTATTTGAATTCTGTGTAAGTGCTCCTTGATTGATAAATGATAGGAACCATGGGGGACACTGACCAAGCCATCGTGGAGTTTGTGATAGGTCAGGTTAAAACACTGGGCGCAGGATATAGCTTAGATAATAGGAAGACAAAATGAAAATGGCTCAGGTAAGTACAGGTAGGGTCTCTGGTTTGAGGCTCTCATAGGGGAGTAGGCTTCTAGTAGTCTGAGCCTTTAAGGACATAGATACATACTACATAGCTTCCCTTGATCCTGATGAGGAAGGGAAAGAAAGAAGTCTAGAGAAACTGATATAGCTGCATAGGGAGCTTTTCAATGGCCTCCAAGTTTAAAAGATTTATATGCAAGTGATGGGAGGACAATAATACAAAGAAGTGATAATCTCCTGAAAGAACAGTATCAGTAAGGCATAAGCGCAGCATAATCTGATGCTTGTGATAAATGCTATAGATACCAAAACTGCGTTGTAAGCTATGTTTGGGAAAGATCAAGGAATGATAAGATGCCTGCTTGGGACTGACTGGACTGGAAGATGATAACACATGACAGAGAAAACATATTCAATTCCACTTTGCTTTAGTTTTCTCTACAAAGAATATCCCTGGGAATGAGGACAGAATAAAAATGGTTAGCCAGGGAGTGAAGCCCAAAATAAATTAGGGGATATTTAACTATTATCAATGATGTCAAGTTACTGGGCTCATTCAACCTGTATTTCAGTATGATGACAATGACAATGGCTACAAGACTCAGTGATGATGGTGATAGTGATAATGGCAATGACAATGATGACGGTAAGTGACATAGATAGTACTTTACATTTTCAAAAGTGATTAATATATAGAGTGTCCAAAAAAAATCTTAGTGCTGCCTATTAGAGCTTAAAACTGCCCTAAGACTTTTAAGAGAGCCTGTATTAATTCATTTCAGCCACATATAAATGCCATGAAGTAGGCACTATGGGTATTATTATCTCTATTTTTCAGATGTGGAAACTGAGGTTCAAACTGGTCAAGAGATTACACACGATCATGTAGTAAGTATTGAAGGTAGGATGCTCATAGAATAGGGGTGGTGAGATTAGTAAACTACTGTCAATGTTCCCTAAATCCTAGCAAATAAAAGTAATACTAAGAGACTGGAGATATACGTTGTATTTTCAAAAAGGGAAAGAAGATAAATACTTCAGACTATAGAACAGTGAGCTTGATATGGATTTTTGGTAAAATTCTAGAACTGATTATTCATGTGGTAGTTTTTAAGCACTTAGAAGGAAAAGGATGATCATTAAGAGCCAGCATGGGTTCAACAAGAACAAGTTATATTAGATTAAAAATTTTCTCTGTGTTTTTTCTTCCTCCTTTCCCAAATCTTTCCTTTCCCCACTTTCTCTGTCTCTGTCTGACTATGTCTCTCTCTGTCTCTTTGTTTCTATCTTCTGTCTCTTCTGCTCTTTCCCTTTTCCCTTTCTCTTTTCATTGCTATCTTCATCCTTCTCTCCCCTTCCTTTTCTCTCCCCCTCCCTGTTTTTTAATCTCTGTCTCTGTTTCTCTGTGTCTCTCTTGTTCTCTCTGTCTCTGGTCTTTTTCTCTTTGTCTTTCTCAAGTAGTAGGTCAGGGGAATGCCATGAACAAATTATTTCTGGATTTCATGAAGGCATTTGAAAAAGATTTCTTGATTGGTTAGAACAGACTGAAGCTGTTTTGAATTTGGGTTAGAAAACTGACTACATGAATACAGGGTAGGAAATTATGGCTAGAAAAAATCTGAAAAATATCTGTTTTCTGATGGACTATAGTAAGTCAAATAGTGTGACATGATAGGAAGAAAAATGAGATTTTTGTCTTTATTAAAAAGGACATGGTTTCCAGAGTGTTGAAGGGTAATAGTCTTGATGGCACTTTGCTCTGATCAAAATTTGATGTGACCTGCTTCTGTGCACTACATTCTATAAGCAACAGTGATAAATCAGAAGAATACACAGAGGAGTAATGCTGGGATGTTCAGGGGACTAGAAATGAGGATTTGTTGAAGAAACGGGATATTTAACCTGATGAAGAAAAACCATGAGCAGATATGGTCGACATGCTTTTTTTTTGGCCTTAGTGGGCAGACCTAACACCAACATGTAAAGGTTACAGGGAGGTTGATTTCACTACGTTGTCAACAATCCTCTAAAATGGAATGAGGGGCAGCTAGGTGGTGAAGTGGATAGAACTCCAAGGCTGGAGTTGGGAAGAACTGAGTTCAAATTTGACCTCAAACACTTATTAGCTGTGTGACCCTGGGCAAGTCACTTAACACTGTTTGCCTCAGTTTTCTCATCTGTAAAATGAGATGGAGAAAGAAATGACAAACTGGTGTAGTCTTTGCCAAGAAAACCCCAATGGGGTCACAAAGAATCAGACAACTGAAATGACTGAATGACAACAAAATGAAATCGGTTGCCTTTGGATGTTCCTAGTGATTAAAGTTATGGGTGGAAAGTTTGGATAGATTCTTTTCAGGGAGTTTATAAAGTTGATTGAGACTTTAAAATAGGTGTATAGATTTGGAGATGGAATGAACCCTGAAGATCATCTAATCTAACCCCCTCATTTCAAAGTGAGAAAACAGACCAAGAAAGGCTGTGTTTTGCTTAAGCTCATATTGGTAACTGGCAGATTCAAGATTAAAACCAATGTCTTCCAAAGTCCAAATTCTGCATTCTTTCCACTGTACCACCATACTGAAATTCTTTTCAATCTTGAAATTCTATGATTACATAGAGAATTCATCATACACAATTTATCAGAGAAAGGAAAAAGTCTAAGGACCATGTTAGATTCAAATTACTTAGTAAGTAAGTTTTCCATAATTAAGTGAACTAGATAAAATTTATTTTTTAACCTGTTTTTGGTCATTGGAGATTGTCCTAAGATGGCAAGCAATTTAGCAACGAAGAGAGAGTGGCATTTAGCTTTTCTAGAAATGGCCTCACTTTCCACATGGGAAGACATCTGATCATTGGGGTAGGGTATGGTGAAGGCCCTAGTGACTTGTGGTGTTCAGGAATCCACTGAGTTATGTACACAACTGTTTCTTTGCAAAAGCATAAAAGCGTGAAATCTTAGAATCTTGAACATTGTAGGAATACTTCTAGTCCTCTAATCTGACCTGTACCTTTATGGGACTCTCCTTGCCAGCATTCCTGAGCAGTGGCCTTCTCCCCTCGCTTACAGTGAAGGGGAGTCAACTACCTTACTGTTAGTCATAGGATCATAGATTTAGGAAAGGAAATTACATTAAAGGCTATCAGAACCAACATCCTCATTTTACAGATAAGGAAACTGAAAGTTGAAGCTCACACAACTACTAAGTGGGGTTTGGTGAGGCAGCATTCAAATTCACACCTTCCTGACTCCAATCCAATCTCTCAGTTCCTCCACTTTGGACAACTCTAATTTATATTGAACCAAAATCTGTCTCCCGGTAACTCGTACCCATCACTCTTAGTCCTACCCTTTGTAGCTCAGCAGAAAAGCCCAGTCCCTTTTTCACATATGAGTTCAAAATATTCGGATACCTAAAGACTGATATCATGTCTCCTGTAAGTCTTTTCTTCACTAGGTTAAGTATTCATGCTTCCTCTTACTGATTCTCATCTGACATGAATTCCAGTTCTTTCTTGAACATACTCACTATTCGCTGGATGCATTCCAATTTGCCAACATCCTTTCTCAAATGTGGCACCCAGAACCAAATGTAATACTGCAAATCTGGAGATGTGACCTTCCAGCAGCATAATTTGGGATACTATATCTCCTAAGGCAGTCTAAGATCTTATTAGCTTATTTAAAAATAAACAAAACCAAAAACAACCTCATTGAGCTTTCAGTAAACTTAAATTCCAGGTCTTTTGTGGACATGAATTGCTATTCATTTCAACACGGCTGCCGCATCTTGTATTTGTCTACATAATTTTTGGAATCTAAGTATAGGAGTTACCATTAAATGCCTACTATATTTCACATCACTAGATTCATACCACTACTCCAGCCTCAACTCTCTGTTGAGATATCTCTGGATTCCAATGTTTTCCACAAAATGATGTCCTTTGAATAAATCTTTACTTTTTTACTTCATTAGTTAAATGTCGTCCTTCAACATGATTTCAAAGGTTACAATTTTTATGCAATAGATATCAATTGCTTTAATTTTTTACTTTTATAAGCACAAAACCTTATTAAAATAAAAATTATAAAAGATGTAAAGGTGATTTAAAAGACGTTATCAAATAAGTGTGTGACTGAGACAAAATAGGCTAGTCAGAGAGCTGAAGAATGAGGTAATTAATGGACAGTCTAAGAAATTCATTGCTATACTCATGATATCAAGAGAATCAAAGAAAACTCCTACACATTGGGTGGATTCTTTGTGGTGAACTTATGCAAAAACATGTATGAAAATTGCACAGAACAGGCTAACATGAATGAGAAGAGAACAGATTATGTTGCTTTCAGGAAATTGCAAAACTCCTTGAATGATCCCAAGATTTTCCCAGAAACAAAGGCTCATCTTTTTAATATCAACATTCTACCAGCATTGCTTTATGGTTGTAAGATATGTAAAATGTCAGTCTTTGAAGAATTAAAAATGAATATTACACAAATAGCAATGGAGAGATGGATAGAGGATAGGAGCAGGCTGAAATGTATAGTCAATGAAGAACTTTGAAGAACAGAAGTAAAAGATGCCATCAGGGAAATATATGTATTTGGAAGAGAAGATGAGTTAGCCACATGGCAAGAGCAAGGAAAGCTGGGTAGACAGCCTGAGTCCTCTACTGGTATCCTTGTCATGTCCAGAGAAAATTAGAAAGACTGCTCCCTGTCCAACTTATGGGAGAACATGGAAAAGAGTCTCATAGTATAGGTGGGCATAGAGGGCTTGTGATCTGAATAATTAGAGAGAATATATAAATTGAGATGATAGATCAATTTGAATGTATATTATGTGATATATTACATATAATCACACATATATGTAAATATTTCAGAGAAAAAACTATTTGCATATAAGTCTTTTTGATCTATAGCTTAGTGTGGGATATTAGATTTTCAACACACACACACACACACACACACACACACACACTTATACAACATTAGAGCATGAACTTGGAGCTAGGATGGCAGGGTCCAAATTTTCGATCTATTGGTTATAGTTCTATGATCTGCAAGAGGATACTTATTTGTTGTTCTAGCCACTTCACAGGTTGTGCTGAAAGTGCTTTGTAAATTATAAAGGATTATATAAATGTGAACTCATTCTCTCAGAATCATAATAATTCACTCTTATGTTCATTACATATTTCTTGGAGTTTTCATTTCTATTGTAGCATAGAGTCATACCCTCTGGAACATCTCCAGAATTTCTCTAATCTTTTTGAGGTGAAGCATGAAGGAAAGTGAAATTTATATAAGGTAAAATGAAAGCTTTTATGAAATCATGTCTGATTCCAAACAGGTTGCTGGGGGTAGGGGTGGGGGTTTCCCAGGTGAAGTTTGTAGGAGAGGGGCTGTTGATTTTAACTCTCTGATTGAAGGTATCTATCTTGGATTCTAGATCTCAAACAGAATATTCCAGTGCCTATTTATACTATTCTTATTTCACTTATTTCCTTTTCATGCAATGCAAGTTTTTTTAATCAAAACTCCAGCAACATTTGCTACATATCTCACCATCTTCAGAGCAAGCTTAAGAGCTCTATTAATGTCAACTTCAGTGAAGCTTTCATCTGACATGGATGCCGATATGTGTATACTCATCAATTCACAAATCAAAAGAAAGCTAAAAGTTTTGCTGCTTTGAGAATTTTGTGTGTGTATCCGTATATGGGTGTGGGTGTGTGTGTGCACGGGCATTTTTGTGCACATGGATAAATACACAGACGAATCTTTGTTGGAAATAGAGTATCAGATAACTGAGATCTGTTATAGAGATCTCATGCATACATTATTAGTCAGATTGCAGAGATATTTGAAGCAGCAAAGACGTTGGCTCAGCATAATGAATATGTCTGCCAGCCATTTTTCTAATGACTCGCTGCAGTTATTATTGTGTGACAAACCGTATGCTGTGCTGTACTGGTAGCATCCTTGTTCGACAGACTCCGAAACGAGGCCATGGAAGCCTCAAAGTTGAGCTGGGTGAAAGGAATCAGCCGTACAGCTTCTCCTGCCGATGGGACTGTTGCATGATAAATGCACAACCACCATCATTTATGGCCCACTCCTCTTGATCTATCTCCTAGAGGAGAAACATTAGCAGGATGGACAGCTTTTCAATCCATTCACACATCTAAACATTTCTTTTGAGATATGAAGGCATTCCAACAAACCTTTAAAAATTAAAAAGGTTTACTTTTTATACTCATGGAGCCAGAAGGCAATAGTTGGGAAATGACTTTTGGCTTGCTGACTTTTTTTTTTTGTAAATATCCTACAGGACATTTTTAACTAATGTTTCTTGTTAGGGAGGAAAATATTTCAAGGGATGGAACTGCATTGAGACCAAGTAGTTAAACTATAAAAGCACCTTTCATTTAGGATTTATATGTGACATATGTATTCATTTATAATTGTTCAGTTTTATACAGAGCGTCCCAAAAGTCAGTGCTGTTTTATGCTTTAATAGCTTAAAAGTGCACTAAGACTTTTGGAACACCCTGTATGTGTGAAAAGATACAAGCTTAGTTTTAACAAGAATGTGTGAATACAAGGTCTATGAAATGTCCTGGGATAGGAGTTTTATACAATAGAACTGCATGGTCTGTATATTCACTTTGGTGATAAATGCCTTGCTCCTTCTTCAGAGGATTATTAAAAGGGTTCTCTGGAGGAATAAAATGGTGGAAGTCACACATTTAATAGCTCAGGTACAAAGAGTCAGATTGTGCCAGTTGGCAAAAGTTAGCAGGAAGCTGTCATAATAAATGGCAGCAGCTGCCCATAGTTCTGAAGAGTATGTCCCAGTCAGAACTGCAAACTGATGGCATCTACATTAATACTACCTTAATGGCCCATCTGCTGCTCCATAGGGTCCCTCGCTGCTGTATGGAGTCATAGGCATTTGACAGGCAGTCTCTGTATGCCAGACGTGCATTGTGCCAAATGTTTTAGGCTGCTTCGTAGCATTCTGATCTGTCAAATTTTCCCTACTCATTTATCAGGCAAGGAGTTATGAGGGTTTTTCTTTTCTACACATCGTTGGCTTTTAGCATTGGGGCAGCCAGGAATTTGGAAGGAAAACTATTTTGGTTATTCTTTTCCCCTTTCCTAATTGACGATGCAAGGAGCATAACTCCAGTTGTCTGACGTACTGTACTGTAGTGACTAGGTTAACAAAGCAGCGTGACAAGCCCTGTGGAGAAATCAATCACCAGTTCGTTTTTAAATGCGTTGTTGCATAAATGTGTATCAGAGATTGCAGATAGGGGCTTACAGGATCTGTTTCTTTAGAGCCCTGGAAACTGTAGAACGGGTAGAGAGAACAAGTTTACCTTTTAAGTTATCACTGCAGGGGGAATAGGAATGCCATGTTGAAATACATGTTAAAAATAATTTCTTAGAAAGCTGAACATCAAAATTTCTAATTCATCATCAAATCAAGCCTCTTTAAAAATTTCTAATGTATTTCAAATTGTGGGAGGGTTGATCCAAGCACAGTTAAAATGATACACTTGTATTTGAAATATTTTTCTGGAGTGTGCAGTGTAGTCACTTCTAGAGTGTAAAAATAAGTATTGTTTCATATTTGAACATGTTATTCACTTTTAATGAATATTTGGAATCAACTGGCCAATTATTAATTCCTGTGTTTGGGGAAATGACAAATTTGCAATCTGGTTTACACAAATTTTAGCTTTTAATACATGTAATTAGAGTCCAATTGGCTATAGAGTCCACATATATGCATATGTGTTTATATATACATATACATATATACATATGTGCACATGTGTATTTATGTGTGTGCACTTGTATATGTGTATTGTGTTCACATATATGTATGTAACACATATACACATGTATGCATTTTCAAAAAACAAAACAAAACATTATCATGGCTGAAAAGTACCCATGAAAGAATTGGGCCCGTCTTACACACTTCTATCTTTTTGCCATTCTGAGTGTTATGGGGCCAGCCACAAGAGGGCAATATAGCCATATACACTTAGGATGACTAATTCCCTTCAGTTGAGGGCAATGGACAGACAGTAAAACTAGTCTATTAAGTAAAATACCCTTGTGGGAGACTTTTTTGTTCCATATTTGCAAAATTCCTCCAGACATTTCAAAGGTCAATGGAAATTTCTTATTGAAATACCTTTATTTTTGTAATTCTTATTTTCTTATTTGGAGAACGGCAGATTTCTAAAGCTGCCAGCTTGTCAGGGGACCATCAGATTATTATGGTACAAGGAAACCAGGCAAGAACTATGTTAAGCAGAGTTCCTTTCTTCCTCAGTCCTGAAGTCAGAAACAATAACCGTTTTAAAGAATTCCACCCTATGCACTCAGAAACTAAGCTTACTGACTTGGGAAAAGGCAGGGTGGTCAAGCAGGGAAGGGAAGATCATTGTTAGGACTTTAGGCACAATTAGTTTATTGTTAGTTTTTTCTGTACCACTTAGGTTTTCACCCACTCTGAGAAACCACCTATACAAGGGTAACTTTGCTTGCTATTCAAACCTCTAACTTGAGACTGTTTCATTTAGCACTTGATAGCCAAGTTTTCCTCCCCTCCTCTCTCTGGAAAGGGCTCACCATATTGACGCCAACTTAGTGCAGATACCAGATCAGCTTTAGCCCAAGCAAAACTCAGAATTCCTGCTGCAGAGGCAGGGATTAGAGAGATGTCTGACCATGATCAGCCATAGATAATTTCTATGAAATCTATGAAAAGCAGGAAGATGCATGACCTTGAGCAGGTTACCTGAGCTCATTAGGCCCCAGTTTCCTCATGTATTATTAAATAAGAGGGTTTGACTAAATGACCTCCAAGGTACCTTCCAGCCAGAAATCTATGGTCTTATGATACATATATTCAGTCTCTGAACTGTAAATCTTGACATGGAGAATGAATGCTAAATGACTGGCATATAAAAAAATTTGGGGCAGGGAGGTGGTGAAGTAGATACAGTGCTGGCTGGGCCTAGAGTCAGGAAGTCCTGAGTTCAAATATGACCTCAAACATTTCCTAGCTGTGTCACCTTGGGCAAGTCACTTAACCATGTTTACCTCAGTTTCCTCATCTGTATAATGAGATGGAGAAGGAAATGGCAAACCACTCTAGTATCTTTGCCTAGAAAACCCCAAATGGGGTCACAAAGAGTAGGACATGACTGAAACAACTGAACAACAACAACAAAAATAAATACATTTATAACAGATCGGGAAGGAGACTACTATTGATTCCTTATGTGAATAATTAAAACCAGGAGTCATAAGAAATAGTATGACCTCTCTAAAATCCTCAACATTTAAGTTAGAAATTTCACAGTTTCTTTACCAGTGAATCCTCTGTTACGCAGGTTACATGGCCTCACTGCCTACAAGGCCTATGAGGTTAGATTTCATTTGCAAAAGGCTCCAGCCTCCAGCTGGGTATAGTGGAATAGACACTTAGCTGGGTCTCAGAATGAATGGATTACAGCTGCAACTGTGTGACTCTGGGCAAGCCCCTTAACATTCCCAAGCCTCACCTCCCTCATCTGTAAAGTGGGGATGATAATACTTTCGTAAATAATAATTCATGGCTAATATTTTTGTGTCACTTTGAGGTTTGCGGGCCATTTTGTATACAATGTCACATTTAGTCCTCACAAAAATTCTGTGGAATAGGTACTATTCTTAGATCCTTCTTCAGAAAAAGAAACTAAATCCTTAAGTTAAGGTACTTGCCCAGGGTAATACCTTGTTAGTACCAGAATCAGAATTCAAACTTACTTTTCTTCTCACTTCAATCCTGTAGTCTTTCTACTCCACCACCCTTCAAAAGGATGTTGTAAGGAAAGGGCCTGAGCAGCTAGGTGGCATCATCCTGAGTTCAAATCTGGCCTCAGACACTTACTAGCTATGTGACCCTGGGCAAGTCACTTAACCCTGTTTGCTTCAGTTTCCTTACCTGTAAAATGAGCTGGAGAAGACGATGGCCAACCACTCCAGTATCTCTGCCAAGAAAACTCAAAATGGGGTCACAAAGAGTCAGATGCGACTGAAATGACTGAATAAGAATAACAAGGAAAATGCATTATAAGGTACTGAATAGAAAAACAGCCTGATCTAATGGCTGATGTTCTAGGTTGGTGTTTATTAGGCAGACCTAGGTTTAAATCCTAATTCTGACAATTGTCATGTAACCTTGGAAGCCAAGTCCCTTCACCTTCATGTGCCTCAGGCAATTCCCAAGGATTGTCTACTAAGACTTACACAAAGTTCTTATTTGTATATTGGGACTTCTCTATGCAGAGCAGGAAAAAAATCATAATTTCTTTATATACACATTTATTGTCAGTCAAATAACATTTATTAAGGACCTACTATGTGCCCCCATTGCTGTTATGTTATGCATCTACTCTCTTCCACAAAATTGAAGTAAAAGAAGGGACAAGAAAGTTATTTCTTGGTTTGTATATAGTTCTACAAAACTTTTTGTTGGAGTAATGCCCTTCTTTCAGTAGCTTCTCCTCTCAGCACCCCTCATTTATTATGTTTTCTGTTTAAATTTTTTTCTATCATTGGAAAAAGTGTATCAGCATGAATCTGTATGTGTGTATCTATGGCATTGATGTGTTCGTGTTATTTATATAATGCATTCTCATGCAAAATAATGCAGCATGGAAGGGTAAAAAGAATGGCTCATTATTACCAGTATGCCTCTTGACAAAACCATATTCTGACAGGTTTTGCTGAGTCAAAGCATTTTCAGGGGTTGGTCTTTTTGGAACATGGCAGTATTGTTCCTCAGAAAACAAATCTAAAACAATGCATGAATGAGGGAAAGGGAGAAGGACTGCAATACTGGCCTTCACCGGTAAGGTACCTTCAAAGGATTCCTAGAGAAGGAAGAGAAGGGAGCATATCCTGTAGGACTATAAAATAAAACGCGCGCACACACACACACACACACACACACACACACACACACACACACACACATGCACCTTGTTTGTTGTTTGTTTATCCCTTCCACACTGAGGCCCTCAATAACATCATGCTGCCTTTGTTCACTTGGGCATCTACTTTAGGACTCTCCCTGGCAGGACCTGGGGATCTCTGAGGATTCTAATAACTTTTCTTTCCCCCCCTAGCAAATTCAAGCTTCTATTTCTCATTTCAACAGCACTGTTTTTCCATGCTAATAGGCTTGCTAGCTAAGCATTGTTGCCAGGTAACCGTAACTTTTTGTTTTGTTGATTTTGGTCTGAATATACAAGTTCATTGGGGCAGCTAGGTGGCACAGTGGATAGACTTGCAGGGTTGGGCAATCTGCAGCTTCCAGGACACATGTGGCCTTCTAGGTCCCTGGGTGTGGCCTTTTGACTTAGTCCAAGTTTTATAGAACAAATCCTTTTATTAAGGGAATTTATTCTGTGAAGTTTGGATTCTGTCAAACAAATCCCTTTAATAAAACTTGGTCTAAGTCAAAAGGCCGCACCCAAGGACCTAGAAGGCTACATGTGACCTCGAGGCCACAGGTTCCCCACCTCTGGATAGACTGTTGGGACTGAAGTCAGGAAGCCTCATCTTTCTGATTTCAAAACTGGCCTCAGATACTCATACTCCTAGCTGTGTGAACTTGAACAAGTCACTTAACTCTGTTTATCTCAGTTTTCTCACCTATAAGATGAGCTGGAGAAGGAAATGGCAAACCACTCCAGTATCTCTGCCAAGAAAACCCTAAATGGGGTCATGAAGAACTGGATCTGAAATGACCAAAACACTAGTTCATCATTGTAGGGAGCTTTCTTTTTAGGAAGCTCCCTACCAATATATAGCAGCAATTTAGAGTTCTAGAGGGTTCACCGTGGAGGGGCAGGATGTGGGGGTCTGGGGAGGAAAGTGGGCAATGAGAGGTTAAGTGACTTGCCTAGAACCCAGGCAATATGCATCAAGGCAGAATTTAAACCCAGGTTATCTTTACTCTGGGTCTTTTATCCACCAAGGCACACGTCTTCTCAACTGAATATCCTAACTGTTAGAATTCACTCTTTACTCAATCAATTAATTAACAAAATATTTCAGGGCACTATCTGGGGTACTCTGTGTGTGTATGGGGGGAAAAACATCACAGGACCTCAGGATCAGAAATCATCCTGTACAAATTACATCTGTTTAGGAATCTACTCTACAATCTTCCCCAAAGCGAACATATAGATTTGCTTGAAATCCCTAGTAAGGAAAAATCACTTCCTCCAAAGCAGACTATTCTACTTTTATTTGGACTGACAATCAGAAAGTTTTTTCTTACATTGACATGAAATATGGTCCTCTCAACCTCTCCATTCATTCTAACTCTTTTTTAAAAAATTTTTTTATTTAATATATTCAGTTTTCAGCATTGATTTTCACAAGAGTTTGAATTACAAATTTTCTCCCCATTTCTACCATCGCTCCCACTCCAAGATGGTATATATTCTGGTTGCCCTGTTTCACAGTCAGCCCTCCCTTCTGTCACCCCACTCCCCTCCCATCCCCTTTTCCCTTTCTTTCTTGTAGGGCAAGATAAATTTCTATGCCCCATCGCCTGGGTATCTTATTTTCTAGTTGCATGCAAAAAACTTTTTTTTTTGTTTTCGAGCATCTGTTTTTAAACTTTGAGTTCCAAATTCTATCTCCTCTTCCCTTCCCATCCACCCTCCCTAAGAAGTCAAGCAATTCAACATAGGCCACATGTGTATCATTATGTATAACCCTTCCACAATACTCATGTTTTGAAAGACTAACTATATTTTGCTCCTTCCTAACCTAACCCCCTTTATTGAATTTTCTCCCTTGACCCTGTCCCTTTTTGAAAGTGTTTGTTTTTGATTACCTCCACCCCCATCTGCCCTCCCTTCTATCATCCTCCCTTTTTTATCTTCTTCCTCCTTCTTTCCTGTGGG
>CM053622.1:372835264-372877057 GCA_028646595.1 Phalanger gymnotis
TTGATAATTTCTTGAAAGATGATATCTAGGCTCTTTTTTTGATCATGGCTTTCAGGTATTCCAATAATTTTTAAATTATCTCTCCTGGATCTATTTTCCAGGTTAGTGGTTTTTCCAATGAGATATTTCACATTGTCCTCCATTTTAGCAATTTTTTTTAAAAAGGAGGTGGTAGGCCAAGTAAGTTTGGGAACCTCTGGCCTAGACTATTGGATAAAAGCAAATGCATGATAAAGGAAACATTTTCTTTGTTTTGGAGAGGGGAAGGCAGGGCAATTGGGGTTAAGTGACTTACTCAAGGTCACACAACTAGTAAGTGTGTCAAGTGTCTGAGGCCAGATTTGAACTCAGGTCCTGCAGAGACCAGTGCTCTACTCACTACCCCACCTACTTGCCCCAGTAAAGGAAACATCTTGTGACTGGCCAAAATTGCTTCTGGGGCCTATAATTAAAAGGAGCTGTCTGTTCAGGTTTGACAATTGGAAGCAGCTGTGGATTGAGGTCACTGTAGTTGTACTAAAGGAGAACAGGAGAGGAGAGGGAAATGGGATTTTCTCTTCTCTCTCCCAACTGGTCCTATTGTTGGGCCTACTGGATCAGGAGGGGACACTGTATACATCTGTATACATACACTATACAGAGACCAGCAAGGTTACAAGAAGACAGTTACCAGTCACCTGAGAGAAAAAATAACTTCAAGGACCTGATCAATCCTAGCAACAGAAAATCAGACTATTGGTAGGAGCAGACAACAAGAAGTCAATGGAGTAAAGTTGCCCTCATACATGCTGTACTCAAGGGGAGCTCCATGAGGGCTCTACAAAGAGATAAAGGACTTCTAAGCGCTTCAGTAAAAGGGATTGTGGGTTACCTTTGTCACATATAGATGCTATATATGTGATTCACTACCATTGTATACCATCTACACTGTCAGAGAGTGAGCCCCAGGTTTAAGGGAAGAATGTTGTAGGACCACTTGTTCTTTCTGTGTAATCTGAGTAAATTTATTTTCTAAGAGCTAATTTTGTCTACTCATTGATTATATAATTATATCTATATCCTTTTAATGAGAAGCATCTGTTAGGGGCTTATATTTAATGAGATAATATTATAAAGCACTTTGTAAATGGTGAAGTGGTCTGTATCAATAGACATATGTATACACGTATGTATATCACTATATACACGTATGTATATCACTATATACAACTTATGTGAATGTGTATATATGTATATATTATATATAAGTATATACACAGGCATATCTCATTTTATTGAGCTTTGCATTATTGTGCTTCACAGATATTATTTATTTATTTTTTGCAAATTAAAGTTTTTTAGCAATCCTGCATCAAGCAAGTCTATTTGCTCCTTTTTTTTTTTAACAGCATGTGCTCACATCACATCTCTGTGTCACATTTTGGTGATTCTCACAAGGTTTCAAACTTTTAAATGATTAGTATTTTATCTGTTGTGATGATCTGTAATCAGTGATCTTTGATGTTACTATTATATTGGTTTTGGGGCTCCCTAAACTTTGCCCATAGAAGATGGTTGAATGTAATGGATAAATGTTGTGTGTGTTCTGACTACTCTACCATTTCCTGTCTCCTTCTCCTCTGGCCACTCTATTCCTGAGATATAGCAATATTGAAATTAGGCCAATAAAAAATCTTACAGTGGCCTCAAAGTGTTTAAGTGGAAGAGTCAATCAGTGTCTGGTGACCACCACCCCGATCACTCAGCAACCATCAACATCAAGGCAAGATTCTACCACCTAAAAGATTACAACTCAATGGAGGCTCAAATGATAGCATTTTAGTCAATAAAATATTTTAAAATTAACGTATGTATATTGTTTTTCTAGACATAATACTATTGCATACTTAGGCTATAGTATAGTATAAACATAAATTTTATATGCACTGCAAAACCCCCCAAATTGGGTTACTTGCTGTATTGTGATATTTAAAATTTAACTTCTGGAAAGAAATCCACTTCCTTTTTAAACTATTTAGGGTATCTTATCTCTGTGAAGTAACTCTCTCTATGGTTTAAAAATCCAAGACTGGACTTAACTAGTTTGTTTTTTTGAATTTGTTAAGATTTTTCTTAGGTCATTGGAAACATAAACAATACCCCACATTTATGAAAGATTTACATTTTAAAACATTCCCACATATAGTATATTATTTTATTTTCATATCAATCCTGTGAGCTATAGTTACTGTTGTTATTTTAAATCTGGAGACAATGATCTCCAAATAAGCTGTAACTTATCCAAGGTCACACAGTTAATTAGTAAAGGATCCAGAAACAGAACCGGAGTTGTGCTGGTAAATGTTTAGCAATAGGCTCACCAGAAAAAATGTATGGCATATTTTTAAGTGTAATTTGAATTATTAACATGATCACTTTCTTAAGTTTAGACAATCAACAAAATAAAAAAGAAATCAAGTACCAATTCATAATGTTTGACAATTTTCAAGGTCCAAGTGCTTATACTGAAAATTTAACAATCCATTTTATGAGTTGGTATGATCTGGCTTTATCACAATCCTGCTAGAACCCAAATAGGATGTTATGGTTCCTTTCTTCTAATTTCCTTATTTTAACACCAATCTTGTTTTGGAATAAAATACTTGGGAAGGTAAAAACAAGGTCTTAGGATAGCAATTCTCCAAATTTTTGGTTATTAGGCTATCATCACATCACTTTTCTACCTCCCCCTCTTTCTAAAATATTTGTTGTATATGTTTGCTCTTTGTTCTTGTTGTGTCCATCCTTTGTTTTCAAAGAGGACCATGGAATCAAGGAAATGATGACATGACTTGTAGTTGACTTTGATTTGAGTGAGGGAGGACTGTGCAAGGTCACCAGCCTCACTTTCTCCTCCAGAGCCATCTGGGTCCAGTGACCAGATATTCATCAGGATGACTGGAGCTGACCCAGGGTGCAATGGGAGACCCTGGCCCTTTTAGGTTCAGGCCTTTTCATGTATTCTCTGAAAGTGAGGTAACCCATTCATTGAATAGGCTTCTTTAAGAAGTGAGTCAAGAAATGGCCCCTTTAATTAGAAAAAAAGAAAAAAAATCAAGCTGGGAGAGGAAGACCTTCAGGGTTGCTACTGCAAAGAGAAACAGTTACCATTGACATTCACCCAAAATACAGCCAGTAAGTGGAGCTTGGGCAGGGAGAAGAAGAAGAAGAAGAAGAAGAAGAAGAAGAAGAAGAAGAAGAAGAAGGAAGAGGAGGAGGAGGAGGAGAAGAAGAAGAAAAAGAAGGAGGAGGAGGAGAAGGAGGAGGAGGAGGAGGAGTGAGAGAGACAGAGAAACAGAGAGAAAGAGAGAGACAGAGACAGAGAGAAAGAAATGAAAAGAAGGAAGGAAGTAAAGAGAGATAAAGAAAGACAAAGAAAGAAAGAAGTGTAGCCAATAAACCCCAAATTAATTGGGCAGTTTCTGACCATCAAAATTTAAATTAATATGGTTTTATATATATAAGTTAGACATACTATTTATGATAATTGGAGCTTTATTGATCAAAACCAAGGTTTAGACTCTATCTTCTTTCTCTATCCTTTATATCTTAGAATATAAATACATGAGAGAATAGAAATGTTATGAGATTAAACTATGATTCTACCAATGACCAAATGTTAAAGCTTCATAAAATAAAATGGAATGCAAAGAAGGGGAAGACTGGTGGTGGTGGTTATAATTAGTGCTTCAAGAGGACTAAAATGACATCACTATGTTGGGGTCAAGGTACAGTGTGTAATGCAAAATATATAGTACTATCTCATTTTTCTGACACCATGCTACCACATAAGTGATTTCTATGGATGATAGAAGTGATCCCTTCAAGCACCAAGACTGGATTAAAAACATAGTTAATCTTAAGAGTTCAGTCAGTTTAGAAGGAAGTGTTTAGTGAATTACTAAAGAGATCTGTACTTGGCCTTGTGCTATTCAATATATTTAAACGATGACTTGGATAAAATCATAGAAGGCATGCATACAAAATTTGCCGATGACACAAATCTTGAAGGATTAGCTAATGCATGATGACAGTCGGGATCCAAAATAGACCATCACATTCTAGAATATTGAGCTGAATTTAACTGAATGAAAGAAATTTAGTAGGGATAAATCACAGAATCAAAGATTTTAAGAGTAAAAAGAGATCTTATTAGCTGTGTAGTTTAACCCATAAATAAAAGGAATTCCTACATACCAGACAGGTATTTTCCAAAATAAACAAAATAAAAAAAAATGATAAATGGCATTGTTTTACATGTGTTTTTGAAAATTTAGTTAAATTTTGGTTTAAAAGAGGACAGTTGGATTCTCAGGTATGGTTCTGCATTTATTCTGCTGTGAAAGGTTGTTTTGGTTAAAGTGTGTGACAAAAAACTGGTCTCACACAGATACACAGTTGAAAAAGGGGAAGAGTATTTTAACAGGCAAATAACATCTTAGTATCACTATGAAGACAATTTTGACCTTGTAGATCTCATGAAAGGCCCCTGGGAACCAGACTTTTGAGAACCACTGTTCTTTAATATGTTGTTGCAATTAGGTTGCCAGTTTTATAGTCTTTTTCTGAGAAACTCTATTTGGGAAACATGAAAAAGGAAATTTTTCCCCCTTAAGAAGTGACAATTTCCAAGCAACCAGGGAAATTTAGTGTATGCTATAGTTCTTCTTTTTTGGAATAGAATTCCTTTATTCTGCATTTGCTCAGTCCATTCTTGGCATCATCTTCAGGGAGTGAAAATACGTATGTCCAAGAAGCAGCTCTTTCTGTGGTGGCAGAAGTCTGGAAACTGAGGGCATGCCTATCTATCAAAGGATGGCTGAATGAGCTCTGGGATAGGAGTGTGAGGAATATTACTATATTATAAGAAATGAGGCAATAGATGACTTCAAAACAATATGGAAAAGCACAGTGAAGCAATCAGAGCCAGAAGAATAATTTATAGTATAAAGTCAATATTATTAAAATGACCTATTTTGAAGACTCTTACAAACTGATAAGAAAGAAATGAGTAAAATCAGAACAATTTAAGTGCTCACATTTATATAGTGTTTACTATGTTCTAGGAGATTTAAAATTATTATTTTAATTAAGGGCACCTAGGTGGCACAGTGAGTAGAGCACTGGCCCTGGAGTCAGGAGGACCTGAGTTCAAATTTGGCCTCAGACACTTGACACTTTCTGGCTGTGTGACCTTAGGCAAGTCACTTAGCCCCAAATATCTTGCCTTCCCCTCTCCAAATACACACACACACACATATGTATATATACACACACACACACACACACACACATATGTATAATTTTGCTTGATCTTCATGATAATCCTGGGAAGTAAATGTTATTATTATCTTTGTTTTACAGGTGAGGAAACTGAAGCAGAAAGAGGTTAAGTGACTTGCCCAGGATTATGCAACTTCTATGCACATGAGGCCTAATTTGAACTCAGGTCTTCGTGGCTCCAGGCCTGGTGCTCTATCCAATGAACTGCCAGCTGTCCCAAGATTCCGTCAGCTGTGGAATTTCGCTGCTCTGTTGTACTGGTGACTCATCTTGAGCTTGTAGGCCACTAAAACCCCCAGATATACTGTTAATTAACCATGTCTCCCTTAAACTATATTTATTAGCTTAGGAATGTATAAAAATCAACTTGGTTTGCTCAAAATATTCTAATACTTGGTATTAACATTTCTAAGTGTCAATGTATTAAAAAATAGTACCTAGCTGTCCCTCTATTCAGTAAAAATACTATGAAAACAAACAACTTTGAAAGCTGTTAAGTACTATGATGAATGCAGTCATTATCCATGATTCCAGGGGACCATTCACTTTCTGATAAGGTTGACAGATTTAGAGTCCAGAATGCAATACATACATACATACATAATTACACACACACACATATCCATTGAGGGCATTTGTTGTGCTTGACTATGAATATTTGTAAGAAGAAATTTGTTTTTCTTTCCTTCTAGCCTCTCCTCCACCTACTCCTCATCCCAACAAGATGGGAAATGGGAGGGAAAAGAAATAGATTTCTTTTAATTAAAAAAAATGAAAGGCATTGCAGATATAGAATGTTACATGCACTTTCAGATGAGGTCACCATATTCTTAATATTATTAAATTGTTTTATTTTGTAAAAATCAGTTAGCTGATAAACATTTATATGGTGCTTACTACGTGCCAGGCACTGCGCTAAGTGTTAGGAATATAAAGAGTAAAAACAGCCCCTGATCTCTAAGAAGCTTACACTAATGGGGAAGAGAACACATAAACAGAAAAAAATAAAAAGCCCTCCAAACTAAACTATGTATAACATGATTTGGAAATACTCAACAGAGGGGAAGCGCTAACATTAACATGGCTATAGAAGATGGGATTCTAGCTAAGACCTCATGGAAGCCGCACTAACCAAGAGGCAGAGATGTTAAGGGAGCACCTTGGACAGCTAATGGAAATACCTGGAGTTGGCAGATGTCTTGTTCTTGGAACAAGAACAAAGTGTCTCATTCAAGGAAAAGAAAGGAATCCAGTATCAATGGATGTAGCATATGGAATGGGGCCTAAGCTCTAAGAGGACTGGAAACTGGAAGGTGGGAGCAGGTTATGAAGGATTTTGAGTGCCAAAGAAGAGACTTTCACAAAGTGGGAGATATTTGTAAATGTTTGTAAAGTAAAATCTAAACACATCAATAAAACTTTTTTAATATTCCAGAAAAGAAGCAGCAGAATTTGGTGGTGGTGGTGGTGGTGGTGGTGGTGGAGATCCTGGCCAAGGCAATAGAGTCAGCGAGCTCCCATGTACAGGGGGATCTCCAGGTGCTCCCTAGCTACCTCTCCTGCCTCATGGCCTTGGCCACGTCACTTGGCTTCTATGTGAGTCACTCTTCTCTTTAAAATGGAGGGGCTGGATTAGAAGAATGATGGGCACATTCCAGCACAAAGATTTCTCATCCTCTGACCACAGAGAAATTTATCTTTTGTTTGCTGAGAGTATCAATATTTGGCATGAATTTAATGTTTATAAAAATTTCAGTGGGAATATGTGAATCTTAAGGCTGGGAAGGTACATGCTGGTGAGTTAACTACTCAGACACTGAACTGTGCATTAATCTCCCACATTTACTCTCAATGTAAGTACTTGTTAAGGATTTTACTTTAGGCACAATTTCTCCCCGTCCTATTTTATGTACCTTACAGGACCTAATGACAGCCATTTTCCTTTTGTTCCACCCCAGGACCTGACAGCTGATACCGTTAGTGATTGCTGCTGTAACCATCTGTGAGAGATTCATGCCTAGTGCATGCCTTCCTTATGCAAGCATGAAAAGCAGCTGCTTCAGGCATGTGTGAGGCATGTCAGCTGGAGGAGGGAGCTTGGAGACAGATGTAGATACAATTGGGCACTGAAAAGGGAACTAAAAGAAAAGCATTCCTGTAGTTTTAAATGGGTGCTCCTTTGCAAGAAAGTCCTGGGAATGCGCGGTTGTGAATGAAGGTGGGAACTCTGAAGACCAAGTTTCATCATCAGATTTTCCAAAGCAAATGTGAACTGAAGCCAGAATCGAAATCCAACCTTTTGCTCCCTTCCTTCTTATGGCCTTGTCATAAGAAGAAGATGAGACATCGTCATGAAGGCTGTCTTGACAGTGGCACATTGCCTCCAGTGCCTAGAACAATTCCTGGCAAATAGTGGGCACTTAATCAATGCTTGTTGGCTGATTGATTGACTGACAGCCTTCACACTTGTCCTCAGAGAGTTGTGCATGTGTTTGCAAGTACATCCCTTAGTCTGAGGAAAATGAACAGGGTCAATAGAATTTTTAAGACACACACACACACACACACATATATGTGAATTCTTTACCCTTCTAGATATCTCTATATGTATTATAAGTATATAAATATATTATAAGCATTATAAATCATATATCCTGCATGTATACATATACACATAGTACATATGCAAAATTCATGCATATATATGCATATGTAAATATATGTGTGTGTACCAAGTTGCACTATCAAAAGTAAACTTTTGTTGTTTAGTCATTTTTCAGTCACATCTGACTCTTCATTACCTCATTTAGCATTTTTTTTCCTTCCTTCCTTCCTTCCTTCCTTCCTTCCTTCCTTCCTTCCTTCCTTCCTTCCTTCCTTCCTTCCTTCCTTCCTTCCTTCCTTCCTTCCTTCCTTTCTTTCTTTCTTTCTTTCTTTCTTTCTTTCTTTCTTTCTTTCGTTCTTTCGTTCTTTCTTTCTTTCTTTGTTTCTTTCTTTCTCTCTCTCTCTTTCGTTCTTTCTTTCTCTTTCTTTCTTTCTTTCTTTCTTTCTCTCTCTTTCTTTCGTTCTTTCTTTCTTTTTCTTCCTTCATTTCTTTCTTTCCCTTCCTTCCTTCCTCTCTTTTAGTCTGAACTTAAGAAATAAAACAAGCATCTCCACAGCATAGTAGAATAGAAAGAAAGATGATTGCACATGACTGCAAATCTGTTATGTACAACTTGCTATTCCTTTTAAATATGTATTAAAATTATTGTGTCAGTTTCTTTTAGCCCCCCCTTTTTTCTTCCCTCCCCACCCCCTGAAAGTTATCACTAGACACAAATGTGTATGTATATATATGTACACACACAATCACACACATCCCCACAATTCTCTACATACTTCTATTAACCAGTTCTTTCTCTGGATACCAATAACATCTTCCTTTGTAGGTCTTTTGTAGTTAATATGGGTATTTCTAACAGTGAAAAAGACTTAGTCGCTCAAAGTTGTTCTTAAAACAATATTGCTGATTTTCTTGGAAATGATATTGGAGCGATTTCCCATTTCCTTCTCCAGATGAATTTAATGTTTATAAAAATTTCAGTGGGAATATGTGAATCTTAAGGCTGGGAAGGTACATGCATGTGAGTTAACTACTCAGACACTGAACTGTGCATTAATCTCCCACATTTACTGTCAACGTAAGTTTTTTTTTATAGATTTTTATAGATGAAGAAACTGAGGCAAAAAGGATTAAGTGACTTGTCCAGGGTAGCATAGTTAGAAAGTGTCTGAAGCCAGATTTGAACTCAGGAAGGTGAAGCTTCCTGACTTCTGATCTGGCATTCTACCACCACTGCTCAATGGAATGTTTTCACTTAAATTTTTTTCTTTGTTTCAGGGAGATTCAGTCAGAAGTGGGGTAGGTAAGGTAGAAATAACTATGATAGGAAGTTAAAAAAAAAGGCATCAATCGAATAAGTCAGAATAAACTTTAAAGTTCAAAATACTCTATTTAAAAGAGACTGCTCTCCTGTTTTCTATAGGTCTTCAAGGGATGGGGACCCACAAGATATCCTTACCGTCCTAATATTTAGAACTAGAAAAAGCTTATAGACTTTTTAGTTCATTCATTCTTTTCCAAGAAATTTATTTGAAAAGCTAGCAATGTATCAAGTGCAGATACTCACCTAATGAATGCTTTGGCATGTGGTGAAGTATATTTATTTACTTTTTCAAAAAGCTTGTTATAGGAACCTATGTGTAACGCAGAATTTGATGTTTGAGGATATATTTAGGATACTTACCTTTAGGATACTTGACCTTTGACCCTTTCTGCATGCTTCCCTGGCCCTATCTATGTGTCCCTAAAATGGTATTATAAAAGGTATGAGTTTAGAATCCTTTAGAAGATACAACTAAGCAGTAATATTTGTAACATACTCCTATGCTTTGCTAAGGGAATACTTTGTATACTCTGTTGACCTTCACCCAAGAGAGAAACTGAAAAATAATCTGGGCTTTTTGAAGTCTCAAAGTTTTTGTTTGGCAATGGCTTTTCCTTTTCTGGGCCTCTTCAGTATAAAAATAAGATTGAAACTCTCATGAGAACTGAGCTTCTTGTGAGATGTTAAAAATATATCTCTTCTTTCCATCTGAGTGGAAAAATGACTGCATGAATAGCTTTCTTGTGGCTTTTGCTGTAACCACTGAGTGGAGAGGCACTCAGACATTTTTCAAAGGAAGAAAAATTTAAGAGGTACTCCTTGAATATTTGAATTATTTTCATTCTTTTCCAGATCAGTGAATTTCCCCATCAATAAAAAAAACCAATTGCAGTAATATAATTACTTTTATGTCAAGAGTCAAGTATGTTAAGTTATAGTAGGAGAAATTATCAAGACACAAGTTTTTGAGAATTTGAGAAAGATATGACCAAGTTAATGATTTAGATGCGTATTGGAAAATAAAATCTTAAAGATTACTTTGAATGTTTGGAAACGACACAGTATGGTGAGTTCAGGGGACAGTGAATAGATCAATTTGACCAGAGGAAGATTTATGTAGATGGAAAAGCAGTGTCAGATAAGGTAGGTAAAGAGATAGATGCTAGATTTTAGAAAGTCTTAGAAGTCAGATTAAGGAGTTTAGACTTTGTCTACCATATAAATTAGGGAGGTATCCTGAGCAAAGTGGTGTTAATTATCACCATTTTGATCAACTGTAATCACTATTATATATATATATATATATATATATATATATATATATATATATATATATGTTATACACACACACACATATACACACATACAATATAACCATAATCTTACTGAGGGCTTTGGAGTATTATGGGCATTATAGCTTAGAGGCGACTTTGGGTTCTCATAGTCTATATTAGAGAATAAAAAGTTTTGGTAAATGCTACCAAATTGGAAACATTTTGAGTGTGGTTGTAGCAGCAGATTGTATATCTTCACTAAATGTGCAGAGGCTTAGCACCAGAGGGTTTTTTTTAAATCAACATCAGATGATTTTTTTCAACTATAGCAACTCATGAAGACTGTCTCCTAAGGCACTGAGAGAGTTACAATCTACATTAATGAAAGCCCTACAAAAATGATATCCCAGATCCTGAAAGTATTGAAGTCACCTATCTATCAAGTGCAGGTTGTATTGACGGGGAAAAAATTTAAAGCCAGGAAACTAGATAGGGAGTGAAGAGGGAAGAAAGAAGGATGGAGAGCTAAGTGAGGTCCATAAGCTAAACTTGGCAAAGAAGTTTACTTTTCTAAAAAGTAAGAAATTAATAAAGTTGCATTGAAATGAATTCCATTCAACAAATATTTATCAAGCTCCCACTATATTCTAGATATTCCAGGCATTGTATTAGGTGCTGGATGTGGAAGAAAGAAAGAAAGAAAGAAAGAAAGAAAGAAAGAAAGAAAGAAAGAAAGAAAGAAAGAAAGAAAGAAAGGAAGGAAGGAAGAAGGAAAGAGAGAAAGAAAGAAGGAAAGAGAGAAAGGAAGGAAAGAAGGAAGGAAGAAAGAAAGAGAGAAAGAAAGAAAGGAAGGAAGGAAGGAAGAAAGAAAGAAGGAAGGAAGGAAGGAAGGAAGGAAGGAAGGAAGGAAGGAAGGAAGGAAGGAAGGAAGGGAGGGAGGGAGGAAGGAAGGAAGGAAGAAATGTTTCAAAAATTAGATCCAATGTGGAACACAGTAGGTTTACACAAGCAATCTAGTCAGAAGATTCTAGTATTGGAGTCCCAGATCTATCCCTTATTGGGTGTATACAAGTTACTTAACCTCGTTGCTACTCAGTTTTTTTTAAATACTTAACAAAACAAACATATTTTTCACCCCATTTACCTCATAGGAGTGTTCTACACAAAGTGCTTTGTGAACTGAGCAGGCCTACTTAAGGTGAGCCTCTGTCGTTCTTGAGGACATTGCATTTTATAACACTTGTTTGCTGAAGAAATACAATTTCAAGACTATGGATGGGTATATAAAGTGGAATTGGATCTTAGGTTTTTGTTAATTCTAGAATTCCACAAGCAATGCTCACAATCAGGAATGGGGAACCTGAGGCCTTGAGGCCACATGTGACCTTCTAGATCCTTAAGTGCAGTCTTTTGATTTGGATTCAGTCAAAAGGCCACACTTAGGCATCTAGAAGGCCACATGTGACCTCAAGGCCACAGTTCCCTACCCCTGCTTTCAATAATAGCACTTGCTTATGGAAACGAATGAATCAACAGAGACCTAAGATCTATTCGTAATTTATGTGCAATGTAAAATCTTGTTGGGTAAAGAATTATCATCTAAGTAAGAAGAGTTCAGAAAAACACTGGGTATAAATTGAAGAAAGAAGAATCAAAAAAGGAGTATAACTAGGTGGCACAGAAGATAGAGCATTGGATGGGGAGATCAGGAAGACCCGAGTTCAAATGTGAACTCAGACACTAGTTGTGTGACATTGGGCAGATCACTTAATCTCTGTTTGCCTCCATTTCCTCAGCTGTAACATAAAGATAATAATATCACCTGCTGGACTCAGATACTCATTAGCTGTGTGACCCTAGGCAAGTCACTTAACCTCTGCTCTAATCCATTGGAGAAGGAAATGGCAAACCACTCCAGTGTCTCTGCCAAGAAAACCCCTTATAGGGTTATGAAGAGATGGACACAACTGAACGAAAGATCAACAACCACAACCCTGCAGGGTTGTTTTGAGAATCAAATGAGATAATAATTATAAAGCACTTTACACAGAGCCTGACACATATTAAATGCTGTATAAATGTTAGCTAATATTATTATTATTAGCTATAACAATGTAAGTAAATGTAACACTGAGGTAACAAAATTAAAGCCAAATACAATGGGCAAGGGGGGTACTATTTTATCAAATCTAAAACCGCGTTTTCTCTTTCTGTTAATATTCAGCATACCATAACTATGGAAAGCAGTATGTACTACAACCATCAATCACGCTACTAAGCTTTGCTTAACTGTCTTCAAGGAACTGACTTTACTGGGGGGGTGGTGGTGGTTCTGTTTGAGTGTTTGTTGGAGTATATTTTTTGATCAAACAAAATATATTAAGAAAAAAATTAAGACTATTAAAACGTGCCAGCATTCTTTTTAAAAAATAATTTAAAACATTTTCATTTAAATCTTTTGCTTTATATCTCCTCTACCTGGAAAGCTATCTCTTGTAATAAAGAATAGAAAAAGGGGGAGGGTAAAGCAATTCAGTAAATCTAACCAACATAGTAGAGTCTCACAGTATGTTCAGCATTCCATATCCATAGTCCACCACCTCTACAAACAAAGGAGGGGAGTTCATATCATCATCTCTTTTTCAAGGAAAAGCATGGTCATTATAACTACATTGCCTTCAGTTTGATGTTGTTGTGCCCTTAGCACAGACATATGGCCTTTGTAAATGAACTAATTTGTTTAAAAATAATATTAACTGTTTTTGGTATTTCAAAGATCTTCAATTTTGTGTGGAGATTCCTGTAAATGTATGTTATGATGCCTCCAAACTACAAATCTATCGGTACTGGCTAGAAATAGAAAGGTAGATGAATGGAATAGAGTAGACCTACAATTTACAGTGGCAAATAAACATAGTAATCATGTATTTGACAAGTGTAAAGACTTAAGATTTTGGAATAAGAATTGTTTTTTTGGTAAAAGTTGTTGGATAAACTGGAAAGCAGTATGGCAGAAAATGGGCAAAGACCAAAATTTTATACCATTTGCCAAGAAAAGGTCAAAATGGATATATCACCTAGATATAAAGAGAGATGTTATAAGAGAATTAGAATGCAGAACATATTACTTATCAAGCTTATGGATAGGTGAACAATTTATGAACAAACAAGAGAGAGAGGGAGAGAGCAAAGTTAGGTGTAAAATGGATAATTTCAATTACATTAAATTAAAAAGTTTTTTTAAGATGGTTTTTGAGAGTTGTTATGCATGGCTGAAAAATTCATGACCTTGTAGCCAACAAGATTGTGAGCCTCTCCAAACCTACCTAAGCAAAGTGACTAAGAAAAGAGGCAAGCAGTCTATCTCCAGGTCCCTTCCCAGTACTTATAATTTTTGAAAAGGATGAACTATAAGTGAAAGTCATATAAGAATTCTTGAAAGTCCATCCTGTTGCCTTTTTGAAAAAATACCATAGACTGGTATTATTCACCATCAAACAACCCAAGTTAGTCCTCGATCTCTCACATTATAAGAGGAACACTCCAGAAAACCACTTACTGTCATAAAGAACAAGATGTAAGCCAGAGGAGGAAAAGGAGTTCAAGAAAACGGCTTACAACAGGAATCTTCAATGTACAGATGAAAGGATGCTAATGTGTAAGATATGACTTTCAAGTACTGCCTGATTTTCTTGTGTGGTTTTTCAAACTGCCTCTGAAGGCAATTCCATGTTTTCTATAATGGTAGCCTCATTGAAATAAGTTTATAACTTATGTCCCCCACCCAGGTGACTACTTTGAAGGGAGTGATATTGATTTTAATAAAAAAGTAGTCATATTTACTCCAGAAAGTTGTATGACTCTGTTGTATAGTTAGACTTTATAATGAAACATTATTCAAGTGCCTACTATGTGTAAGATATGATACTAAGAGCTATGGGAGAGGAAAAAAAATACAAAACACAACCTCTGCCATCAAAAAACTTGAAGTCTAGCTGGAGGAAAAAGATATAAACACAAGAAAATGAAACAATATGAAATGAATAATTCTTTATCATAACATAAGGAAGGTCTGGATTGCCTTTGGGAAATGAGGAGCAAAGCTCCTTTAATAACCCCAAGCTTCCCAGGAATGCAAAGTCCCTTCTTTTAATAGCAATATTCTATCGGTGTTGCTGCATGTCAATGAGACATGAAACAAAATGGGCTTCTGTAAATTAAAAATGAATATCACTCAGAAGGCAGCAGAGAATTACAAGGTTCAGTAGGCAGCAACTTTTAATCACCTCTGGCTTTCTGATTCTCTGGACTTCTTTTTCCATCTTCCTTAAGAAGCCTTTTCAACCTTGAAATGTCCATTCGTCACTATGCTCCAACAGCATTTTCCTTCTGGAAGCTACCTCTACCACCTTTCTCTAGCAGGCTTCTCTTCCTGGAAGATTCTTCTATCTTGTGTCTCTTTCTACTGATTGGTGATTTCCAACAGGAACCCCCAAGGCAGTTGTGTTCTTTCTTTCATTTTTTCTCTGGGCTCTCTCAACTTCTCATTCCTCCTGACTCTCTTAACTAATTTCTCTACCCTGCCTCTGCATGGGTACGTCCCCCTCTTTTGACTTCCTTTTATATACTGTCCTCTTCTTTTAGAATGTAATTTCTTGATAAAGTCAAAATGGATATGCAACAGATATAAAGAAAGATATAAGAAAATTAGAAGAATATGGAACATATTACCTATCAAACTTATGGATAGGAGATGAATTTATCAATAAACAAGAGATAGAGAGCATTTTGAGATGTAAAATGGATGATTTTGATTGCATTAAATTAAAAAAGTTTTTGTACAAATAATAGCAATGTAGCCAAGATTAGAAGGAAAGCAGAAAATTCGGAAAAAATTATATGCAATTTCCAGGATAAAGATCTCAAATATATAGAAAATCTTATCAAATCTATAATTACGCCATTCCCTAATTTATAAATGGTAAAAAATATGAATAGGCAGTTTTTTCATGAAGAGATCAAAGCTATATATCATTATATGAAAAAATGCTCTAAATCACTATTGATTAAAGAAATGGAGATTAAAACAATTTTGAGCTATTTTACACCTACCTAGCCTAGATTGGCTAAAATGATAGAATACAAATGTTAGAGGAGATGTGGAAAAATTGAGACAATAACACACTGTTGGTGGAACTTGGAAGTGATCCAATGATTTTGTAGAGCAATCTGGAATTATGCCCAAAGAGTTATAAAAACTGTGTATACCCTTTGACATAGCAATACCTCTATTAGGTCTATTTCCAAAGGTGATCAGAGAAAAAGAAAAAAAAAACCCTATATGTTCTAAAATGTTTATAGCAACTCTCTTCATGGTGTCAAAGCACTGGAAATTGAGGGGATGTGCATCAATTGGAGAATGGCTGAAGAAGTCATATATGATTGTGATGGAATACTATTGTGCTACGAGAAATGATGAGCAGGTTGATTTTTAGAAAATAACCCATGAAAAGACTTGCAGGAAATAATGAACAGTGAAGTGAGCAGTACCAAGAAAACGCTGTATACAGTGACAGCAATATTGTTCAAAGAACAACTGTGAACAACTAAGTTCTTCTGAGTGTTACAAATAAATCAACTACAAAAGACCTATGAAAGAAGATGCTATCCACCTCCAGAGAAAGAATTCATAAGTATAAGTAGCTATGGTATGGTTTTACATAACTATATCTATCTATCTGTCTATCTATCTAGGTCAAATGGTGGCCTTCTCTAGTGCAGGGTAGGGAAGAAGAGACGGGGATGACTTAGAACTTAAAATGTAACAAAAAATAAATTAAATTTTGAAAAAGAATGTTATCTCTTTGAGGGCAGAGACTATCTTTCTTTTCCTTACTGTTTATACCTTGAGAACTTAGCACAGTGTTTGCCACATAGTAAATGCTTAATAAATACTTTTTGCCTTGACTTTTTTTTTAAAGTGTAACCAACAAAGAACTTTAAAGAATCACAGGAATAAAATATGTTATCAGATAATTCTAAGATAGGAAGAGAAGATGAAGGATCAAGGGGTATGGACAAGGGATGATAGATGGACGGTTAGAGTTTGGTACCTTCTCAACTTCAGGAGAAAGCAAGGAGAGTCTCTAGCTTGGTGTAGACTTTTTTTTTTTTGGTGAACTGAGGAAACATGGAAAAGAGTCATCTTAGGTTAAATTTCAAGAGTCCAACTTCCTTCTTGAGATATAATCTTTGCAGGAATTTCAAAGACTTGGAGAAATAAAGAAGACCTTTTTCTAGGTTTATAAAGAGAAGAATGGATTTTTTTAGAAAAAATAATAAAATGTAAAACATATTATATATTAATATATTTTCCTTAGCATTCTTTAGAGATTGGTAAGCACTTTATTACAAGTTCAGCGTCGATAGCATGCTCAAGGACCGTCAGATTCAGCCCATACTGGATGGACAATAACAAAGGTCTAGTATAGCAGTGGCTTCAAATGCAAACAAATTTCTGCAGGCTGCATATTGACTTAGAAAACCACAAATTTACATTATTTGTATCTCATTGTATTTTTATTCATTTTGTTAAATTTTTCCCAATTACATTTTAATTTGGGTTAACCTCACTAAGGAGTTTTGTTGGCCTTTTGTAGCCCCCATGAGCTTGATTTCTCTGAATCTCCTTGAAGACTTCTTCTGAAGGGGAATCCTTTAACTTGGAAGAAAATCCATTCTATTGTTTGGGTATCATTGATCATTTGGAAATCTTTCCTTGTACAAATCTGAAGCCTTTGTCTCTGTGACTTTCACCTTTTGCTCCAAATTCAGTTTTGTGAATAAAGTAAAACAGACCAAATCTCTCTTCAAACCTTTAGATACTTGAAGAGAGTTCCATTCTTCTCTGTCCTTTCTCTTCCTTGATAAAGATCCCTACTTCTTTCCTCTGATCCTCGTAAAGGATGATATTGAGGCCCTTCACCATGCTACCCACCTTTCTTTTGTTGTGCCCTGGTTTCACAATAGTCTTCGTAAAATGTGGTGCCCAGAGCTAACACAGTATCACAGATGTGATCTGAGGAAGAAAGGATATATTGAAACTATCATCCCTTCTGCTTTTCTTCAAGTAATCCCAGGACCCAATTTTGTTGTTGAGTTCTTTCAGTCACGTCTGACTCTTTGTGATCCCGTTTGGGATTTTATCGGCAAACATACTAAAGTGATTTACCATTTATTTCTCCAGCTCAATTTACAGATGATGAAACTGAGGCAAACAGGGTTAAGTGACTAGCCCAGGGTCACATACCTAGTAAGTATTTGAAGAAGAATTTGAACTCAGATCTTCCTGGCTCCAGACCAGGTTCTCTATCCAATGAACTACCTAGGTGCCCCAAGATTTCATCAGCTGTGCTTTTTTGGCTATCCTGGTGTACTGGTGATTCATCTTGAACTGGCAGGCCACTAAAACCCTCAGAACCCTTTCAGATATACTGCTAATTGACCATGCCTCCCTTATACAATATTTATTATCTTGGGAATGTAAAAAAATCAACTTGGTTTTCTCAAAATATTTTAATACTTGGTATTAAAATTTCTAAGTGCCAATGTATTAAAAGTAGTCAATTTTCACAATGAATTCAGTTTTTAAATATTTTTAATTTTGTTTCAAAAGGGACTCTAAGATGCTTAGCTTTTTAAAAAAATCCAGCATTTCATCATTTTTATCATTTTGAAAAAATCCTGTCAATATCACAATAGAATAAGAAAAATTATGTTTTCTGCATTAAGTTGCTCCCCAACCCCCAGTGGAAGTGTATAAAGACACAAAAAATGAGTTGAAGAAAAAAAAAAGCAAACAGCTTCCAAACTTGTTGAATACAGCTTTTGTCCCATGGAACATTAGCTCAGAAGATTAGACTATTTAGATTTCACTACAATCAGTTTCTGGTACTTTAGATACATTGTTTTTATAATCCTCACAGATTTTTGAGAAATGAAAGTTTTCTGCTTTGCTGGTCTTTTCACATATTGATATATATATTTTTTTTCTTAAGAAGTTGTTTGAATTATTACAAAGGTAGCCAATTTATTTCATATATTACTAAAATAGAGAAATCTAATGTCGATGAAAAGCAGGAGAGAGATACAGTACAGTGTTATCTGACATCCTTGCTACCATGAATAACCGAAATGGTATTGTCTATATCTGGCCCTAGTTTTGCATGAATCTCAGCTATGAGTCCCTGGGCCAAATATCTAAAGGTGTTCTAAGGCATCAAGTCATTTTCCAACACAAAGTCGTAAATGTGTAGCCACTTTCATAATTATGCCAAATACAATAGAAGTACTTTGCCATTCAAATTTTTGCCTTTAAATTTTGTTCCCTAAAGATTTCCAGCAAAATGTCTGACAGTAATTTTTTCTCCCTTTTTTTTAGGGCAGTCTTTTACTTTACTTCCTTTTGTATCTATAGTCAGAAATATCATTTTATTCCAAACAGATGATTCTATCTGGGTAGGGATTGCCTGAAAAAAAAATATGTTGTTTGATTCAAGCTTAGTAGTTCCTGTAAATAAAATTACCTAAAAATCATCCTTTTACTTAGAATTAGAAAAACTGTGGCAAAATAAAGGGCAATTAGAAAAATATGAATATGTTAACTTAAAATTGGTTCCTTATTCTAGAATATCACAATAGAAATTTATTTTTTTTACCATTTTGTGGGAGCAATGTTTTTAGGAATAATAAGAATAATCTTGCCCCCCACTTTCCACCCAATGCTATAACATACCACTTAGAGATAATCTATTTTGTTCTGAATAGCAATCAATTTTAATTCTTAGTACAGAAAAAAGTTAGGCATCTTTAGATGTAACAACAAAATCTATTATTTGCTTTTGTTCATTTCTTTTCCAAAGAATTAAATATAGCTTCCTATTCTTGGACATATACTAGATATTGTGTTTAAGTATTGAACTAATTATGTATGCATGTATGTGTTTTGTGTTTGTTTTCAAGTCTACTTTCAAAATACTCTCTGATCACAGGCTTTGGGAAGTAGAATAGCCAAAATATTTCCTGTTAAGTTTTTTTTAAGTGTCAAATATTTAAAGAGATTTAAATTTATTTTGTTAATTCTTAATTGTGTTCTGATAGACTGGAATGATAACATCAAGAAGAGTCATGAGATTTTAAAATTTTTACACACAAAAATAATGTCCTGAATTTGGAATGATGGAAGCCACCATTCCTTTTACAACCTTATGTCTATTTACAATTCATTCATATGGTTGTTATTTTCTAAGTAAAGGTTATTTATAAAGTGGTGACCATTTGTATTTGTTTATAACTTTGGTTTCCATCAATTATTAAGCATACATATAGAATATGAAAATATGTAAATAAATTTATATGAATGCATGTATATATGTGTGTAAATAAACATATATACATGTATGCTGTGTGCATTTAATTACTGTTGGAAATGGAATTTATAAGCAAAGTGAAATGTTTATCATTTTACAGCTATATATGTGTATATGTGCAAGCCAGCTTTTAAACATCAGGGGACCTTGAGTAAGAGATAGACCAAATAGATCACACCCCAGCATCCCAAGCTCAAGAACTCGGGAACACAGGAACAATAGTGACCTTCTAACCATGAACCCTGTTTGCAGATTGACTCTACAGCATCACCAAAGATAATCACTTCTTTAGAGAAGACACCAACAAAACCCACTGCTAAAAAACACCAATTACTATTTTCCAACTTGTCTCCCAAAGCCATAGTCCAGAGACGTAAACATTATGGAGATGTGAGCTGACAATGTCTCCTTCAGGTGCTATAGCTCTCACCACCACAGTAGCCAATGCTACAAAAGACCAGGAAAAAAAAAGTCTTTCCATCATAGCTCATGGCATTGGCAAATGGTTCACTATCAGAAACCAATGTGATTTTGCTATGGAAATCACATTAAAGAATACACATTTCTATCACTTTTGCTATTATACTCTAAGCACTACAAGGCCTTTCCATCTAACTTGAAGCTAAAAACTCTATGTGTTGCCTTCCTATTAGAACATAAACTTTTTGAGACCAGAGACTGTATTACTTTTCTATTTGTATCTGCAGTAATCTGTACCATGTTTGGATATAATATCATTTATGACACTATGTATATGTGTGGACAGTTTCCTCATCTGCAAAATGAGCTGGAAAAGGAAATGGCAAACTACTCCAGTATTTTTGCCAAGAAAACTCGAAATGGGGTCAGAAAGAGTCAGATGTAACTGAAAAATGACTGAACAATAAAAGTACACATGTATATGCACACATATATACATACATTTATGTATTGCATACTCTACTTGCTTTTTTTTTTTACAAATAAGTGTTCTATATAGCCATGATTCTTGAAAAACTAGTCTCCAAGGATTTGAAATTGTATATCACTCAGAGAGCAATGGAGAGCTATGTAAGCAGACTTCAATATATAATAAAGATGAAATTATGAAGGATATGGAGAATAAAAGATATCATCAAAGAAATATATTAATGGACATGGAATGAATCAAAGATTTAAACTTTCTTTTGAAATGGAAGCATTTGCATAGCACTATTTTTAGCTTGGGTATTTGTCTTGATAATTAACTCAGCTCTTTCCTGGAAATAGCATATATGTATAAGTTTATATGAATGCATACAAAAATGTTTTTCAATATTAAAGATAGAATAAAATTGAAAAATTAAAAAATGAATTGCCTCAATGAAAGGGTTGAATTTATTATCATTTAGAGGCCTTGGTAAACTTTAATATACCTTTTGAGTAGTAATGAAAATTTTTTTGATATGGATAAACCTTTTTTCTCATAAAATATTATGCCTGTCGTTAACACAAAAGGTTTGTATTGGATACAATTTGACTCTGAATAATTGCTTTTGTAATTAGACTTCAGTTTTCAGAAACATTTAGTGATATACAAAAAAAAATAAGCTCCTTGGATAAGGGAAAAAAAGATCATTGATAACTAACAACATGATGGAAAAATGAAGGGCTGTAGTATATTTTATAGACAATTGTGCAGTAATTTATTTCAATGAGCAGTTATTTTTCTTTAAAAATGGGTATATTATTCAGAAGATTTAACAATTTATTGCCATGTATTGATAATCAGCACTTTTGGGGGGTGGAGCCAGGATGGCGGCTGGAAAGCAGGGACTTGCTTAAGCTCTCCCCCAAATCCCTCCAAATACCTGTAAAAAATGGCTCTGAACAAATTCTAGAGCTGTAGAACCCACAAAATAGCAGAGGGAAATAGGTCTCCAGCCCAGGAGAGCCTGGAAAGTCACTGGGAAGGGTCTATCACACAGTGCTGGGAGCAGAGCACAGCCCAAAGTGGGCTGTGCCAAGACAGACCAGACTGGGAGCCAGCCAGCCAGAACAGGCCTTGGGGCCATGAATCAGTGAGCTGTGGCAGTTACCAGACTTCTCAACCTACAAATGCCAAAGAGCAGGTTAGAGGGAAACTGCAGAATTGAGTTCAGAGCAGTCCAATAACCAGCCCTGGGGGGTGGTGGAGGTGGCCCAGTGGTGGTGGTGGCAGCAACAGGAAACTCCTGAGGCTGCTTCCAGAGCTACAGACTCAGCTGCTTCCTGAGTCCCTGGCTCACATGGTGGGAGGAATTTAGCAGCAGATAAGAATGGGAGTGCAAGGAGCACTTTGTGGGCACAAAGGCAAATTCTCTTGCTGTGCCCTGCTTAGATCTGTATTGAGGTCCTGGTTGGCTCTTCTTGGGGGAAGAGGAGTGCTGTGGTGACAGAGCCTGGGGTGACGGTTGAGTAGAAGTAGCTTTGAAAACAGCAGTGCTTGGAGCCTAAAGCTTGGGACAAAGTACTCTCTACTCTACATGCAGTCATATCCTGACAGAAAGCTCAAGGGTCAAGTAGTTGGCTGGGAACATAAACAGGCAGTGAAAATGAACTCAGATTCAAATGCAGGCTCAAACTCAAACTCTAGATAACTTTTTTTTGTGACAAGATCTAAACATACAGCCAGAAGAAGTCAACGAAGTCAAAGAGCTTACATCAAAAGCCTCCAATAAAAATAGGAATTGGTCTCAGGCCATGGAAGAGCTCAAAAAGGATCTGGAATAACAAGTAAGAGAAGCAGAAGAAAAATTGGGATTGGAATGAGAGTGATGTGAGAAAACCATGAAAAACAAGTCAATGACTTGCTAAAGGGGATCCAAAAAATACTGAAGAAGATAATCAGTACTTTTAATTCAAAAAATTCTGAATATTTCCTATGGTCAGAAATGGATATTATATTTTATTTCTAAATAATAACTTTCTATGAGCTTAACAAAAAGGAATCAGGAATTATATTAGCATTTTGAAAACCAAATATCACAATTGAAAAGATCTTTCAATTTTATCAGGAAAACATGTCATCATTTAGAAATCAAAATGAATGGCAATATTTTTGTTCCCCCAAATGATCAAGTCTTTATAGTAGATGATATTCCCTGTCTCATTTTGCCAACCACTTCCCAATTTTCAACCTATCATTAATTTTATCACATATAAAAAGGGGGGCATTGTTTTTTTTTAAATAAAAATAATACAATCATGTCTTTAACTACAGAAGCATGCTGTTACTCACTTTCTTGATTATACTAATCAAAAAGGTTCTAATACTGACAATCACATTCTCTACCCAGAATTTATACATTATATTAAACACCAGAGGGTGCTTTGGTATGTAATACCAAGCTCCTTATGGCTCTCAGATAGCTGACTACCTCTTTCTCATTTTGAAGAAGGCAATACTCAACAGGTCAATCTAAGACTTTGTTTTGTATGGCATACCCCACTGGATCGTGTGTGTGTGTGTGTGTGTGTGTGTGTGTGTGTGTGTGTGTGTGTAAGATCTGATGGGGTATGAATTAATGACCAAAATAAATTTCTTGGTTTCTAACCAATCTAAAACTCAGTGTTAAAGTAACAAGATTTAAAAGTTCAGATTTTATCTATCTTTCCCTTTGTTTGCAGTTCCCAAACCCCAAATATCAAAGAAACCCAGTTCCTGTGCTTAGATACATTCATTCATCTATCGCTGTAGTCAGAGAAAAGCATTAGCTACTCAGAGAGTCTTTTGGCTAGTCTAGGTGCTGAAGATCCTGGCTGCCTCTTGCTACACTGACCCAATCCTGGCCAATCTCCCTCTGGCTTTTTTGTTTGTTTGTTTTGTTTTGTTTTGTTTTTTTTAATGTTCAGTCTCAATTCAGGTTCCAGCTATCTGGATTGCATACTGTTTCCTCTGGGAGATTTCATCTCTCTGCCCATTGCTCCTCTTCACACTGGTAAATTCATGTAAGTTTAGGTTATCTCTGCTCTCTTTTATTTCAGAAAGAAGTGTTGGTGTGTGTATATGTGTGTAGTGTTTAGTGTGGTGTTGGTATGGATCATCTTTATTTTCCTTTATACCTGGGAATTCAAGGAGAAAGATTTACACATGAGTAAGACCTGACTAAATCTATCAGTCTTGACTAAGCAGCAAGAGGAGAAAAATGCACATGTAGCCCTGGCCCAGCACCATTCCCTCCATTTCCTTTTTTTCCCTTGTTCTGTAGTCTATTATTCATGTCCTACATTGTTTCTCCTAGAATCAATCTTCAACCCAATTCTTCCACTCTTTTCCTCATTGTTGAAAGAAAATAAGTGCTTTATGGATAGATATACATACGTATAAACATATATATCTACATACATACACATCTACATACATATATACATGCACATATATGTAGCAATATAAAGGTTTTATTTTGCTTTATTGTCCTTACTATGTCTCTCTTCTTCCTTCCTTCCTTCCTTCCTTCCTTCCTTCCTTCCTTCCTTCCTTCCTTCCTTCCTTCCTTCCTTCCTTCCTCCCTTCCTTCCTCCCTCCCTTCCTTCATTCTTTCCTTCCTTCTTTCATTCCTTCCTTCCTTCATTCCATTATTTCCTTCCTTCCTTCCTTCCTTCCTTCCTTCCTTCCTTCCTTCCTTCCTTCCTTCCGTCCGTCTGTCTGTCTGTCTCTCTCTCTCTCTCTCTCTCTCTCTCTCTCTCTCTTTCATTCTTTTGAATTGGTCTTAAGAGAGTATATAGGTAAAGCTATTCTCCTTTAAGTACTGGTACTAATCTCATAGAACTCCAGGAGAAGCTATAAAAAAGCATTGACTCACATCTATGCAAGGGGAGACAAGGAGGGAAAGAAGGGGACCATTATGGCCCTGACAATTAAAAAAAAGAAGGAACAAGTATTAAGATGGAAGATAACCAAAGGATTTTTTTTAGGTACAAAATTGACATATAAGCAAATCTATTGCTTTCTCCCATCTCCCTCCCTTCTCTGGATTTATTTGCTTTGTGTAGAGCAAAGCAGCCTTCAAAGAGTCAAGGAACAATGTAAAAAATGCATTATATAATATTTGGAATTAGCATTAAAATATATTAAATGTACAAAATCCTTAAGATGTACTATAGGAAATTGGGAATGTTTTCCTCCAACATACCTAGACTACTCATCATATTCACTCTTCAAGTTTTAAAATCCTGAGTCAATATCCCCCTCACCCCAAACAACAACAACAAAGAAAGTTATGTTACTTTCATCTCTTTTGGGAAGCAATTATCAAGTCATAACCCTTTGAACAAAAAGCAAAACAAAGCAAACATATAACAGTCCATTTAGAAGCATTTGCATTAGACAAGGAGTGCCCAGATTTATCCTACTCCTCTTTGCTGATCCACATCTGCTGGGAGGTGAGACAATGATCTTGTGTAATGCTCTATATCCTGTCAGCAATGCCTGGGTACATGGCATACAGATCCTTACAGATGTTAATATCACATTTTGTGATTGATTTGAAGATAGCTTCATGGATACAACAGGATTGGATGCTTGAACCTTTCATTGTCAGTGGTAAATAATGGAACCTCATAGAACTTTCCCAGAGAAGACCTAGCTCCTGCTCAAAGTCTGGGCCATCACAAACACAGCTTCTCCTTGATGTCACATATCATTTCCCTCTCAGACATGGGAATGAAAATGTAGCTTCCCTTAGCAAGGATCTTCATCAGGTAGTCTGTCAGGTTGTAGCTAGCCAGCTCCAGATGGAGGATGGAATGAGGAAGAACATAATCTTGATAGATCAGTTTAGGATTGCCTATTTAAAAAAACTGCAATTTTTGAGTTGCCTAATTCAGGAAAAAAAGCCATGTTTGCTTAGTCTGTGCTATACATTGATTGTATCTTGATTTATTCCTTTTTCTTATATTGTTATGATTTAAAAAAAACACTTATATGCAGCAATTAGATACAAGTATGAATGGCTCCATTGAAGCACATCAGGGAATGGAAGAATGTGAGTCACACCATCACTGGAGTCTAATACAGTGGCTCTGGTATGACCATAGGCACATAGGAATAGCATAGCCTGTGACTAGAGTATTGAATACCACGAACATAATCTGTGCCATTTTTTTCCTGCCGGTTTTGAGGTTTAGTAGTCTTCTGTGAGCAACACAGGGTACTCTTTAGGAGCCACACGCAGCTCCTTGTAGAAAGTATGGTGACAGATTTTATTCATGTCATCCAAGTTCATGATAATGAGGTACTTCAATGGGATACTTCAGGGTTAGAATATTGCTTTTGCTTTGGTCCTTAGTCTCCATGTAGCTGACTTTCTAGTCCGTATCTATCAGCACACACTAATATCTCGAGTGCCCAGTAATGGAAGAAAGAGTAGTCTGAGGAGCCCTGTCTCCTACAAAGCCAGCTTTGCACATTTAAAAGCAATGTTAATAATGAGGGCAGCAATATCATCATCCATGGTCAACTTTGAAATGGCAAATTTAAACCCTTAAAACAAAGAGGAAATGGTGGCCCACCTGGAGGCAATGGGGTGACAAGTACATACTGGGTAGAAGAGCTCACAGTTATTCTATGTTCTTTTCATAAAACTCCCTAAGATCTATTTGACAGAAATTGCTGGGAAAAATGGAAAGCTATCAAAGAAACTAGGTATAGGATAACATCTCACACTATATAGTGAAATAAACTTAAAATGGATACACGGTCAAAAAATGTCATATCACCAGTAAATTAAAGAAGAGAGGAAGAAATTGCCTTTGAGATCTATGGGTAGAAGAAGAGTGAATAACGAAACAAAGAACAGAAGGATGACAGAAGATAAAATGTATAATTTTTATTATTTAAAATTAAAACATTCTGCACAAATGAAACCAATGCAGTTAAAATTATGAAGGAATTAGATAACTGGGGGAAAAATCTTTGTAATAAGTTTCTTTAATAAAGGTCTCCTATCCAAGATATGTAAGGAACTAATTCAAATTTATAAGATTAAGAGCCATTTCTAAATAGATAACTGGTTAAAGAATGTGAACAGGCAGTTGTCAAAAGAAGAAATCCAAACTGCTGCCAACCACATGAAAAAATGCTCCAAATCACTAATAATTAGAGAAATGCAAATTAAAGTAACTCTACTTATCAAAAATGGTAAAGATGACAAAAAAGAAAATTATAAATGTTGGAGAGACTCTGAGAAAACAGGCATTGTTGGTAGAGATGTGAATTGGCCAAACCCTGGGAAGCAATTGGGTACTATGCCCTCAAAGCTACTAAACTGTCCATAACCTTTGATCTAACAGCACCTCTACTAGGCTTCAACCCAAAGAGATCAAAGAAAGAGGAAAATGACACTATGTGCAAAACTATTTATAGCAACTGTTTTTATCCCCAAACTGGAAACTAAGGGGGTGCCTACCCATTGGAAAATGGCTCAACAAATTATGGTCTATGAACATAATTTCATATTATGCCGTAAGAAATGATGAAATGGGCAGTATCAGAGAAAACTGAGAAGATCTCTATGAACTGATGCAGTATGAAATGAGTACAGCTAGAATAATTTATACAATGATAATAACATTAAAAATAACTTTAAAGACATTAGAACTCTGATCAATGTATTGATAAATTATAATTCAAGAGGCCTGAAGATAAAACATTCCTTCTGCCAGACTGGTGATGGACTTAAAATGTGTAATGAGATACACTTTTTTTGATGTGCCAGTGTGAGAATTTGTTTTGCTATAATATTCCTATGTTTTATGAATGTTTTCCATTTTTCTTATTCAATTAGAGGAGAGAAAAGAAATACTTATAAAAATTAAAGGAAAAAAAGGAATAAAGAAATTCCTAGGTTTCACTTTTAGGAATTTTTCTTATGGAGAGCCTAAATTTCTCTTTGCTGGATTTTTTCAGCTATCCAGAAAGAAGGCAATAATCTTTTATATCACTTCTTCATATACTCATATCCCAAATAAAACACTAGACATGATGCCATGTTCATAGTTTAGTAAAGAGCTTCTAGTTTTCCCTATTACTTTTCAGTCTAGTTGATTCTAATGAGACTTTATTTCCCCTGCCCTGATCCTCTCAGTATCACTGTCCTTTCCTGACCTCTCTTCAATTTATTTCAGGAATTTACAGAAGAACAATTTGAAAATAATGGATTGTATTTCATGTTTAATTCTTTTGTTTAATTGTTTGACCTTTTAATACATTTCAAAATAAAATCTAGGTTCATAGGATTCATTTCTTAATATCCCACTGTGTTTTACTACATATCTTACTTTGGTTGAATGTACAACAGGTTCATGACTACTGGGAAAGGAACCCAGTGCTACTCTTTAAAAATTCATGTCAATGATGTTTATGGGGCATCTTGACAAGATATATTGTTGAATCTCAGGAAATTTAATTTTTTTTGAAAATACATCAGAAGTGAATTTTATTATATGATGGAGCCTCTAGAGGGCAGTATTAAATTATTTCAGATAATAACTCAGCATTTTCTCATGCAAATCACTAAATATTTGAAGAATTGATAGTCTTGGTTAGTTGCAAAGGGTTGTTTTCTTTTTATAATATTTTCCATGGATGGGAATAGCTATTAAACAATAACAATCTAACCTGGGAACTAGCAAATGTTGAAAGATACTGAGATTCTAAACTCAGTATCTCAATTGACAAAGAGGTTTTTAAATGATTGGGTTTTGTATAGACTAATGGTTAGTGTTATTATGGCAATGAAGCATTTCAGGCAATTCTAAGGTATGAAAAGATTAATGTGGAAAAGCAAGGACAGGAAGACATTTCTCCAACTGTTATTTCTTTCTCAGGTATTGGTGGGAGCAAGAAGGGGGCCCCTGGAAATTGTTCAGGTGGATTAGCTCAAGCCACATGTACTTGAGTTTTTATCCTATGATTTGCATTGCGGATTTAGGAATTAGTATTGTTAAAGCTTTGACATTCTTTTCAGTAAGCTATTCAAATAGTCTTTTTATCCAAAGTAATCTGGATCTTATGAGAGACAAGTTAGGGAGGGTTATATCACTTTCAAATAGTTTTCTTAGATCTTCCATAAAGGAAAAAGCAAATACAAAAGACAATTGAAGCCATCCATGTTCATGCACTTATGGGACCCTTCCTCTCACAGATGCCATGCTGCCAGCCTTGTGGCACTGAAGATGTTTTTGAGTTCAAGGTGAATCTTATGGGCTGCTCAAGTAGAGAATCACAGTTTACAGTTTTTCATTTCTGCTCCATTCTTTGTCAATGTATCTTTCCAAAGTTATAAAGTCAATTTGATTTTTTTCCCTGAATAATCATGTCACACCCTGAGGTGATGAAAGAAGTTTTAAGTTCCCAGCTGCTTTCTTATACTCAAAAATGGTTGAAAGCATCAAGGTTTTTTTCCTTCCTCTTGTTGTTGATATGAAAGGTAGGATCAGCATGACTGCTACTGCTTTACTAGTCTTTTTGGCATTCTCTGTTTGGTTTTGTAGGAAATATTTCCTTTTATAAAACCAGCTCCCAAATTGAAGAGAGAGGAGAGAATTCAAATGCCTTTTCTGGAACTTTATCTGATAGAAAGATTAAATCAACATTTTAAATGGGGAACAGGCTTTCTTAATTCAAAATGAAGTACTCAAGAAATGAAATTTATATAAGCCATGATAGCCATGTTGTGGTTAGGTTAACACACGTAATGCAATCTGATAGAGTAATGTCGTTTCTTAGAGTAGAATATGACAAATGTTTCATTATAAAGCTCTTAAAGCCTACATGAAATAGACAAAAATGCATTCTTTATTTTTAATATGAGAAAGTAGAGGTTGGACAGACATCTACAAGGATGTACACAGATCATCAGTGACACAGCGAGGAAGACCCAAATATTATCTTTCTGTCTAATGTTCTGATATGTCACACAGAGGGCTTTTTACTTGACTAGAGTAAAATAAATATAGACCTGCACATTCTCTGAGTTCAAAGGGGAGAGAAGCTTCATCCATTTATTTCCTTCCATTTGTTCTATTGGAATCAGCAGCTTGCATGGCAGACAGCACTAACATACCCAACATGGCTCAGCAAAGCATCAGAGTACATGTGTTTCTGCTGCCACTAAGCTCCCAGGACAACAACAATAAAATCTGACATTTTTCCTTCAGAGTAGGCTTTATGGTCTGTGTAGGCACATGGGGATTATATGCAAATACACTGGTGGCCATCCTCATTTTCTTCTATGCCTTACTATAGTTGTTATGAAAATCCTGGTAAAGGTCACTGAATGGGAATAGGAGGTTAAAATATTCAACTCTTCCCTCAACTTACAGAACATGGTTTGTATGAATATAAACTAGCAAAGCGAAGGAAGGATTTTTATTACCCTGGTCACTACTCTATAGTTTCTACTACCTTATCAACTGGAACCTGATTATAAGAAGATACTTTTAAGTGGTCATTCTATACTATTCCTCCACAAAGATCAGGAGGAGGAAAATGGAGAGTCATCTAAAGACCAATGTGGTTAAAATAAGGAGCTCTTTGATGATCTCATATTTAACAGATACTTGTTCAAAAGATCTTTGTTAGGGGAAAGGAGAAGATAAATGTAGGGATAGGATTACTGTTCAGAGAATATAGAATAATTATAATAAGCATAAGGCAAAACTGCCTAAATATCACTTGACTTCTCTCTATTAGTAAGTGCTTAGTAAATGTGTGAAAAAGGAAAGAAGGAAGGAAAGAAGGAAGGAAGGAATAGAAGGAAGGAAGAGAGGGAAGGAGAAAGGAAGAAAGGGAGAGATGAAGGCAGGATGAAAGAATACTAATGAGAATGATGTTTTAACTGGGAAGGATAGAACTAAGAGTTAGGTCATTGAAACTAATCACAAATGAAAAAACAGAAGGCACCAAAGTGCCATTAGTGAGTCCAGGTCACTAAGAATGGACAAACTATATCCCAGGATACTTGGAGGGGAAAGCCCTTAAAAATAATGGCTTCTATTGATGATTTTTGTACTGGCACTTAGCTTGTACCCCAAGAAAAGGCTTGTCGGGGCCAGACCAAGTGTTTTCCATCAATGTGGGGAGTCTACCACTTCCTGCTGTTGTTTTATAGCCAGACTCCTCAGGTGAGAAGACCTCAGACTAGCTATAGGGATCCTCTAGTAACTCAGTCTTCCACTCCCAACTCGACACAGCATGTTTTCTGAGGAAAGCCTTGCTGAGAGCAAAATCTTCCAACTTTGAGGTGGTGAACCTCTGGTGCAAAGAAAAACCACCCTCCCTTCAACTTCAGGCCTTTTATCTCTTGCTGTGACTGTCCTTTGAGAGTACAGGAATGGTAGCCAGCATTCAGCGATAGGGATTCTCACACCTGGTCATACCCTTTGCATCCCAGTGACACTGAACTCCTATAGACCATGATCCAAACCCCACTCAATACTCCCTGCACCTGATTCCTCATTCCCATCCTCTTCAACCACCTCCCCCTCCCAATCTGAAGTTTCATCCTGATTCTACCCAGCCTGTTCCATAGGCAACAAATTTCCCTACATCTTAAATTTCTTCCTCTCTCCCACATTCAGTAACTGAAGCAGTAATGAGATTCAGCAGCCCCCTATGTGTCTGAGAAGCCTTTTTAAGGGCTGCCTGGCATGACAAAGGGACAAAAACCTTTACCTCCTGGCATGACAAAGGGACAAAAAAAAGTGCCTTAAAAATTGTCTGCTTCACCCAACCCAATCATAGCCTGCTTACTGTGGCAGGCAGGGATTGGACCCTGTAGTCAAAACACAAAAAAGGTCAGAAGAAGTGATACAAGGACAATCCCTGAAGAACTTTGCAATCAGTTGTGAGGCATGAGAGATATTGGCACAGGACTTCCCAGAATGGCATGCTTGCATCAAAGAAGGCACTGTGCACTATGAGTAAAGCAGAATTGCAGGAGCACAAAAGAAATGTGATATGCAAATTTAAAGACATCTTCATTGCAAATGTTCATATGGAATATTTATACTCGACCTGTGCTAGAGCTTGTATTGATGTGATCAGCCACAGTTGGATACACTGTATGTTGAACTCAACATAGTGATGTCATTTTGGTCCCACTTTGAAAATGAAGGACAACAACCAACCAACTATTACTGGACTAATAGATTAAAGGAATCTTGTAGACAAGTAGAATTCATTGAAATTTCAGCAAAGCACTCTGCAAAGTCTGCCATGCTCTCTTTATGAACAAGACAGAATGATATGGGCTAGATGATAATTCATTTTGGTTGCATCTAAATTGGTTGAATGGACCTGGAAGGAGGTCTCTAATCTGATGTCCCTTGGATCTGTCCTTGTCTCTTTCATATAATGTGGGTGAAGATATGGATGGCATGTTGTTAAATATCCATATGACAAAACTGAGAAGAAAAGTTAATTCGTTAGATGGCAGAATCACCACATAAAAAGTATCTTATGTTTGAAGGAAGGATCAAAGCTAAAAATGTGAAATTTAAAAGGGATGAATTTAAAATCCTATACTTTGATTAAAAAAAAATCAACCCCACAAGTATAGTGTTTCAGTGCATTGCAAGTTTAGAATGAATCAACGATAGAACATGGTACACAAAAATTTAAAAAAGAAAAAGAAAACAAATCTAACCAAAACTAATTCTATGTTATAAAAGTCAAATAATCTAGGATGAAGAAAGTGATAAACCCATTATATTTTGCCCTAATAAATAATTCAACAAACATTTAGAAGTTCATATTCCATAAGGAGATGAATATATACAACATTTTTGAAGAGGGAGAGAACTTTCAAGTCTGGGCTATCACAAGGTGAAGCATGGACAAAAAAGATGTTGAAAGGTGAAAAGGAGTAGAGAGAATGAAAGAAGTATGGGTGAAGGAATATTGACTTCAGTATAGAATTAGCAGTCTGCATTGGCTGATTGCATCTTGGATATTTAGTACTGAGCATTATATTTTAGGAAATAAATTGACAAACTAGAGAAGATCTGGAAGAAGGCCATCAGAGTGATGAAGGAATTAAAAGCATGTCCTATGAACTCCTTGAAGAAATAAAGACTTACCTAACTACAGAGATAGGCAGTGTTTAGGCCTAAATCATAACCATATCATAAAAATGATTAAGCTACATAAATTTATTTGTATACTTTGGGGTATATAAAACAAGCAATTTTATAGAGGTAGACAAAATAATAACAATATTCATCACAAAAATAAAATTCTAGAACATCAAGAGAGTTCTAAAAAAAGAAAAAGAGGGATAATAATGCTTCAAAATTATTTAATATTGGTTAAAATTTTTTTAAAAAAAATCAATGGATCAGCCGAGGAAAAAAAGAATCAGAAACAGCTGAATAATTTTGCTGAATAACATCCATAAGTTGGTGTTTGACAAATGTGAGAACATAAATTACAAGAGGAAGAAATCTTTATTTGACAAGATTTTTTTTTGGAAAATTGAAATTCAGTTTACAAAAATAGGTTTATAACATTTAATATCACATAGTATGAGAGGCATAAAATCCACATATGACAGAAATACTGAAGATCATACTAATAGAAGAGATCCATATCAGGTAGGTTTCATAATGCATTGATATACAAAGTGGGATAGAAGGAGAAGCCATTATAACCAATATATAAAAATACTATCATATCCCTCTTTCTTATACATTATTCTATCTTCATCTCTGGCATTTCTATATATCATTTGTCTATTTATCTGTCTATCACCAATCTTTACCCTCATTGGGGACATAAAAAGAATAACTTATTAATCACAATTTTTTAAAAAATTTAATATACTAGAAGGGAAGAGAAATAATGAGAAGGACAAAGCAAAGGCAAACTTCTTGGAAAAGGGTGTGACAGAATACCCATAGTTAAAGTAAGCAGTTGGGGAAGATATGGACAAGGAAGATTCTGAACTGCTCATTTAACTGGTAGAGAGAAGGGCAAAAAAGTTTCAGAAACAGATAAAGTTAAAAATAAAAAGAAGAATTAGTCACGTTGGTCAATTTGAAGTAGATAGGACAAGGCAGATAAATAGGAGTAGGGACAGGAACAGTCAGTCATAAAATGCTAGCATCAAAGTAACACAAGTAAAAGTAACAGCAGAGATAAGGTACTGATTTAAAAGAGGATGAAAGAAATACCAGCGCAAAAGAAATAATGGAGAGAAATACAAGCCTAAGGATAATTTTAAATATGAATGGAACAAGCAATCTAGTGAAACAAGATGAAGTGATAGAATGGATAAGAAAAACAAACACAATAATCTTCTGACTACTAGAAATATTTGAAGAGTGAACATATGTAGAATAAAAATACAAGGCATTTTCAGCATTTCCTACACTTCAGATGATTCTAAGAAAGCAGGAGTTGGAACTGTGCTATCAAGCATTGTAAAAACAAAATTTTACAATAGCAAGAGGGATATACAAAGAAATTACATTCTACTTCAAAGACCCATATACAGTGAACAGATATCAACACTAAATATATATTCATTAAATGGAATAACAGCTAAATTCAGAAAGAAAAACAACTCAAAAAATAGCACAATTATTATAGATTTAATGTTGCTCTCTCAAAGCTGAACATATCTATCAAAAACAAACAAAATAAAAGTAAATATAGAACTCAAAAAATGATGGAGAATTAAGAACTGGAAGACATGTCATTTTGTGAATGGGAACATTTAAAATCTATATATTTCTCAGCACAACAGCACCTTTAAAAATAGGCCATATAATACATCACAGAGAAATTATAAATGAATGTAAAAATACAAAAATACTAAACAAATTTAAAGACCAAAATACAATAAAATAGTGATTAATATAGGGATATTATTCTATGATGTAGTCCCTGAACCATTAGAATTACCTGTCCCTAATCACCCACCTTCTCCTTAAGGGTCGTCATGAGCCCTAACACTGAAGACAAGACTTTTAAAAGTTAGCTTTCTCCTCAGGTGGGTTAACCTGAAAACCACCTATAGATCCATGGGACAAAATTGTATATAAGGAAGGAGCAGGAGGTTTCTGAGACCTGAAGAAACCTTCCTGCAAAATGCTTTTACCTCCTTAAAAATTTATATTCAGTCACTGAGTATTTTTGTAGCAAAGTAGCTATTTAGCTGAATCCTGAAAGTCCACATAATTCATTTCATTGAATGTGGAATTCCATCTGGGCCATTCTCCCCCAAGGAATATAAACAAAGCATGAAGACCTACATAGAAAAGTAAAAATTACATTATGAGAAATAAATAGTTCAAAGAAAAAGTGATAAAAAATCATTAGTACTAGGTGAAGATACTGATAGCAGTAAACACAGGAAGAACCTGTTATAACATAATAACATCAAAATACATGGGACAACATACCAAAAGGTCTGGGCAATTACAGTTGTCCTAATAAGAAAAATTATATCTCTGAAAATACACATTTAAAAACTGTCTATGCAATTTATAATACTGTAAAAACTGAAAAATAAGCAAATCCAACATAAGCAAAAAGAGGAAATCTTGAAAATTAGAGGAGAAATATATAAAATGGGAAACAAGATATTATAGAATACATGAACATAACTAAAAGTTGGTTCTTTAAAAAATAAATAAAAGTGATAAACCTGAACAAAAAGAAGAGGAAGGAAAATTATTAACATGAATAAATATATAAAAATTAAAATAATAACAGAGAAAAAGAATAAATAATTAAAAGAACCTACAGTATACAGTAATATATTATACAGTTTGGGAAGTTAAGAGAAATGGAAATATTTGCAAAAACATAAAATACCCAAATTAGCAAATCATAAAATAGAGATTTTTAGATGATCCAATGTCCTAAAGCAAAATTGACTAAAGCACAAAGGGACTACTGATACTAACTTATATCCAGGGTAATTTATAGGCAAATTCTATGCAATGTTTAAAGTGGAGTTACTATGTGTGCTACATAAATTATTCTTTTAAGAATTGAGAGAGAAAACTGAGTCAAATTCGTAGAAATAAGAGCCATTCTCAAATTGATTAAAGGTCAAACGATGTGAATAAGCAGTTTTCAGACAAAGTAATCAAAGCTATCTATAGTCACATAAAATTACTATTGATTAGAGAAATGCAAATTAAAGCAACTCTGTGGCACCACCCCACACCTATCAGATTGGCTAAAATGACAGAAAAGGCAATGACAAATGTTGGAGGGCATGTAGAAAAATTAAAATACTAATGGTTGGTGAACTTGTAAACTGGTTCAACCATTCTGGAGAGCAATTTGGAAGTATGTCCAAAGGACTATAAAACCATACACACCCTTTGATCAAGACTTGCAACTACTGGGTGTGTATTCCAAAGAGATAAAAAACAAAAAGGAAAATGACCTATATGTGCAAAAATATTTAAAACACCTCTTTTAGTAGTGGGAAAGAATTGAAAATTGAAGAGATGAATTGGGGAATGGCTGAACAAGTTGTTGAATATGACTATGATGGAATACTATTGTGCTATAAGAAAAGACAAGCAGGATGCTCTCAGAAAAACCTGGAAAGACTTACATGAATTGATGCACAGTCAAATGAACAGGGTCTTGACTGGAAAACTTCCATCATTAAACTGCCAGACACACAAATGTCTGGGTTCTGAATTGGGTTGCTATTCTATACAAACCTATAAGGCATGCATGGTCAGTCATCTTAACAAATTGGAACATACTTCCTGTGTGACATTTTTTTTTTCAGTTATTCCAATGGTTTTCAAGGCTTTCTATATGCATCAAGTACTTTTTGCAGTTAGTCTAAAGTCTTTGATTGATTTATTCAATAGAGGAATTTAGGCCTTATTCATACCTGTGAGTGATTCAGTGAGAATGCATTCTCACCTAATAAAATTTAAGTGCCAAATGGGGTAAGATGGGGTGATTGATTGACTCAAACCTTTTACAAGTCCATAAAGCATTGAAACAATTAAAGTTAGTAATCATGATTAAAACACCCCAAAACCAGATGATTATATGAATGGATGCAGAAAGTCTTCAACAAAACAAAACATTCACTTATGCTAAAAGCACCACAAATCATCAAATCGTGGGTATTAAAGAATCATTTTAATATGTTAAAGGTATATATCTAAAATCACTAGTTAGCATGACTTATGATGGGGACATTGTACCTTAATAATATGTAAAATAGTTCTATATTATGCTGTTTTTAACAATATGAATAGAGTAAGTAAAAATATAAAAATTGACCTAGAGGAGACAAAATGCACCCTACTGAATAGATTATATGATGGTTTATTTGGAAAAACCCCAGAGAATGAGCCAAGAAACTAAATGAGATCATCAAACTTTAGTAAAATAGCAGGATATGAAAAAAATCCAAATCTAACAGCAATAACAAAAATCCAGAAGAAAATCATATACAGAGAAATCCCAATTCAAAGTAACTACAAAATTCCTGAAATGTCTAGGCATCAAGCTAAAAATATATTCAAGACATAAACATGATTATGAAATATTTTTAAAAGAAATAAAGGATGCTTAAAGAATTGGGAGCATATTCATTGCTCTTGGTTAAGCCAGGGTAATATACTCCATAGAAAAAAATCTGAAAATATACAAAATATTCTCTATCAACTGCCTATATTTTTGGAGTGTGTGTGTTTTGAGTGAATATGGTGTCATCTAATGATTGTGCTTTGGATTAGTGTAGTGGAGAGACTATTGGACTGAAGATAAAATGAGATTACAGTTATAAAGAACTTCGCAAAACTTGAAGCATTATGTAAATGCTATTATTTTTACTATTAGTAGGAGGCAGAGGACACTAAGGAGGGGAAGTAATTTTGCAATGTTCAGTCAGTCAGATTAGCATTTAAAAACACCTACTATGTGCTAGACTCTGTCCTAAGGGCTGGAGATCAAAAGAAAGGCACAAGCCAGTCCCTACTTTCAAGGAACTGATAGTCTAATGGGCTCCTTTGGTATAATTGTGTATATTATGTAACGACTATATGCAAATAAGCTAGATGCAAGGTAAAGTAGAGATAATCAACAGAGGGAAAGAACTAACACTTTAATGACAAACATTCACTTTTCATTGTTTTGTGGTTATTTTTTTCCAGTTACATTATTTTAGTAATCGCAAGTATTGTTTTCTTGGCTCTGTATTAGTTGATGTAAATCTTCCTATGCTTTTCTATATTCATCATATTCTTGGTTTCTTACAATATTGGCATATTCTATTATATTTAAGTATCATAATTTGTTTACTATGTCTTATTTATTGGGCATCTATTCTGCTTCCTTACCCCAAAAATTATTTTGGTATTTTGATATATATTAAGAGTTTTTATTGATGATCCCTTTGGGGTATGTGTCTAGTAGTGGAACTTTTGACAAAAGAATATCAACACTTTATTCACTTTATTTGCATACTTCCAAATTCCTTTTTTGCACAAATGCTTCTTAATTTCATAAAAGTATTCATGTAATTGCTTCTATTCTTTGTTTGGTTGAGTTAATCTTCTATAAAAGGTATGTGATCTACTTTTCTTCTATATCCAATGGCATGATCTTTAATATGCATACTATATTTTCATCATGAATGTAAAATACAGTGTTAAGATTGGACTAAGTCTAATTTTTGCCAGTTTTTGTTCCAGGATTTCTGGCAAAGTTTCTATTTTTTTTTTCTATCAAATAGGTAGTTATTTTCTAAGCCATGGGTTATTGAGTTCCATTATTTTTTTTATTCTCACTTGTCTAATTTGATCCGTTGATCTACCAGAAATTGGGGAACTCAAAGCAAAATTGAAGAAATAAATACAAAGAAAGGAGAAATGAACAGTTTAAGGGAAGAAACTAGTGTTAGAGGATACAAATGAGAGCCAATGGAGAGAGTGAAAGGACTTGGAAAGATGTTCAAAAATGAAGACAATTAATATTGCATTAAGTGAACTACCTGACACTGCAAAGGCTTCCTAGAAACCTAAAGGGTAAGCAATAATTGATGATACAGACCAACTAACACCAAATTACTCTAACTGGATTTGCAAGGACCGCTAATTATTATGAACAGGGGAAGGCAGAAGAGGGCAAAGTTTTCTGAAGAACTTGATGAATTTACAAAGAGATGAGTTTTTATTTTGGATTTTGATTCCATCTCCCTATGGAGGTTATAGACTTTCCAATTGACATTTGTAGACCCATTCATACCTCACTGAAGATGGGTGATTTTAATCTCAGTAATTGGGAATTTATTGATTGACTTGGGCTGGTGTGGCTCAGGTGGCATGAATTAATTGTCTTAAACTGTCATGAGTCAGACATCCTTTTTTGCTGGGCCTATAAAATGATTCATTTGCAGAGTCAGCCTACTCCACCTCCCCAGACATTTTTCAAATAGAACAAGAGAATACAGAGCAAAGCTTAGACATAAGTCCCTGGAAGTCAGAGCAGTTAGAAACCTGTCATGGCTTTAAAACTCAGGAGCCATCAATGGATTTTTTAGAAGCAGAGGCACATTGTATTCCATGTGCTACCAGCCATTGAAACTGTGTGAAGACAATTTCTGGTCTCTGAGTTGCTGGACCCTGAATTCTTGGCTCCATTCTTGGAAAGTGGGGAGGAGATAAACTGAATACCATGCAGTTCTCCTCCAGTGCCTTGGATTTTCTTACCTTTTTATCTTTGCTCATACTTTTCGCTCTACTTGAATGCCAGCCTGACAGACAACTGAATTCCTAATCACCTCATCAATAACTCAAATGCCATTTTATCATTAAAAACTTAATTATCTCTTTCCCCTATCAAACTTCAAAGAAAATTTGTTTGCAGCTGTCTTCTGGTCTCATCACATCTTATGATGTTATAGTTGGCATTGGGGAGATATAAAGGTTGCTATTGTTACTGGGAAGGTACAAAATCTAGAAAACATGACAGTTCAGGAGCCATATCTCTCTATAATTCCTGAGACCATATATTATCTAGTAGGCTTTGTATTTCCCTTAGCACTAATAGCAATATTTTGCAAACAGAAAGTGATTAATAAGTATCTTTGACTTCAATTGAATAAAGTATAAATAAAATTTACTATGAGTATTACCTTACATTTTTTCAGACTGCCTCTTATATTATTAACAAAACCAGGAATAAGTCTTACAAAATTCTGATAACAGAATCTTTAGGTTAAGTCTTTTCCATCTTGGTCAATTATCTTTATTTTATATCTCAAATCAATTTAAATTTAGCTGCAAAATATACATTTTACTGAGGAATCAAGACTTTGGTGGCAGCTCACAAAAAATTAAATTGTAGTATTTTTGATAATTGTAAGCTTGTTTGGCCCTTTTTAATGTAAGCTTGTCTTGGGGAGCTGAGGAAGAATTTTTATAGGGATATCTGTTTTATTGCTATATATTTGATTATTATAATTAAATTGCATACCTATGTAAATAGTTTAGAGCTAGAATATAGTTTTATGTATATATATGTACACACATATACATATAAAATATGTATATACATAGTTTAGAGCTAGAAGGGAGCTAAGAGGCAATCTGTTCCCATCCCTTCATTCAGAATGACCCAAAATTTAAAATTGGGAATGGGCATATATGCATTTTATTTTTATTTTGTCTTAAAGTTCTTAATTGGCAGTTTAACTTATATACTAGAAATTTGATGGCTACTTCGTGGAGTGACAAAAAGTTTTTGAAATAATTTCTCACAGTGGATTAGGAAATACTGGGTTTATTTTTTTTTTCTTTTTGGATAGAGACATAATGTAAGTGTGAAATAATTGGAATACTAGGACAATTGCCAAGGAATGCTATAGAGGAAACACAAGACTCTGAGTTGAGAATGAAGTTCTTTATTTTTTGTTGGTCTATCTGAACCCAGAATGGTAAGAGTAATAGTGAGAGTAATCCCTGGAAAATGAAAACTAAAGTTGGATACACTAAAATGTGTCATGCTACTTGAAAAAAATGCTTTTCTCATATGCTACCAGAGAAGAGTTTATAGCAACAAAGATGGGAAGGAAGCTAAGAAATCGACAGATACCAATAAATGAAACCAGAATATTTTACTTTCTCTTTGCTGGCTAAATATCATTACATAGCTAACATCACAAATGTATTTAAATGTAGGAGAAAGAGGGCAGGGTGATTTTTATATAACAACTAGATCAGTGTTTCCAATTGTTTTTTTCTATTGCAAAAGTAGGAACCACATTTATTTTATCCTTTGTTTTACAGATTTGGAAACTGAAGCCCAGGTAAGTTAAGTGATTTTTAAAAAAAAATCATTATTTATTTATTTGATATTTTTAGTTTTCAGCATTAATTTTCACAGGAATTTGAATTACAAATTTTCTTCCCATTTCTACCCTCCCCCCCCCCACTCCAAGATGGCATATATTCTGATTGCCCTGTTCCACAGTCAACCCTCCATTCTGTCACTCCACTCCCCCATCCCCTTTTCCCTTACTTTCTTATAGGGCAAGATAGAAGTTTATGCCCCCTTGCCTGTATATCTTATTTCCTAGTTGCATGCAAAACCTTTTTTTGAACATCTGCTTTTAAAACGTTGAGTTTCAAATTCTCTCCCCTCTTCCCCACCCACCCTCCCTAAGAAGGCAAGCAATTCAACATAGGCCACATGTGTATCATTGTGCAAAACCCTTCCACAATACTCATGTTGTGAAAGACTAACTATATTTTGCTCCTTCCTATCCTATCCCCCTTTATCCAATTTTCTCCCTTGACCCTGTCCCTTTTCAAAAGTGTTTGCTTTTGATTACTTCCTCCCCCTATCTG
>CM053622.1:372877557-372900658 GCA_028646595.1 Phalanger gymnotis
TTATCAGGACAGTTCTCCTTGATAATTTCTTGAAAGATGATATCTAGGCTCTTTTTTTGATCATGGCTTTCAGGTAGTCCAATAATTTTTAAATTGTCTCTCCTGCATCTATTTTCCAGGTCAGTGGTTTTTCCAATGAGATATTTCACATTGTCTTCCATTTTTTCATTCCTTTGGTTTTGTTTTATAATATCTTGATTTATCAAAAAGTCACTAGCTTCTACTTGCTCCAGTCTAATTTTTAAGGTGGTATTTTCTTCAGTGGTCTTTTGGAGCTCCTTTTCCATTTGGCTAATTCTGCCTTTCATGGCATTCTTCTTCTCATTGGCTTTTTGGAGCTCTTTTGCCATTTGAGTTAGTCTATTTTTTAAGGTGTTATTTTTTCAGTATTTTTTGGGTCTCCTTTAGCAAGTCATTGACTTATTTTTCATTGTTTTCTCACATCATTTTTATTTCTCTTCCCAATTTTTCCTCTACTTCTTTAACTTGCTTTTCCAAATCCTTTTTGAGCTCTTCCATGGCCTGAGACCAGTTCATGGTTTTCTTGGAGGCTTTTGATGTAGGCTCTTTGACTTCGTTGACTTCTTCTGGCTGTATGTTTTGGTCTTCTTTGTCACCAAAGAAAGAATCCCAAGTCTGAGTATGAATCTGAGTCCATTTTCGCTGCCTAGCCATGTTCCCAGCCAACTACTTGACCCTTGAGTTTTTTGTAGTGGTATGACTGCTTGTAGAGTAGAGAGTATGTTTTTCCAAGCTTGAGGGGTTGCACTGTTGTTTTCATAGCTTTTTCTACACAGCAAGCTCTGCCATGCCAGTGCTCTTCCTTCCTCAAGAACCGCCAACCCAGACTCAGATCTTAAGCAGGCTCTGCACTCCTGCTCTGATCCACCACTTAATTCCTCCCTCCAGTTGGGCTTGGGGCAAGAAGCAACTGCAGCTGTAGTTTTGTCCTCAGAACTGCACCACCTCCGCTGCCCCCAGGGTAGTGCCTGAACCATGAACTCCTTTCCCTCTGTCCCAGCAGCTTTTCCCACTAACCTTCTCTGTTGTCTTTGGTGTTTGTGGGTCAAGAAGTCTGGTAACTGCCACTGTTCACTGATTCAGTGCACTAGGGCCTGTTCCTCCTGGCTCCTGCTCTGGTTGGTCCAGGAGCAGCCCAACCTGGGCTCTATTCCACTCCGCTCCCAGGTCTTTGAAATAGACCTTACCCAGTAACCATTCCAGCTGTCCCAGGCTGAAGCCCTGCTTCCCTCTGCTATTCCATGAGTTCTACAGCTCTAGAATTTGTTCAGATCCATTTTTATAGGTTTTTGGAGGGACCTGGCTGGGAGCTCACGCAACTCCCTGCTTTCCAGCCACCATCTTCTCCAATACTTTTCAATAAAGCAATCAAAAACACTCCCACCTAGTAGTAAATACATGTTGAAAATATATGACTTGAATTCAGTAAAGATTTTGATTGCATTTGCATTTTATTAATCACAACTGCATCTATATATTTGATAAATAGTATAAAGTATCAGTAATTTCATTGGCATAGAAAAGACTTCTATGACTTTTTGGAGATAAGCTTGCCATTTACAGAGGCTAATTCAGTTGCCCAGGGTCACAGAGATACAAAGTGTTGGGGAAGAGGAAAACTGTATTTTATGGCCTTGTGAGGAGAGCAGGATCAGCCCATACCAACATGGACCAATTAGTAAGGGTAGCATATCCAACAATATACTAGGAATTTTAACTGCACTCCAGCAAGGCAGCCAAATGGGAAAGTTCAGTATCCTGAATGCGACTCTTTGACAAATAGCCAGGGAGCAAGATGTTAGCACTGACTCCTGAACCATTACTACTCAGAGATGCTGGGTAATAGCTACTTGAAGCTACAGGTAGAATTCTGCCTTCTTGGGAGCATACACACTTTTATACACACATAAATATATAAATATAGTTACATGTATAACACAAATTAAATATACGCATAAACAACTAAATAAATATACTAACATGTAATATATACTAAATACTAATACATATGTACTAAATATAGACATAAAATACTAAATATAAATATATGCCGTATACACTAATGTACGTGGGGATGGTTGGTATACAGTAGGTGTGTGTACTTTTATTATGCATAGTCATGTTGCAAATTTTGTCACAATTAATTAAGAATCAAAATGACCATCGCTGGCTTGCGTATGGGTTCAAAGTCCCTTTGCAGTGACTCTGAAGCCCTCTAGGGGTCCTCCTGTCACAGCATAGGAGTCATTGGATAAAGCTATGGTGCAACAGATGTGACAGATGTGTTTTCTGTTTGATGGGTGTTTTGGATCCACACATCATAATGTGGCCATGGCATTTGATGGCAATTGTCAAAAAATATGAAATAATTGAAACAATATGTTCCCATATTCCTTACCAGGCTCATGTAATTGTGACCGACTTGTCAGAAGGAAAAGCTAAAGAATGATGATAATGTCCCGCTTAATATGATGAAAAAACCATGGACTAGACCCAGACATAACTTTTTTTGACTTCTTATGCTCAATACTGAAGATGTCCAGAAACAGGAAAGTTATAGTCCATGTGATTGTGGGACTCATTAGAAATACGAATATCTGTTCTGGGTCAAGGACACAACAAACACAATTTAATTGTAATGTAATGAATCAGCAACCACATTCTATATGTGTTGTATTAAATTCATATTTATGACATTCTCTACACTGTTGTCTCTCCTCTCCCTTTCCTGGCTCATTCTCTTCAACTGTCAAAAAACCACAGCTTTCTCATAAGCCTTGTAAATAATGCTAAACAAATGTAAATAGATGCTAAATGAAGAAGCCAAATTCTTATTAGGGGATAAAGAAGGAGAAGGAAAATGTACTGTTTATACCAAAGTATAGTTCTATACCCAAAACTCTTTTTTTTCAAACTCTGTCTTCATTTCTTCATTTCATATCTTATTTTTAAAAATTTTCCTGAAAAACTTAATAGCAACAATAATAGTTCACATTTATATAAGTCAAAATACTTCCACTGAACTTCAAATCATATGTAGAAAATGTAGGCAGACAAAATAACATAATCTTATTTACTCTAATACACATTTTATGTTGTATATTATTTTTGTCTCTATGTCCTCACTGCCTAGAATGGTGCTTGGAATGATAGTATATATTTACTAAATGTTACATGTTATTAAGTGTAATTTTGTCAATACTTATAATTACATTTTTTCAGTAAAAATTAACCTCCAATTATTCAAAGTAAATAAAAAGGAAATTTATAAAAGATGTACTTCTACTTCCCTCAAATCTCTACCATGCCCCCAAACTCTTACCCAAGTTCCCCTACCTCCAACATTCATGACTTGTTCTTTCTTGCTGCAACCAAGCCCATAAAATCCCCTGGAAGAAGGGATCTGTGAAAATCCTATCATGTCAACATTCCTTGGAACTAATTCAATCTACATGTTTCTGTCTACTTGGTACCTCCTTGACTAATGTTTATTAAATCTCAATCTCCTGCCCTCCTAATACAATTCATTCCCACCACCTGTCTAGGCCCAAAAAACATTCTTAATGTCTACTTTACTCTATAAGTTCATCCCTATTCTACTTTGTCCTATCCCCTCCCAGGTAAGTTTTTATCTTTTTCTATCTGCGTCTTCCACTGTGTCTTCCATCCCTATTTTATTCTTAGAAATTTCCCCTTCTTTATTCTGTGTGTTTAAAAAGAATTGCTTTTGCCATCTGAAATTTTTTCTCCTAAAAGCATCACATCCTTCAACATATCTCCAGTGCCGGCTCTTCCACTATCTTGTCTTGCCTCTCTTAGGAATCAGCATTGTCATTCTTGGCCTGCTACTTTTCGATTTTTGCTGGGGCAGGACCATACAACAACCCTACTTCCCTTGAAGCTTTGATTTGACCATGCAGCATTGTCCCAATCCTATAAATTGTCACCCATAACCTTCCTCAGAAACTTCATTACTTGGGTTACTGTCTTTTTCTCCTCCCAGATCTTTACCATAATCCTCAATGACTTTAATATTTATATTAAATTATACTTTAATATACATAAATTTATATAAATTATGCCCTTTGTTTAGGTGCAGTCACAGATGGCTTACCTATTTTCGTAAGACTGGTCTACCTGAATTTGGACAAGATCTTCAATCCTTGATCCCCACCAAACTGGCCACTGGAGGATGAAATTTTCTGTTACAGCAACAATTGAAACTACTAAGATATAGAAAATTGAGATCTTCATTGGTTAAAGGCAAGACACACGTGCATGGAATTTCTGAGCCTTTCAGTTAAAAACTCTTGCAGCACCTTATCTCCAAGTCCAACAATTTTAATTTCCCATAACTTTAATCTCTACTCTGCCTCCACCCCTACCCTCAGCAATCCATTGGGATGGTCATCCTTTACCTGAAACTAGATTTCTTTGAGCCAGGAGTCTGAAATTCTCCACTCTGACCACAAGCCCTGTCATTCCATATCTCTCAACACTGTTAAACTTATAAATTTACTCTATCGTCATTATATCTGGCCCCTCTGTCCCTTCCTGTTTTCTCAGGCCTTCATACTTACTCAAATTTCATTTCCCATTTTCATATATTTTGACCCTATGGCTAGCCATTACAATGAAGTACTATATACGACCTTTAAGTTACTTGCCCCCTTGCCCTTCTTCCTTCCTGCCCCCAGCTCTGTGTTATCCCCCCCCCCCCCGAGCCACCCAATGTCTTTTCTTTTTTTGCACAAATCAAATGCTGTTAAAGGAAGTCATAGCACTGATGATCCATAACAATTAAATTCTACCTTTGGCAGGGCTCTCTACCACTGCACAGCCATTTTTCAGTTCTTCTCTGTTTGACTTTCTATCATAATTGCCCTTAAAAATATTCCAGTTCATCTCTCTTCTCAAGTCCCCAACCTCTACCAGCAGCCAAAGATCTTTTCTCCTACTTTTTTCATCCTACAGAGGAGTTATGGATCTTAAACTTCCTCCTTCCTCCTCATTTTGACCCAATTGCTGAGGTTTTCACCCATTCTCTCCTTTTGTCCTTCTGGCCTAATGGGATGAATGAAGTGTCTTTCCTCTTTGCCAATGTCAATCCCTCTTCCTGTGCCTCTCATCCTTTTCTGTCTTCTCTCACCTCTTCAATCACTCCTGCTATGCCTTCTTTCCTTTTTGCCTAAAACTACACTAAGATCTTAAGAAAATTTTGAGAAAAAAGTATTCTCCTTTCATCATGCTAGCACTTCTTCTTTAGCACCACTCACTTACACCTCAAATATTGGTAATCTGTCTTCTGGTTCATACCATTCCATGTATTTGAAGATCACACTACAGAGTTACCCATGACTTCTTCATTGCCAAATCCAATGTTTTTTTCTTAATCCTCATGTAACATTATCAAACAACATCTCTTTTTTCATTCTCTCTCTTTCCTTGACTTCTCTGACACTGTCCTTTTGTAGTTCTTTTCTTACTGGCCCAACTACTCCCTTTCTCTCTGTCATCTTCACCCCATTGCTCCTTCATATGGCTCCTAGGATTCTTCCTCTCTTTCTTCCTTTCTTGCATTTATTCAATGACATCAATTACACTCTCTAATTTAGTTCAACAAATATTTATCAAGGCCCTATGCTAGTACTGGGGATAAAAAGACAAAACATCAACAACAATGACATTGACAATGACAGCATAAGCAGTAACCACAAACAATAATAGCTTCTGCCCTCATAAAACTTACCTGGGGATAAAATGTGTAAACCAAAAAGTATATTTCAATACTTTAATGGATCCAATAAGAAAATGTATATAGAACTCTTTGCAAATATTAATGGTGCTACAGAAATGAGTTATTATTATTATTAGCAGTAGTAGTAGTAGTAGTGGTGGTAGTAGTAGTAGCAGCAGCAGCAGCAGCAGCAGTAGTAGCAGTAGCAGTAGGGGCTGGTGGCAGTGGTGGTAGAGGTAGTGATTGTAATTATATCCATGTGGATAACATGGATAACATCCATGTGGATGTTTTCTCTTCTGATACAGTTTGCAACTCATCTGTATCTGTCCATCATGTGTGACTCATCTATTTCTTCCAATGAGTTCACTCAATGTGCTAAAGACATTCCTTATGTTTTCTTGACACAATGTGAATACCAGCAGAGCATGCAGGATGCTTATCATTTATGCTTAATCCTTGACCATGTTTCTTTTATGGAATTCTTTACTCTTTTATGCCTGCATAATTCCTTGATCTTACTGTGCTATAACCTATTATGTGCTTTTCCATTGCCTTTTGGGAGATTTCAACTTCAGTTTTTGGAGACTAGTGGGCCATGACTCCCAGTCAAACAACATGGTGCATGAGCTGAACTTTGGAGGTAGCTAGAGATTCTAAGAGGCACAGGTAAAAAGGGAAGAAATTTGAGGGATGAAGGAGGGCAGCCTGTATAAAGGCATGTGAGTGGGGGATATATTTCCAAGTTCACGGAACTGAAAGCAGGCCAATTTCGTCCAAATGTAGAGTGAATAAGGGAAAGTAATATGCAAAAGGTCTAGAAAGATAGGTTGAAGCCAGGTAGTGAAGGAATTTAAGAGGCAATGTGGTAATTGGGTATTTTACATTAGGGTCAGTAGAGAACTATTTAAGGTTCTTGAGTAAAGGAATGACATAGTAGGACTTGTACTTCAGGAAGCTATTTTGATATTAGAGTAGAGGATGGATTAGAGAGAGGAGAGACAGAAAACTTGGAATCTGTCTAGGAGACTCTTTCAATAACCCATTGATGAGGAGATGTATGATTGAACTAGGATGGTAAGTAGGTAAATGAAAAGAAGAGTAGGTGTTTTAGAAATGTTATGGAAGTAAAATCAATAAGACCTAACAGCTGATTGCATATGGGCAGGTGAAGTAAATTATAGATTCAAGATTGATGAGGTTGTGAACCTGACAAGAAGAATGTTGGTGCTCTAAGCAGATGACTTCTAAATCAATGTGTTCACCTTTGATTTCCAGTCTCATGTTTCCAGCTGCCTGTTGGACAACTACTCCTGGATGTGTTGTTAATACTTTAAACTTAACATGTCCCAAACTGAATTCATTATCTTCTCTCCAACGTTTGTCCTTCCACCTAAGCCCTTGACTTTTATTGATGGCATCTGATTTCTTTCAGGTACCCACACTTGAAACCTAAGGATCATATTTGACTTTTCTCTTCCTCTTACCCACTATAACCAATCAGTTGTCAAATTCTATAGAAGCTACTTGCAAAAGATCTCTTGCATAAATCCTGACTTCTCCACTCACACCACCGTCATTTTAGTTCAGGTGCACATCACTGTTCATCTATACTATTGCAATCACCCCTTAAGTGATCAGCCTGCCTCTAAGGCTTACTTTCTCTAATTCATACATGACACTGCCAATGAATCTTTCTAGTTTGCTGAATTGATCATGTCACTGTCCTTCTAAGTCAGAGGTGTTGAACTCATAGCTTAAAAAACTCCCAAGCGTAGTCTGAACCAGATTAACATGTAACTGGGAAATGTTTAACAAAATAAGTAAAAAAAAATTGTTGTAGTTCAGTTGTGTCTGGTTCTTTGTGACTCCATTTGGGATTTTCTTGGCAAAGATACTGGAGTATTTGTTATTTCCTTCTCCATCTCATTTTACAGATGAGGAAACTGAGGCAAACAGGGTTAAGTTACTTGCCCAGGGTCACACAACTAGTAGTGTCTGAGGTCACATTTGAACTCAGGGCTTCTGGATTCTAGGCCCAACAGTCTATCTACTGTGCCACCTAGCTGCCCTTACAAATATATAACATAGATAATGCTAATTTTTGATTTTCTAAAGCTCTATTATTTCTTAAACTAATATTTTTCCCCCATAAAAGACTTCTGGAAGGACTCAGGTATGGATAGGTCAAGTTATAAACTATTTTAAGGAGTGCCCACCCTGATGAGATTATATCAAGCTTATATTACTCTAGTTTCTGGTCTACAGTTTTCAAAGATCTAACACCGCCACCAGAAACTATATTCAGTACCCAACACCTGGCTCATGAAATCAGTAGCCTTCGATAATGTCTGTCTCGGCCAAGAATAGTTTTTGGGTGATTCTCCAGCTTGGCTTCCAAATCAGAGGTCTCTCGTGATTGTGCCTGAAGCCATTTTGGGAGCATTTATTTTTACATGGGCCTATTTCCATAGCCAAGTCTTGACTGTTCACTTTTACTGCCGGTTTTCAGTAAGATGAAAGTTGGACACGCGGGGTCCCTATTGGCATAGAGAGCGATTAGCAGATAATTTGTGGATTGACTAGGCCCTCCATTTTTTATGGATTCTCCCCAAGCCTGTAAATGTTTAGCTTATTTTAAAACCCATCCTACAACAAAATATGGGAAATGTATATGTTCTATTCTGCACAAAATGTGAAATCAATAGAGAGTCTTAAATACTGGAGGGACATCATTGTAAACTAGCTATTGATGTGCTAAAAGTCATTTACACCTGCCACGGAAGATAGATTGTGACACTATTAATTTAACTGGCAGTGGGTATACTAACATAGCTGCCATGTAAGCTAGCAGTCCACCATCTGTAAAATTTTATGCATATTTTGTGCCGATAGCTATACAGTATTTTGACAACCCCAAATCACTTTTAATCTGTCAATTTCAAAGTTTGTTACCAGAAAGTTCATTTGAAGGAGAGTGCCTTTTCAACTCATGTTAAATATAGAATGATTACAGTAGATAACACAAAATGCACCATCCTTGGAAAAATAAAGCTGTTTAGTATGGTTATTGTGTACTTTGAAGGCACAATGCAGTAAAAAAACAGCATCCTAAAACACAAATATACAGTAGTGTATTGAAAGATGTGTTTGTTCATGGAAGGCATATGGCAATAGCTATAAAAGTAAAGAAGCTTTCTCTGCAATAACTCTTCATTCACATAAAAATATGTAAAGGAAAGAAAAATGGTGAAATGCTGAATGCTCATTTTTGGTTCACTGCAACAGAGAAGGCTTATGGGACTGTTCCAAAGACTCCATTGTTCTTTCGATGATTGAGGTCTTACATTCTAAACATTTCAGGTCCTTTGGCTTTGGCCTGTGCCATGTTTCTTGAGGAAAGGTAGTGGATCTCTATTTTACTATCACCACCACCCCCATGACCATTCAAAGACTGAAAAGTTAACAAACCTAAAAGACTTAAATCTTGAAAAATCTTAGTAAGGAATTGAGCAGGAGAAAGGCATTTCTTAATTACTTGTTATGTTAAAGGTACTGTGCTAGGCATTGGGGCTAAAACACAAAAATGAAAAAATCCCTGCCCCAAAGGAGTTTCTATTCAATGAGGTAAGAAGCAATGAGGTACAGGGGGAAGTGAACAGAAGTAAGAGAGCAATTTACACAATGATAACAATAGAATAGAGAAAAACAACTTAAAAAACTTTTAAAATTCTATCAATTCAATGATAAGCCACAAGTCCAAAAGAATGAAAATGAAATGCACTATTCATGTCCTGACAAGGTGGTTATGAAGTTAAAATGCAGAGAGATGGACTTACAGTTTTGGACATGATAAACGTAGAATTTGTTTTTGCTGAAATATGCATTTTTCTCATCAGTGTTTTATTTTTCTTTTGTTATTGTGATTTTGGTTCAAGTGAGAGGGCAGTGGGAGGAATAGATTGGAAATATATATATTACTATATATATATGCATGTACATATGCATATGAGTATGCACAAATATGTGCATATTGTGTATATATGTTATAATATATGTAATATATATTTTATGTGTGTATACATACACATATATACATACACACACAATGAGGGAAGATAGTTGTCTTAATCCAGCAAATATCTTACTAACAAGACTCACTGATAGCTTACACTCTCTAGCAAGTTTCCTTTTCTTTTTTAATTATACCTTATAAGAGCAATAAGAAAATTTGCAAATGGTAGATTATAAAAAAGTAACTCATTAATATATTGAAGCAAGGCTTCCTGAATCCTTTGGTGATATTGCCCTGTTTGGAGATGTCTATACCCAAGACAGATATCCTATCCTCCCTACTTCACAAAACTAGCTATTTTTGTTAGCCATCCTCTAACAATTTCTAAGGGCTGATAAATTTGTACTATACTATAATACAACCACCAAAGGAAAATGGCTGGTTTTGCTAAATTTGGGGAAAAATTACAATGCCAAATAATTATAAATAGTAAATGAACTTACTGTTCACTGTGGTACCCTTTGGCAATCTGTTCTACCAAAGTACAAACAATATGGACCAAATCATCTAGGGGTTTCCTTGATTTCTTTTTTAGTTCACAAAATCAAATCCATCTCACTCTTCCCACCTCCTTCCAGAACGTTTATTCATACATTGCTATCAATAGTTCTACTTTTGTATGGCATGCACCTCTTTTTCTTAAAAGGCTGGAGCTTGCCCGGGAGGCAAGGATCTGTATGTCTTTTGTTATGTGCAAGGGCGCTCTCTCCAAAGGAGGAAACAGAGAGTAAGAAAAAAAAAATGAAATAACACATTTGAACATTCCATGGAAGCATGTAATGTAATCTGACCTGAAAACATCATGATGAACTAAGTGAATTCTCACTCCCCCCACTTCATAATTATTTTTAAAATTGCTTGTGGCTAGGTAATTAAAAATGATGAATCTGTATATGAACATATCATCACTGCATAGTCTTCTGTTCTGTCCATCGTCTAGAAAGAAATCTCCTTGCTCCCTTTCTTTGAGTCTTTGCATAGTAAAAAAGCATCTGAACAACTTACATCATCTTATGAATGTACCCCTAGAAATCACTGCCTTTTCTTAAGTCATTTTAATATCCCTGCAAAAAAAAGGAAAGGAGAAAGTTTATCTTTTCCAATTTAGGTTCTCTCAGTTTTTTACCTTTTCATCACCCCAGTTCCCCTGCCTCTGAGGAACAAGAACTCCAGACTCTTTTCCATGACTATCTCTTTCATCTACCCTCTCTGGAATCCTCTAAGGCCTTGCTCCAAAAATTATCACCTGTTTCCTTCATTTTTAGCATTTTCCTCTGAAAGTATAGACTGCTTTCTTTCTATGAATACACTCAGATCTAAAATCCTTTCTCCTCAAATCTGCTACACACTTCAGTTGCCTTACATGTCCTTCCATGAACTGAGAACTTTTAAAAAAGTAGTTCACATTCACTTTTTCCACATTTTTTACTATGTCCTCTCTCTTCACATCCCCTTGGAACCAAGTTTCACTTCACTGAAACTTTGTTCTCCTTGGTTATCAGTGACCTTATCATCAAATGTATTTGCCTTTTCTTCACTTTGACCTCTTTGGGTCATATGATACTAATGATTATTCCTTTCTTGAAATGGTCTTCCCTTCCTTGGTTTTCAGGACTTGTACAGGTCTTCTCCAAACTCTGACCATTCTTCTTTCTCTTTTGTTAGCTTCTATACCTCCCCAATCCCTAAATTCAGTTTGTCCCCAAAATACCATCTTTGGCCCTTTACTTTCTTTCTTGGCAATCTCATCAGCTCCCAAATCTTAAGTTGTGTATGTAAGACTGTCTCTAGCTCTATGACTCACATCAATGATGTAAACCTTTTCCCTAAATTAAATAAGGTAATTAGTTTTACCTAATTGCTACTGAAAGTATAATAACTTTCCTGGTCTTTACTTGTAGCTGTATCATTCTTGTTCCTCTTTTGATCCTTTTCATCAAAACTGTCCCCAATCACTTTTTTGAATGAATGTTTTTATTTCATACTTATTTCATCTCTCTCTTATCTGTAAAATTGGATTATAATTTCTTGGCAGATTGAGTACTTTCAATTTGATACACAGCACATTTTGGATACCACTATAAAAAGCATATATTCATTTCTTCATTTAAATCAACCTAAAGCAAATTTATTTTCAGTTATGGCATCAGAGGACAAGCTCTGGCAGATCCTACCAAAATGAAAAGGCTTCAAGAATAGACCTGATGATCAACTGAATTTATGCTTGTTGTGCTTGTTGTCTGTGAACCAGCCCAGTTGATTTGGAGAAACTCATCATCAGGAAGACTGAAGCATGATGAATTTTTCAGCCCATGAAAATCACAAAAATATCTACTAAATGGTAGACAGTTTGGTTCTATGTCGGTGTAAAAAGACATGAATCCCTGACGTTTTAAAAATTTTAAATGAATATTTTCAGCACTATTATAGATAGATACAAGCAGTGGTTTGTTGAAAACAATTTCCAGGCAACAACATCTAGAATTTAATCTTGTTATTCTAGATTCCATACGTGTTGTAGTTTTTAACAAATATTAACAGACATGAACATTTCCACATGCAGGACTGTCCTCTCATTAGTTCCCAATGGGCAAAGAACAAAAGAAAGGTTGTATGAGAAACCTAGAACTAAGGTATTCTTCTTTTTTAAGTAGGTAGTAAATTTAACATGATGGTATTTTTTTTCTTTTTTTAATTTATTTTTTATTTTTAGTTCATAACCCTCAGTTCCACAAGTTTTTGGGTTCCAAATTTTCCTTCCCTTCCACTCCTCCTCCCAACTCCCCAAGACAGTATGTAATCCAATGTAGGTTCTACATATACCTTCACCTTGAACTTATTTACATAATAGTCCAATTGTAATGAAGAATTATAACCAATGGAATGAATCATTAGAAAGGAGAAACGAAACCAAAAAGAGAGAGCAAAAATTTTGCCTCAATCTGCATTCAGACTCCATAATTCTTTCTCTGGATGTGCATAACGTTTTCCATCATGAGTCTTTTGGAGTTGTCTTCGAACCTTGCATTGATGAGAGGAGTCAAGTCTATCAAAGTTAGTACTTACAGATATTGTGCATCTGTAATTTTGTATAATGATCTCCCGGTTCTGCTCTCCTCACTCGGCATCAATTTGTATTAAGTCATTCCAGGTTATAATGAAGTCTGTCTGCTCCTCATTTCTTATAGCACAATAGTATTCCATTACATTCATATACCACAATTTGTTTAGACGTTCTCCAAGTGATGGGCATCCCCTTGATTTCTAATTCTTTGCCACCACAAAAATAGCTGCTATAAATACTATGCTACCCTATTGGTTTACATCTCCTCCAGAACTTCTTTCTGTTCCCTTCTGTCTATTTTTTAACATTTCATTGAAAATCTTTCCTTATTATTCTTAGTTGTTTTTTCCATTCCTATTCCTCCTCCCTTAAAATTGTACCCTGACACAGATAAAAGCCTCATCTTGTAACAGATAAGTATAATCAAGCAAAATAAATCCATAACTTGCTTGGAAATTTATGTCTCACTCTGTACCTAAAGGCTATCACCTTTCTCTTTTATGAGAAGAAGCATGATTCATCATGTTTTTTATATTAATGACTGATGATTGCTTTGATTACAGTTCTAAAATATTTCAACTGATTTCCTATATATTATTTATTTACATCATATTTTTTTCCTCCTAGTTGTGTTCACTTCACTCAACATCAATTCAGGTAAATTTACCCAAGTTTCTCCTAGTCCTTCTCTTTTGTCATAGGAAGCAGCATGGCCTTAGTGGATAGGGCACTGAACTTGAAATCAGAAAGAATTGGCTTAAAATCCCATGTTAGACTCTTAGTAGTTGTGTGACAATGAGTAAGTCATTAACCCTCTCCATGCCTAAGTTTCCTCATCTGTAATATGAGAGTGTTGGATTTAATGGACTCTAAGGTCTCATGCACCAATAAATTTGTGACACCATGAATTGGTAAAGCCCAATAATACATACCATAATTTGTTCAACAGTTCCCCAGTTAATGGCATTCACTTTATTTCTAGTTGTTTGCTACAACAAAAAAGTGCTACTATAAAATATTTTTTTTTGTGTATTTTTGTCCTTTCCTTCTGGCTTTTATCTCTTTGACCTAGTAGTGGTATGTCTGACCAAAGCATATACATAGTTTAGGGACTTTGGAGATATAGCTCTAAATTGCTTTCCAGAATATTTGGACCATTCCACTTTTCCACCAATAGTGCAGTAGTGTGCCTGTCCTTCCATAGTCCTTCCAACAACTTTTCCTTTTACTCCTCATTTTCCTCCTTCCTTCCTTCCTTCCTTCCTTCCTTCCTTCCTTCCTTCCTTCCTTCCTTCCTTCCTTCCTTCCTTCCTTCCTTCCTTCTTTCCTCTTTTCCTTCCCTCCCAATATTTACTATTCTGAAGGATTCCATATGTGTTGTTTAGTGTCACTGAGCATAGACTATTAGCATTGGGCAAGAGATAGGAAGAAAAGACCCTAAAATGAGCAATAAATTTCCAGATTAAAACCCAGTCCTTTGGTCATGGAGATGTAACAACAATGTTGCTAGCAGCTGCTGGAGATGTGAAAGACCAGCAACAAGAGCACATAGGAGGGCTGCTAGCACAGATTCTTTGATCTACTTTTCTAAGGGAAGCAACTTTAAGGAGTTTATCATCTTATTTAATTAAACATGCATACACCATTCACTTACTTCAGGGGAAAAGCCAGCACTCTGAACTTCAGAGAGTATACAAACAGAAATTACAAACATATATTATATAAATAGAGCAAATAAACACAAACCAGTAGACAGGTATCTAACCATCAATAGCAATACATAGTTAGCCGAGAGAGAAGCATCAACATCTGGGTTTTCAAAGCTGTGGAGCTCCGTGATGGCTACCTAGAGTCTTGTCTGGTCAAATCACATGACACTGTTCCAGTGAGTGAGAGCCCCAAAACAAAATGCCAACCTCAGATCTTATATACTCTTCTCAGCGTCAAAGGGCATCTCAACCCTGCGACTCAAACTCATGTGACTTAGGCTTTCTTTTTTTTAAGCAGGTCATCAAAGACTCTTGATTCAATCAAAGAAACAAAGGCAAGACTCATCAATCAAACTTGATTACCTCAGTGCTGAGAAGCACTCACACATAAAACAGCAAGAAGTCCCACTTTGCTGGCCATTACATTTGAAAGACAAGACTCAAAAGTACTAGATTACCTTAGCACTCCAAAAGATAAAACAGTAAAAAAAAAAGTCCCATCCTGATTACCATTATAGGAGCATGAAAGAAAACTTCTGGGACAAACTACTAGATCCCTTGAGGGTATTTTCTTCAATGACTTTTATCCTACTTATCCATTATTCTCTCTTCATTTGTGCCTTGAGTGGAAGAGGACTCTGAAAAAGACAGCTATGGATAAATTCTGGGGGGAAGCCTATATATCACGTATCATGGAATTGCTCTCGCTAAATTCATTTTTGTGCCTATCAGAGAAGACAGAGAGTTCAGATTAGAAATCACTATAATGATTAAGGAGATGAGGAACTGACTACAAAGAACTGTTATGGACTTCAGCCAATTGAATTGCTACTTTGATAACAATAGCATAAAGATCTTTGTCAACAAGAAGCATTATATCAATAATATGGAAAATGTTTTTGCAAACCTAATTGACAATATGATGGTTTATTCCTGAAGCATTTATACAGCAAATCACCATTGCTATAGCAAACCACAAAGTATAAATTACTAAGGATATTTCCTAACCTGGACACTAATGGCACTGATGATGATGATTATTGCCTGTCCTCTAAAGTTGAAAAATTTGGAAAGGATTATATGGCTACCCTTTGGAGAGCAATAGTTTGGTTATTTTCTAAGTTGTTCAAGGAAGGGACCAGATTTTCATGAAACTCCTTTACATGGCAGGTCATAATGACCACTGATGCTGTCTGACACTCTTACTCAGAACAGCACCTCTTGTCCCCTCCTCCATGCATTAAGGAAACACTGTGCTCAAAATAAAGACAAATACACTTGATACAGTAAGAAAAACATTGCCTTGGCAATCATAGGACTGAGGTCTAGTACAAATTCTTGGGCAAGTCAATTTGGCCTTAGTTGCATCATTTGTAAAGCAAGGGAGATGGACCAGATGATTTCTAAGATTCTCTTCTAGCTCCAAAATTCTCTAATTTTCATTTTCCTTAAAGGCTCTTATTTCCTGAATGCCATAGTTATGGTGTCAAAAGGCAAAGGACTGGTTATTTATCTACTTCGGTCCTTGATTGGGCAGATTTTACTTCTGACAGATTTGTGTTAAAGCTTTTCAACTAACTCCCTTCTCAAGGAGATCATGCATACATACGCACGTACACATACATGTATATATACATATGCATATGTTACATGTGTTATACATCATATTTTTATATAGATGTTATATAAGACATATTTTGGTATTCCACGATATATATTTTGTATATAGGTAATTTATATGTATTTTTTTGTGTATATATATATATACATATATACCTACATATAAAAATATATACACATGTACATGTGTGTATGTATATATATATATATAATATATATGATTTTGTTGTTGTTTAGTAGTTTTCAATCATGTCTGACTCTCTGTGACCCAATTTGGGCTTTTCTAGGCAAATACACACACATATACACATAGATACACACATGTGTGTATACACACATATATACACACATATACACATACGTATATGTGTATCTATGTATATATATGTATATATATGTATATATTATATATATATGTTCAGTTTCTGATCTCTCCTAAATCATACATCCTCTTTCCCAACAACAATGATTATTTTAAGGCTGCATATTTATAGCTATGTCTGTCATCCAAATTTGTTTCATCAGCATTGTTTTTAACTTTGTTTAAACTTTGTTTAAATTTGACACAGATGAATCATGCCCAGAGGAGACAATTTAACATCTTTATAGAAATAGCTGAGAGTGTAACCAGAAGCCTAAGTCATTCATGCCTACCTCTTCCCACTGTACTTTCTCCTCTCTCCAACATCTTCTGTTACTCATATCACCCAACTACAGTACCCTGTTCCCTTTCTAGCTCCCACTTTCCAGATTCTCCAATCATTTTTCCTCTTTGACCTACCCCATCATTTCATTCCTGTGGTTTAACTCAGAGGGGAAAAAAGCCCAACTGAGTAGTGAAAAGCACTGACAGGAAACATTATAGGGTATTAAAAATTAGAATATCAATTCAACAGTGTTCCTGTCCTGTTTTTTAAAGGAATATCTAATTCTATCACTTAGTTTGTTGGATATTTTTTTAACATGTGCAGGATATGGGTGAAAGGGATCTTAGAGATGACCTAGTCCAAGCCACTTATTTTAGGGTTGAAGAAACTGAGGTTTATTGTGTTTAAGTGACTCGTTCAGGATCAATTAATCAGTATGTGTTGGTATTTGAACTTAGATCTTCATGACTCCATGGCTAGCTCGCTATTTCTTACACCATGCTACCTCAATTGAATATTACTCGTATGAAATAAGATGAAAATGAAAAATCATACTGAGACATACAGAAGACATACAGAAGAACTGGCAGAAAACATTACAAGGTATTAAATAATAGACTATTGATTGTACAGGAATATTCCTGCCTTATATGTAAGGGAGAACATCTAACTGCTTTGCTTCAGTCTTTTTCGTTTATAATTTCCAGAACTTTCTTTAGGTGCAAATCTTGACACAATCCTCCTGTGGCTTCTTTGAGTAAGACAGGTTTGAGAATGAGAGTTGAAATATGGCGCACTCAGCTGGATGCTGCTACCTTGATTCCATAGTCGGTTTTTCTCTTGTGGCTCACCACTCTGTACTTTTCCATAGAGAATATGTAGAAAGTTCTTAATTAGCTTCCTTTAACAGGGATGACCTGCTTGGTAATGTCTCTGTGTCAAAAATCAAATCTGGGCAATGTCACCACTTCATTTCATATATGGCAAAGCCCTATAGTAAAGTGAAGCATGTAGCAATTACAGATTTCTGAAAAGACCACCGTGCAGACATGAGAAAAACAGGAAACTACTGCCCAAGTGTACAAGATACTAATATTCTAATAATGTTAAGTGGGTAATAGCTTTACTGATTTGCTGTTGGCCCCCGGAACAGCAAGAGGGCTTTCACATCTGAATTTGTCTATGAAAAGTTAGTTCTCTTTGCTTACCTTTTCTGTCTCTTCTGATGCCTTTATTCACAGAACACTTTCGTAATTAACATATAAAAGCCTGGCATTTCTTTGCAAAAAAGAAAAAGACCCGACTCCATTCCATGATGCATCTTTGAGTTTTTAGAGTTGTTTTGTATTCTATGTTTAGTGTCTGTGTTATTTTATTAAACAGTCAGAGAATTATTTTATTTATGCTTTGGAGGCTCCTGTGATAAATGAACCTACTATGTACTACACCAAATGTGACAGTCACTTGACATCTAGGTCTGTCTTTGAAGCAAAGGCAGGAAAATGAAATGCTTAGATTCTGAGCCCTAATTTCTCCCCCCATTTATTTCTGCTGTCCTGCTGTTTGGCAGCTGCAAACCTAGCTCTTACCTCTAGGCAAGCAGGCAAGCAAGCGTCTCCTTCTTGAACTAATGGCGATGTAGCTCCTTGGATTAATTGGCAAGTAAATGGTGCAGCCGGTATGTTGTTTCCTCAGGAGACCGAGTACCTCACATCAGCAACTTTTTGAATCTGTTTTGGCCCTAAGTTTGCTCCCAATGTTAACCCTTTCATGTGCTTGCTATGCAAATTAGGTCATCATTTCCATCATGCATCTTGGAGGTAAGTGTGTACCTCTTGGCAAAATAAAGGAGGGTGAATAATTATTTACTATTAAGTAATAAAGTGCACTTTAAGAGGAAAGCACTTGATTAAAAATTCATGTAACTACTTTACAGCTATGTAAAATGTATGTGCCAGATTACTTTTGGCACGATATATTTTTATTGATTCCATTCTGGAGAATGATATCTCTCTCTCTCTCTGGCAATAAATTTTTAACTATATTAAGCATCACGAAGTGTAAAAAGCATTTGAATGAGTCAGGGAACCTGTGTCCTATGAATGAGGCAGGGAACCTGTGTTCTACTACCAATTAGCTGTGTGATCTTTCTGTATCTCAGTTTCTTCATCTGTAAAGTGAGAGTTTTGGACCGGTTGAGGTTGCTTCCAGGTCTAAAATAATGTCAGTACAATCTAAATCTAGAAATTATGGTAAAGAGGGAGGTCAGAAGATGCTACAGCTGGAAAGGAGCTTGTTGTTGTTTGGTCATTTTAAGTAGCGTTTGACTCTCTATGACCTCATTTGGGGTTTTATTGGCAAAGTTACTGGAGTGGTTTGCCATTTCCTTCTCCAGCTCACTTAACAGATGAGGAAACTGAGGCAAGCAGGGTTAAATGACTTGCCTAGTGCCTTGCGAGACCATAGCTGGAAAGTTTCTGAGGCCAGATTTGAACTGAGGGAGATAAGTCTTCCTGACTCCAGGCCTGGAGCTCTGTGCACTAGGGTGTCACCTAACTGCCTATGGAAAGCATCTTACAGGCTACTACTTGCCCAGAGAGGTTAAGCAACTTACATAAGATCATACAGGTAGGAAGCAGCAGAGCTTGGGTTTGAAACCAGGTTCTCTTTCTACAAATTCAGTTCTCTCTCCACCACACTGCGCTGCCCCACCTACTTTTAAGGCCTTTATGTTCGTCATTAAGCAGTTTGCCAGTAGCTCCATAAGGATTTTATTTTTTGTTTCCTCCCTGACTTGAAAGAACATTTTCATTAAGAACTTAGCTGCTCACCATCCTCTGATTTTCTTGGTATTGTATAATTTTAATGGAGTTTTTCATTATTATCCACTGACACCAAACCCTAAATAGTGCTAAGTGTTTTTTTTAATCTACCTGGTGATTAATTCTACCTTTTTATTTGGATAGGTTCCCATTGACTGCCCCAAACAGAATGAAAATACCACCTAAAGCCAAATCCCACTTCAGAGGGTAGAGAGGTTTCTTATCGCAAACCTCCGGGGCTGATCTATTTCTGTACAGAGCAAACAATAATAGTGGGGACTCTGAGCTTCTTGTTGCAGAGGCTGAGATGCTGCTTCCATCCTCTCTCCTAGATAATTATGATATGGTAGTGAGAACACTGTAGACAAAAATAACAAGTCATCTTGTTATATTTCTTACTGAGAAAGATCTCATTGCCTAACTTTCTTCTCCAATCCAGAGAGAAGCCAATCTTGCCTAAAGAATACTTTAAGTGAATTTGACTTTTTTTCTTTCCTGAGCAGATGTGATAAGAATTTGTATTGGATGAAGTAAAGTTGTTTCAGCTGTGAATAAAAGGCCTTTGGATTAGAAGCTTCTATGATCAGTTTTTGATAAGCTATTTCAAGGGGAACAATATCTAGATATTAATTTTTAAAGGTTATTTCAATTAAAGCTTAATACCTGCCCAAAGTCAAGGTAGCGAAATCCCTTTAAAGAATTCCGTAGGGTTCAGAAGAGGAGATAAGACTACAGATAGCTTTATTTGAGGGCTCTTCCTTCTGGAAAGCATCTCTAAATAATAGTAATGTTAATTTTACTTCTAATTCACCCCTCAAAAAGTACTTAATAAACTGTCAAAATATACATCGCAAAGGATTCTTTAAAAATTATCAGATTGAAACAATAAAAAAAGATTAAAAAAACAATAAAAATCCCAACCAGGGTTTTTCTCAAAAACAGTGGGTGATGATGAAGTTTCTCAAAAAGAAGAAAGGGAACAAGTATTTCTTAAGTGCCTACTATGTGACAGGCATTTTGCTAAGAGCTTTACAAATGTTTTCTTATTTGATCCTGCAGCAAACTGAAACAGAGGAAGGTTAGTAAAGTGACTTGCCGAAACAGAGGAAGGTTAGTAAAGTGACTTGCCAAGGACCACTCAGCTAGTAAGTGTTTGAGGCTGGATTTGAACTCGGGTATTCTTGACTCTAATAGGCCTAGGGCTCTAGTCATTGGGCTACCTAGCCGCCTCTGATAAGTTACCAGCAGGATAAAACTGCAAAAATTGGGTCAAGTTTATCATAGAAGGGGTTTTTAAGACTGCAAACTTTATAATGAATTGCTAATTAAGTATGACCCTATAAAAGTTTTATAAGAAGTGATTTGAAAAAAAAAAGGAATTGATAGTAACTGGTAGTCATTGATATCTATTTCCGAGTATACTTGAAGAGTAAGAAATAATCAAGATGTTTTATCTAATTGTATGGACAGAGCTCTAGATAGAACAGAAGCTGTCATTCAGTTGTTTTTCCATCATATCTGACTCTTCATGACCTCATTTGGGGGTTTTCCTGGCAAAGATACAAGAGTGGTTTGCCATTTCATTCTCCAGCCCATTTTACAAATAAGGAAACTAAGGCAAACAGGGTTAAGTGACTTGCCAGGGTCACACAGCTAAGAAGTATCTAAGGCCAGATTTGAACTCAGGGACACGAATCTTCGTGACTCCAGGCCCAGCACTCTATCCCCTGCACCACCTAGCTGCCCTATAGAACAGAAGATCAGAATTCAAATACCACCTCAAGCTTCATTGTAGGTCCTGTTAAACTGCAGCTAGCTGGGTAACTCAGCTTGTGATCACCCTCTCCCTCTTCCTCTCCTCCTCCTCCTCTCCAAAGGAAGGTAAATTTTGATGGCCAGAAGCTGCCCACTTAACTTGGGGTTTACAGGCTAGATTTCTCTCTCTTTCTCTCTCTCTCTCTCCTTCCTTCCTTCCTTCTCTCTTTTTCTTTCTTTCTTTCTTTCTTTCTTTCTTTCTTTCTTTCTTTCTTTCTTTCTTTCTTTCTTTCTTTCTTTCTTTCTTTCTTTCTTTCTTTCTTTCTTTTTTTTCTTTCTTTCATCACAAAACTTTCAACCCAGTTCAGTCTGAAGCTCATAGATTGGACCACAATAGGTCCTTGTCCAAGCTCCACTTAATGGCTGTATTTTGGGTCCTCCTGGCTTAGAGTGAAAGTCAATGGTAACTTTCTCTCTGGAACAGCAACCCTGAGGGTCTTTTCCTCCCAGCTTAATATTTTTTCTAACTAAAGGGACCATCCCTTGACTCACTCTAAGTGAGCACATGAAAAGGCCTTCTTAGCCTAAAAGGGCCAGGGTCTCTCAATGCATCCTGGACCATCTCCAGTCCTGATGACTATCTGGCCACCGGACCTAGATGGCTCTGGAGAAAAAAGTGAGGCTGGTGACCTTGCATAGCCCTCCTTCACTCAAATCAAAGTCAATTGCAAGTCATATCCATGTCTTCGTTTTCCTGACGTCATGGTCCTCTTAGAAAATGGAGGACAAAGAATAACACCAGAAATCAATTCATAACTACCAGGATTTATTTCATAGTACTTGGCTTATGGTTTCAATGATACTTATTATATTGATATCTTTTGCTGCTTAGAGTTTTTTTCAGTGTCTTCCTCTCTCCTTCTCAGGAGTATAAATGAATCATTATTGCTTGCTGTAGGATATATAGTTTTATTAGTAACGAGGACCACATAAGGAGTTCTGTATGTTGGAAGTATACTCTGTCTAATGAACTAGTGCTTCATATTTAGAATACAAAGAAAAAAAACAAAAGAAACAGATTCATCTTTATAAGGCCTTGGATCCTAGGACCAAATGCCATTCTCTTGCACCTCCTCCTTTACTCCCTAAGGATTTAGCTATATAAATTAGCAGCTTTTTACACCTTAATCATCTTCCCTCTACTTTTTTTTTGCTTTCACCCCTAAAACAAGCTGAGAAGTACTATTTTTTTCAAAAGTAACTTTGCAGATAAAGTGCCTCTCTAAATCTTGATGACTCTATAGCACCTGGCATCATTATAGTTTGGTTGCCATGCTTTCCCCTTTAGCTAAGCTTGAGAAAATAAGGGAAAATAGAGTTCCATACTCTCATACCCTTCCTTAAATTATTATGCTTAAAGATCAAATAAGATAATATTTGTAAAGTGCTTAGCATACATAATGGGTGCTGAGACATAGTGGGTACTTAATAAATTTTTATTTTCTTCCACCCTCCCTCCCTTCCTTCTTTCCTTCGTTCCTTCCTTCCTTCCTTCCTTCCTTCCTTCTTCCTTCCTTCCTTCCTTCCTTCCTTCTTCCTTCCTTCCTTCCTTCCTTCCTTCCTTCCTTCCTTCCTTCCTTCCTTCCTTCCT
>CM053622.1:372909054-372971808 GCA_028646595.1 Phalanger gymnotis
AAGACTGAGCAGTAAAGACAAACTTCCAATACATAATCTTGATTCGGGTCAATTCTGAAGACAGTGATGCTTATTACCCCTAATTATCATTTAGGAACTGATCTGCCATACCTAGGGAGCTCTCCTTAATATTAGAATGAATACTGTTCACATTATGGGGTATGCTGAAAGTATTGAGAGTGGGGTAATTACACCTTAATTATGAGAAAGTGCCTTAATGCTTTAGATGCAAAGCCAATAGCAATCAAACTACCATTTCCTAAGAGTCAAATCACCCTTTATTGTTATCGGCTGCACTTGATCTGTCAAATCAAAAATGATTTTCAAAATGAGTTGACACTGGTCAAATCTCTTTTATAATCACATGCCAAGACGATTATGCACACACTGCATATACAGAGGCCCTCTTCTCGAGTAGTTATTTCTATGATGCTGCTTTTAAAAAATAGAAAAGATGTGATTTTTGAGTACAGGTTCACAAAAAAACTCCAAGCTGGAATGTAATTGTAGGCTGTATTATTAACTCAAAGGCTGGCATCATTTCAGCATAAAAAAATACCAGTTAAGGGAATGAGGACCCCCCCTTTTTTCATGAAAGAGCTCGTGTATGCATATTATAAGGGATTTTCCCGAGCCTTATTCTTAAACAGATTACACTATTCAAAGTCTCAAAGAATCAAAATGGTGCTCAGCTGGGGCAGTCAATATGCAGTCTAAACATGTGACAGATGCAGAGACAACTTCAAAGATGCCATTACAACTGCCTGTGGAGATATTTAAGGAGCCAGATGCTACTGCTTCATGTCTTCCAGAGCTCAGAATGTGTCCTGCGGTCACCTTCCAAAGAGGGGGTGTGGTTCCCTTGGGCTGAGGAGCAGAACTCCACCTAAGCTCTTTGTGGATGTTGTTTACCTAGGTATGGGCCAACCAAGGTCAGGAGCCCTGGTCTCTGCTAGACAAAGTGTGTGCCATTTGTCATTTTTTTCAAGAAGCAACAAAGCACAATTTCAAGGCAATATGTATGCCTTTCATTCAAGTAAAGCACTCATATCTCAAAAGCATAATTTATTCCTTCATATTGCCATGGAGGCATTTTATAAACTTTTGATATTATTTAGAACATAAACAGGGTCATAAATATACTCATTACTATTAACTGCATTTTTTTTTGCCTTTTCTGTGTGTGAGGAATAAATTATTTGGGAACATTGAGCATATTATTAAACATGGGTTTGTTTTCATCACTGCTGTTCACTCAAGAAGAACTTGAATTATGTAACAAGATTTACTGACGTATTATCAGGTTGGTGGTACATAGGTAAAAGATGTACCAGCATCAGTAGTTTCTGTTTTGTGTAGATACCTTGTTTTTTCTTTCTTGTTCCATTTTATTTCATAACTTAGGCTTTGAAAGTAAACTGGCCAGTTCTAAACACATCAATGTAGGTTTATTATCAAATAAGGCAATGATGGGAAAATAAAGAGAACTTATAGGAGAAAAATTAACTTCAGCAAATAAAAAGCATAGGAAATGTGAGTCACTTTACAACTGTAGAAGCATATTTTTTATAGAAAAAAATTTATCCTGTCAGAGTTTATGCCTTTCATTATATGTACTGATGTATACTAGCTTATTATCTGTTCAATCTATCCCTTAGAGAGATTATTTTATTAATTCTTAAATTGAAATTTGTGGCATATGAAAAAAAAACACTATTTCCCATAATTATCTACATGAAAAGGGATGGCTATAAGTGGAAAATAAATAGCAAAGGATATTTTTCTTTCTAATGTAAACATCTGGCAGTAATCCTTGCTTACACAATTAATGGGCATTTAATTGGCAATGATCGGTTTATTGCAGCAATATGAAGTGAATGTTTCCCCAGGAACAAACAGCTGTTGCAAGAATTTCACAGTGATTTAGCAAACACCAGGTGATAGCTGTATCCAGAATGAAGTGCTCTTTCTCCAAGCATATAGCAGTGCATCAGGAAAATGAATGAGTCTGAGAGAAGCATGGCTGGAGAGATCTGATTGTCACTGACATTAGGATTTGTTTAAGAATCAAGCATACTAAAACAACTGATTAACCATGTTAAATATTATCCATGGCTCTAATGGAAAGGAAAAGAATCATTTGCCAAAGAAGCAAATACAAAGTTAGCATGGCATAAATATATTGAAAAGTGATATTTTTGCTTGTTTTAGAGACATAATAGCTGAAGAAACTTTATTCATATTTTAATATTTCCTGCTCTTAAGTGCCCTGTAACTTTTGATAGTCATGATTCTAATTCCTGATTAAAAAGTTATTGAAGTCATTCAGCAGTTACTGACAATTATATTTTTACTTAATAGATTTCATTCAACTGTCTGAAATTAAATGCACCTCTTTTTAATTTGCATTGCTTGTGAACTGCTTTTCCATTAACGTTTAAATAAAAAGGTTTTTTTTCATTTTTAATTATGCACTCTTATTACTAATTTAATAAGATGATAATAGTTATGCAAACTTTCTGTTACTCCTCAGCTTTTGGCACAGATTAAATTTTATGTTTTAAATGTAGCACCCTGGCAACTCACTCTTATTTCCTAAAGCTTGGTTTCATTAGTGAGAAAAGTAATTTTATTTCAGCAAAATGCTTTTATTTACTATACTATTTAGTATTAGCTTATGCCAGAGTCTACAAACAATGAACAAAAATGAACAAAGCATGAAGGGCCAATTTATAGAACAATGCTTTTATTTTTCATGTATGCGTTCTACAGTAATTCATCTCCATGACAAAAGCAGACAATCAATCATCTCCTATTGTGGTTTTTTTTTCAATAAAATTACCATTCTTGATGTAACAATAGAAAGCTGCCTAAGTAAAAGGAACATTCTTACATGCTGGAATCAATAAATTGATCATACTTCAGAAAACCTTTACTCATTAATATGACAATGCAGTTTGGAACTTCACTTATCCATATTAATATTCAATTACTGTTGAATAGCATTGTTCTTTTCTCTTGTTCCAGAAAACAATAAGGTACAAGTAAGCAGCCTCAAGGAATGCTTTATAGTACATCATTGGCAAAATTTGTAACTTGTTAATGGTGGTGTGCTGGCATTTTGTAATTCAGAATGAAAAGTAGAAATGTTGGAGGATTGTAGGATGAAACTCTGCAAGTCTGAAACTATGCTGTAATGTGCTTTATGGTACTTGTATAACCAAAAATAAGTAAGACTAATTTTTTATTTTTCAGAGGCAACTGATATGGTAACAACAATGAATGGGATACCTTTTCAAAGGGGGAAATATTACTGAATAGATTTCAACTGTATCAAGCTATCTTTAGGTTTCTTCTCCTCTGTAGAAATAAGCTATATAACTAATGTTTCAAAGGCAGCAGTGTTAAAGCTGTTCAAATTCTACAGCACAAGTCACCCAGACCGAGGCAGCTAAATTGGCCATTAGTGTTCAGCCAATGATGTTATATTTAACTATTAAGTCCTCCACCAAAATGGAGAGTATACATTTAAGGTCAAGATGCTAAAAGTTTGCTGTTGTTTTCCAGCTAATACTAGTTCTAAGACTTGCGATAAGCATTTCATTTCCATATGGCTTCTGTGTACAACATTGTCTGGGTCATGGCTCTAAATTTCTCTCACAGAGATGGAATTACAGTAAAACTCTTAGATTAAAACATGAATAGTTTCTATATAACCCAGCAGAGTAACAGGATTAAGTTAAGCTAATAATACTGCATGTCATTAACTAGCACAAAATTCAGATGACTTTAGAACCCCTGAAGACTTTCTTTAATTGTATTTTCTTTTTTCTGAATTAATGAGGCCAGGCCATAACATGTTTCAAGAAAATGAAGTCTTTTGTTACAGAAATGCAAATGCAATGGCATGGCATCTAAGATATTAGACAATATAGATAGCTGTGAGAATATTTTCATTGAATTATAAATGGACATCCCAATAATTCAGACACCTATTATCTAATTAAATTTTCTGAATATTTTGCTACCATTAAACACTTCATAGTATTGATTGTTTGGGAATTTATAGTACTCATGTAAGTTAATAATCCACAATGTCAAGGGAAAATAGTTCTATATTTAGTATCGAGAAGGAGAATAACCTTGTTTTGGTTGAAAATGTACTTATATTTGAAAACACATAGCTATTGATTTGCAAAGTACAACCACATTGCCAGAAGTAAAATTTCAACCTACAAAAATAAACAATGATAGAAACATCACTGCATCATATTATAAATACATGCAAACTACATGCATTGTTGGAAACTTTTTTCTTAAAAACTTTATAACCAGGACATTCACTTAAAATTGTTTATCATATCCAGTCTGCTTTCGATTCTTTTTACAACAAATTTGTTTTCTTTGATTTACTTTCCAAGGAGTAGAACATTAAAAACAATCCAATGAGAGTGAAATCAGGGAAAAGCAACTATTGCTACCTCATAGTCACAGAGATTTTCCTTTGAACTTTTGCTTTTCCAGAGACAGGTGGTGAAATGGATAGAGAAATGCTGGGTCTGTCATCTAGAAGATGAGAGTTCAAATCCATCCTCTGGCACTAACTAGCTATATGTCTTTGGGCAAGTGACAAACTTAACTTTCCCACTTCTAAAATGGAGATACCAATAGAACCTCCTGCACTCTTAGTGCTTAGCACAGCACCTGGTGTATAAAAGTCAAATCAGGAGAAAAAGAAAAAGCTTTGTTTTGCTTTAAATCCTTCAAGAACATTCACTTTTCTCTCTCATCTATGCTCTGTAAAGAAACTGGAGGTAGAAGATATAACAGACTTAGAAACCATATTACCTTTTAAAAAGTTAAAGCAACACTGAAATAGAAATAATCTTTAGTTTTTTTCCTAAACTCATGTAAAGTTTAGGACAATGAGAAGAATTTGCTGCTGTCTTCCACTTTAAAAACTTTCTAGCTTTGCCAGCCCTCTTGTAGTCATCATAATACATTCAGCTTCTCTTAACACTTTCTTCTCCTTTGCAAAAAGTAAATTATATCAACATCTTTTTTTAAAGATTCTTTATATTTCCAAATATATCCACTTCCATTCTCCCCTCCCAGAAAGACACCTTTTAGATAAAGAATAAAAACAGTTCAGTAAATCTAACACATCCCCAAAAATTGACTTTGCATACAGTATTCCACACCCAAGGATCCCCACCCTTGCAAAGAAGGGAGAGGTTCCACCTTCTGTCATTTATTTGGGGCAAAGCTTGGTCATTATAGTTTCCCAGAATTAAGTTTTGATTGCTTTGTTCTTCTTTTGATTTATTTTGTTATGTTCGTTGTGTAAGCAATTTTTCTGGTTCTTCTTACTTCACTGTGCATCTGTTTATATGTCTTCTCATGCTTCTCCTTATTAATCATATCCATAATTTTTCATAGCACAAAAACATTCTACTATATTACATGCCACAATTTTTGGTCATAGTCTAACTTATATGTCTGCTATTTCCTCCCTACTATTTCCCCTGCTAGAAGGAGAAGCTACTTTAAATATCTTTGTGTATACAGTTTTTCTCTTTATATTGATGTCCTTGGGGTACATGCTACTATCTACAGGTCAAAAGATGTGGACATTTTGGTTTTTTATTAGCATAATCTTAAATTTCTCTTCAGTATGGATGGACAGGTTGATGAATTCATCGCTTTACCAATAGTACATTAGTGTATCCATTTTTCTAGAGTCCCTCCAACATTGACTTCGTATCTTTCATCATCTTTGCCAATTTTCTGGGTATAAATATGAAACCTGAGTCTTCTTTTTTTTTTTGTATTTCACTGATTATGTGCATTTTTTCTTATGGTGCTTCATAGTTTACATTTTTTAGAATGGTTTGCTTATATATTTTAACAAGTTATCTGTTGGGAAATGCATTTTGATCTTATGTATCTCTCTTGGTTACCTCTATATATCTTTGATATAGGAAGATATTTTTACAAAAGGTCTTTTTTTCTCATTCGAGTGTGTTTTCTATCTTGGGTATGTCATTTTTTTCCCAGTCAGCCATTTAATATTATGTGCCAGACACTGTGCTAAACCCATGGGATACGAAGAAAAGCAAAAAGAAACAAAAAAACCTTCCTTCTCTGAAAGAGCTCACATTATAATCAGGATAGAAAACATACAAACAACTATGTACAAATAAGATAAACAGGCAAATTGGGGATAATCTCAGAGGGAAGGCATTAAGGTTAACAACTGAGGAAGGCTTCTTGTAGAAGCTGGAATAAAAGCTGAAACTTGAAGGAAGCCAGAAAAGCTCAGAAACAGGAAACAGCCAGTGAAAATGTTCAGAAGGAGATGGAATATTATGCGGAAGGAACAGCAAAGAGGCCAGGGTCACTGGATTGCTGAATACATGGAAGGGAATAAATAAGGTGCAATAATGTTGGAAAGTTAGGAAAGGGGCCAGTCATAAAGGTCTTGAAAGTCAGAGAATTTTATATTTGATTGTTTAATTGTAGATCAAATATATAAATCATAGAGAACCACTGCAATTCATTGAATGGGACAAGGTAGTATGGTGAGATTCACATTTTAGAATCATCAGTTTGATAGTTGAGTGGAGAATGGATTGGAGTGGAGAGAAATTTGAGACAAGGAGACCAAAAAGCAGATTACAGTTATGGTATGGTCATGGGGTGATGAGCACTAGCACCAAGGTGGGTTGCAGTGTTAAAGGACAAAAGGGGTATATAAAAGTGATGTAGACATGACAAGATTTGATGGCTGCTTGAATTTGGGTAGTGAGAGAATGAAAAGTTGAGGTGGCACTCAGGTTTTGAGCCTGGATAACTGGAAGGGTTTTGGTTCTTTCAACAGTAATGGGAAAGTTAGGAGGAAAAATGGGTTTGAGGAGAAAGATACTGAGTTCAGTTTGGGACATGTTTAAGATATCTGTGGAACATTCAGTTCAAGATGACTGAAAGGTAGTTGGAGATGAGAAAGGTAGTTGGAGATGAGAAGCCATCTGTCTTGAGAAAAGCATTTTTTGTTTGTTTGTTTCAGAAATCTTGTCTGTTTTGTGTGGTTATGGAAGAAAACTAAATTGCCAGGATCAAAATTGCAAAAAAGCAGAATTCATATCAAATGAAAAGGAAATTATTGGAAACTATTTTGCCCAATTACATGACAATAAAATTATAAATTAAAAGAAATTAGTGTATATTTACAAAATATAAAATACCCAGACTAATGTAAAAAGAAATAACTTAAACAATCCAATCTTAGCAAAATAATTTTTAAAAAGTCATACAAAGCTCCAAAAGGGAAGGGAAGTTAATGGGAATCCTGGGGCCAAGTAGAGATACCAGTGATTTCTGCCTAATATTCAAAGAATACTTAACTTTGATATTATACAAACTGTTGGCAAAAATGTTATGATTTTATGGAGACTATTTTATGTAGACTAGAATTTATTCTCTTTTAGGAGATAGGAAGCCTTTTCTCAGCATCATTAGTTTGTCTTCTTTGCCATCTGAGTAATAATAAGTCCAACCAATACTCTAAGAAAGTAGGGTAATTTTAGAGATATTAGCAAAACCATCATTGCCTTGCATTTAGAAATAGCTTAATAAATGCTTCAGTGTTCATTCAGTCTACAAATATAAGGTAAATTCTTAACCAAACAAGGGATATAAGGAGATCAAAAAGATAGAATAGATAATTTCAGCTAAATGAAATTGGAAATCATTTACATAGACATGAATCTAGGATGAGAGATGCAATGAACTAAGGGAAAAAAATCTTTGTCTAAAATATCTTTTGATATCCAAGGTATATTGCCAGTTCACAAAAATATGTAAGACCAAAAGACATCAAAATATATCAACAAATTCTTCTCAAAAGCAATTGCAAATAAATATATAGAATAATGCCCATAATAAGAGATAAAAATTAAAACCAGTCTGAAATTTCTCATCTATACCAAGAAAATAGGCAAAGGTGACAATGATAAGAATAGACAGTCAATTTTGTAAGTTAACAATGCTATCACTTTCCTATTAAATCCTTACTTTTTTTTTTAACAAAACCTCAGTCATTTCCAAATATATTCACCATTGAACTCTCCACTATAATGAAGAAAAACAGAAAAAAGCAATTAAACAAAAACAATTAATGCAATGGCCTCATCTGACAATATTCTACATGCAAGTGTGCAATATTCTGCTCCTTTATCCCCTTCCCTTCTACAGTGAGGAATATTCCCCAATGTTCTGAGTGTTTGCTTATGTACTCTCCTTCCCATGAACTTTGGCATTGCTCATCTTGCTTCTGTTTCTTCTGCCTGCATGCAGCATGTATAAATAACCATAAGAATTTATTCAAAGCCAAACTCCCTTTGAACAAAGTAGTCATCTGATTGCCATTTTGATAACAGATTTACATCCTGAATATAGAGCTAAAACTTCCCTGATATGATCAATGTCTATTTTTATCCTTCATACTTGACACATTTTACTCCTGTTTTCAAAGGAAGACTTGTAGAAACACAGGGTATCCAAAATTTTCAGACCTATTATAGTCTTTATTACTCAAATAGCTATTTTAATTGTTTAAAATGGCACTAGGACTTTTGAGACATACTTTATAATCTGCCAAGAAACCATCTTGCCAAATCTAAAAGAGCCCAAGTACATGAATTCTTGGAAGGAGTGAAAATAAAGGAATAACAAGAACAAGTGAAAAATAAAGGAAGGACATTTCTCACAATGCTGCTAGTAAATGACAACACAGAGTTTAAAGCTAAAAATTTCCGTAACAAATGGACAATGTGCTACGCTAGTGTTCCCATGTGCTCCTGTGCTTTAGAATAACTCATCCCATGGGAAGGTCCATCTCGGATCTGTCTCCCATCTTGATATGCCATCTTCTAACTCAATGTCTTGGGAGTAGTTTTCCCCTTTACCTTGAATACTTGTATTCCACATGGTAAGAACACACTAGGTATTTAAGAAGTATTTGTTTAATTTGATTGAGAATGGTCAGAAGTCTAGTGATCATGCAGTGGGAGGACAGTTTCATAAGCTTGTACATGATTAGCTAGGAGAAGAGAAGACAGCACTGAAATTGACATTACCTTCAAACATTTGAAGGACTTTCATAAGATCAGGAGACTTAATTCTGTTGGGCTGAGAATGTAGAACCAGGACTAACTAGAGAAAGTTACAGAGAGATGGTTTTACTTATAGATGAAAAAAAAACAACAAAAAACTTCCTAACAATTAGTTCTTTAAAAATGGCATAGCCTGCCTCAGAAGTAATGAGTCCTTCACTTATAATGTTCTTTAAATAGAAGAGAGGACAAGCTAATATCTGAGAGAAGTCCAATTTTAACTGCTACATTGCATGAAAAATGGAGAGTGTGAAATATGACTGGAAGGATAGGTTGGAGTCTGATTTGTAAAGAACATTAAGAGGTAGGCTGAATATTTTGTACTGTACCTTATTGAAAAGCAGTTGAGAAATCATGGAAAGGATTTTTTTTTTGCTGTTTTAAGAAAGGAATGACATAATCAAAAAGTTATATTTGCATGGATGAAGCTACCAGACTCAATAGTACAGAGAGAGAAGAAAAGATGACCAAGGATAGCACCTAGTGGAACACCTGCTAGGCAGGCAGCCATGAGATGAAGAATAAGTGGATAAAGATGAAGAAGTAGATAATATAGTTTATTACTTGAAGTTTGACAGTGAAGAAGAGGAAACAAATTAAATTATAGCTTGAAAGGGCTAGCGAGGTCAAATGTAGACTTGACCATATTTATAGCCTTAAGAGGAGAAAATGTAAAGAAAGAGAAGGAAAAGTTACAAAAGAGAGGGAGAGGATCAAAAGATCATGGTTATGAAGGAAATGGGAAGGGATAAAATCAAGGGCATAGTAGGAGTGGTTAGCCTTTAAAAGAAGAAAGACTACCTCATCCTTTGAGGCCAGAGGGAATGAGATGGGTAAGAGCTTCAGTGGAAGAAAACAGAAGTTGAGGGATTCCTATCAGATATAGTCTTTCTTTCAAGTAACATTAACGAGTAAGACATATGTTAGGCCAATTGAAAGAACAAATTCAATAGTTTCATAGTAATAACAATAGCTAATATGCTTTAATATTTGTATATCATAAGCCTAGAGCTTAAAGGAACACCAAACGTCATTTAATCCTACTCTTTCATTTTACAGTTGAGGAATGAAGCAAGTTGCTGAACGTCACATAGTAAAGTAAAACAAAGCTGGGATTTGGCCTCAATCCATAAGCAGTGATTAAAAACCTCCTATGTACCAGACACTGGGAATAAAAAGACAGAAATGACAGAAATAGTTCCTGTCTTCAAGGAACTTAGATTCTATCAGAGGAAATGATACGCATATCGCTATCAGTAGTATGTGTGGAAGGGGGTTGTTATTTTCATTGTTTATCCTTCATTCTTGAAGACTGCCAATGAAGGCCATGTCTTGACTTGTACATGAGCTGGATACACATATTGGCCTTGTGAAGAGGGGTCTAAGTACTTCCTCTTATATACAAAGACCCGTTATTTCATTGTGTAGGGAGTTTTCAGATGAGGAAACCCCCTCTGTCAATGTAGGTTGGCATCTTTTTGCAACTTAGAGTCTTAGAGAGTTGATTGGAGCACAGGAAAAGTGACTTGCCCAGTGTCATGAGTCCAGTGTGCCAGAGGCAAGTCTTAAACGAATGTATTCCTAGCTCTACATTCGTTATGGAGATCAACAAACACAAATCATATACAAGCTAATTTTGTGGAAAGGAACACATTTGAAATTTGGAGGGCATAATGAAAATAATTCTATGGGGACAGCATTTTCATTGACATTTCAAAGAAGATGGGGATTTTTAGAGACAGATCAGGGAATAAGGAGCAGCCTGTGGACTAACATGGGAATAAGAGATAGTATGATGAATATTAGGAATAGTGAATAACCCAGTTTGGCTGAATTGTAGAATGTGTATAATGTGTAATACTTTTGGAAAGTATTTTGGGAATATAGCCTAGAATTTACGTTTGTAAGGGTTTGCATTCCAAACAATGGAATTTGTATTTGCTCCTTGAAGCAATTGGGAACCATTGGAGCTTTTTGCATAGGGATATGGTTTAACCTATGCTTTAGGAGCATCACTTTGGCAGTTCTGTGGAGTATGATGGAGAAACAGAAAGATGAGTCAGGGAGACCAATAAGGAGGATATTGCAATAGTCCAGGTGAAAGATGAGAAAAGCCTGAAAAATGTCGATGGAAAAAAGGGAACAATGAAGTATATTTTAAAGGCAGAAGGAGGAGTGGTACAGTGGAGGAAGCTACGTAATATACTTTAAAGAAAAACAGATTTGTAGGCAAATGACTTATATTCAGATCCCACCTTTATAACTTACCACTTGTGCAGCCTTGGGAAAAATCACTTAACCTCTCCAAGTCTCAGTTTCTTAAGGGCAAAATAAAGAAGTTAGAGTAGATTCCCTATAAGGTCTCTTCCAGCTTTTAATATAGAATCCTATCTATCAAGGTGATCAATTGATTGAATATATGTATGGAGTAACGTACGAGGTGAGAATGAAGAGTCAAGGATGACTCCAGGGTTTTCAACTTAGGATACCAAAAGGATGGTAGTTCACTCAACAGAAAGAAAATTTGGAGAAAATTCATGATTTAAGTGAAAGATGAGTTCTCTTTTGAACATATTGAGTTTTATAGGACATGTACTTGTGACCAATAGGCAGTTGGCAATGTGGAACTGGTGTTCAGTGGGGAGACTATTGCTTGCAAAAGAGAAAAAGGCATCATCTACGTACAGATCTGGTAATTGCACTCAGGGAAGTTGATCAAATTACACAGAGAAAATGTCAATAAAAAGAATAGGAGAAGGACTAGCAAAAGTATTGTGGGGTTAGCCACAATTAGGAGGTGGGACATAGAGGATGACCCACAAAAGAAAACTGAGAAGGAGCAGTCAGAGGGATAGGGAGAGAATGAAGAGAAACTATTATTTTTTAAGAGACCAGATCAGCAAAGTCCCATGTTTTTCTCTGTCAAAACTCTGTGGTCCAGGAGTAGGAATGGAGGACATGTCCCAGTTATGGTGATAAAGCAGAAGTTTAAAAGGGTGATATAGACTAGGTGGTTAGTACAGAAGATATTAATTTAACTGCAAATGTCAAATTCAGTTTCAAAAAGGAACTGTGACCAAATTGAAGTCAATAACAGGGTACTATTAGTGGAGTTTTGAACTTTCCCAGCCAATCTGGAAAATGACTCAGAACTGTTTTTCCAAAGTTACTGAACTATGCATACCAGATGACCTAGCATACACTACTACTAGGTCTATAGTCCAAAGAGATCAAAGAAAGAATAAGGAGACCAACATGTGAAAAAAAATTTATAGCAACTCTTCTTGTGGCAGTAAATATTTGAAAACTGAAGAGTTGCCCATCGGTTAGGGAATGACTGAACATTTTAGGGTATATGAATACCCTAGATAGAATTCTATTATTCTATGAGAAATGATGAAGAGAATGGTTTCTGAGAAACCTGGAAAGATTTCTACAAACTGATGCAAAGTGACATTAGCAGAACCAGGAGAACAATTTACATAACAATAATATTAAGACAATCAATTTAGAAAGACAGGAATTCTGATCAGCATAATTACCAACCATAATTCCAGATGATTTATGACAAAACAGGAGGTGATGGACTCAGTGTAGATTAAGGCAAAATATTTTGGACATGGTTAATGTGGGAATTAATAAGGGTTTGGGGACAACTGGATAGCATAGTAGGTGGAGCATTGGTCCTGGAGTCAGAAAGATTTGAGTTCAAATCTGATCTCAGACCCAAGCTATGTGTCTCTGGGCAAGTCACTTAACCTCTACTTGCCTCAGTTTTCTCAACTGTAAAAGGAGGATAATAATAGTACCTACCTCCAAGGTTATTGTGAAGATCAATTGAAGTAACATTTGCAAAGCACTTGGCACATACTGAATGTTTAATAAATGCTTGTTTTCTTCTTTCCTTCTTTGCTTTCTCAGCAGAGGGAAAGGAGGTAGAAGGGAGAGAAGACAGGTCTTTATTTGAAAAAAAATATTGTAGAAATATATTTCACCTTTCTTCCAACAAGCCCTCTATGAAGACTTAGTAAACATACCAAATTGAGTCACGTAAGTATTTTATGCAAGTAGAAGACTAAAAAACAAAGAAGCTGTGGAGGAAATGGATGATACAAATCTCACTTTCATCTAAATCAAAGGAGGGAAGATTATACACTTACATTGTTGGATGTAGAAATATATTTTATTCCACAGGGAAGCAAAAGTAAACAGAAATAGGAAAACATTGAGAATAAGATGGAGGATAGATTGGGGAGAGATTATTCCTATACAAAACAAACATCTAACCATGTAGGTTGAATCACAAAGGACTCTAAAAGGAAACAAAAAAAATAAGAATCAGTGATTTGGCTCTGGGTGAAGGGAGAAGAAGAGGGGCAGTAGAGTAGAAGCAAGTTCCATAAAATCAAGAAAACTGATGCACGTTCCTTCTTATGCTTTAATTAATTCTTTGTAAAGACAGAGTGGGAAGCAAATAGAGGAAAATTACAAGAGACCAGATTAGAGGAAAAATTAATCTGTCACAAAGAAAAATAGACAGTCAAAACTATAGTAGTGGAGAACCTCCATGTATCCCTTTATTACTAAGACAAATTTACCAAAAATAAATTAAAAAGAAATTAAGGATCTGAATAGAATATTAGTAAGTTAGATTTGATAAACTTCTAGAGACTATTGAAATGGAATAGGCAGAATTACACATTATTTTTAGATGTATATGGCATTTTACAAAAAAAAATTGACCATATATTGAGACATAAAAATCTCATAAAGAAATGTAAAGGAGAAGAAATATTAAAGATAACTTTTGCATACTATTATACATAAAATTATATACAGTAAAGGATATATTCAATAAAAGACCTAAAGAAACTATTAGAGTGAGAGACTAACTAAATTCCAAAAAAATGCATGGGTCAAAGAATAAATCATGTAAACAATATATTACTTTATTAAAAATTATAGTAAATACTGTGCTTGGGTGAAATTTCATATTTCTAAATATTTTCAATAAAAGAGAAAAATAACTTATCAATGAATTTGATATGAGTCCAAAAATTCCCTAGAAAACAAACACATAAAAAACTTGAACATCAAAATAGAAATCCTTAGAATAAAAAAAAAAGAGATGAACAGGATTGAAATAAAAATAAAACTAGTGGCTATTTAAAAAATAAAACACCTAAGTCATTATTTATTCTTTTTTTAAGAAGATGGAAAGACCAATTGTCACTATCAAAATGAAAATGATAAACTAACATCAAACGAGGAAGAAATAATGAAGTTTTCTGAAACTCTTTTTCCTTATTAAATGCCAATTAAATTGACAACCTGATAATCTCATTATACTGTGAGATCCTTGAGTTCAGGGACTTTTCTTTTTTTTTTTTTTTGCCTTTATTTGTACTCAGAGTGATTAGTATAGTGACTTTCACATAATAAACAAATGCTTGTTGACTTGACTTGAACCAAAATTAATGACTTGATATTTACAAAAATATAAAGTACCAAGAAATAGAATGACAGATAAGTTAATCTTAGAGAAAGAAATCAAAGAAGCTACAAATGAGTTCCCAAAAGGAAAAAAAAAAAAGATTAGGTGGATTTATAAGCAAATTCTTTCAAACATTCAAAGAACAATTATGAAAGTACATAAGTTAATTTAAAGAAAAGAAAAATAGGAGTTCTTATCAAATCCCTTCTATGACACACATATGGTCCTGGGACCCAAAACAAAGAGAGTTAAAACAGAGAAAGAAAATTATAGAATAATATCCCTAATGAACATTGATGCAAATATTTTAAATAAAATATTATAAAGGTGACTAGAGCAACAAATGACAAAGATTATGTACTATCGCCAAGTGAATTTATACCAGGAATGTAGAGTTGATTTAATGTTAGGAAAACTATCAACATAATAGATAATAGCAATAACAGCAATGAAATATGATTATATCAATAGATGAAGGAAAAAAAAAACCTTGATAAGACATAATATCCATTCTCATGAAAAACACCAAAAAACATGGGAATAAATGGGAACAATAAAAAAATCTTTCCTTTGTATGAAAATCATACACACACACACACACACATACAAGAGCCAGTAATATGTATAATGGAGATAAACTAGAAGTCTTTGCAATAAAATCAGGGATAAAGCAAGGTTATTCTTTATCACCGTCATTATTTGAGTTGATATAGTCTTAAAATGCCGCATACAGAAAGAAGACACAAAAAAACAAATAAAGAGAATAAGTGCAGGCGAAGAAGAAAGAAAATCATTGCTTTTTGCAGATGATAGTGCACTTAGATAACCTCAGTCAATTAAAAAAGTCCAAGATAAAAAACCCCATGAGAAGAAGCATTTCTGTATATTATGCCAAAAAAGGAGATAAAAAGAGAAATTCCATTTAAAATAGCTATAAATATGTATATACTTGGCAGTTTACTTGACAAAACACATACAGGAACAATTTTAATATATCTGCAAAACATTCTTTGCACAAATAAAAGACATATGAAAATAATTGTATAATTAATTGCCCATGTTGTAGAACAAACTAATATAACACAAATGACAATTCTATGTAAATTAATTTACCTATTCAGTGCCATGATATTCAAACTACCAATGCTTGCTTTGGAGAGCTAAAAGAAATAATAGTGAAATTCATATAGAGGGGAAAAAAAGGTTAAGAAATTCAAGGGAAATAATGAAAAATATGAAAAAGAAAGGAGCCTACAGGAAGCAAATTGCAAACTATACTATAGATGAGCAATTATCAGAATTGATTAAAGATAGCATTGTCATGAGTGAAGTAGTTTAAGTATGTAGCTTGCAGAAGCAAAAAAAAAAATTAAACAAACTTAGACTAGTCTGATAAACCTGAAGACTGTCACTACTCACTATTTAACAAAAACTTCTAGGAAAATTGAAAATCAGGATGGCAAAAATGATGCATGGATCAACATCTCACATAATATAGCAAGATAAAATACGAATGGGTGCATGATTTTTTTTTTTGATCTGCGATTCATTATATATTTATTTTTTAAGAATTTCCCAATTATGTTTTAATTTGGTTTGGACAGATCTCAAGAGTGTTGTACGGCTGTAAGTTAGACACCTCTGCTCTAAGGGAGGGCCTTGGATGGCCTCTCTGACCAGAGAATGCAGGGGACTATCATCAGGCAGCTCTGGGTGCAGACGCCAAGCCTGGGTGCATGATTTTTGACATAAAGAGTGATAGCATAAACAAATTAAAAGAGCAAGGAAGAAAATGCTTTTTTAGATCTATGGATAAATGGAGGGCTTATGACCAAACAGGGTATAAAAAAGATCACTGAATACAGAATGAACGAATTTAATTATGTGAAATTTTAAAAAGTTTTGTACAAATAATACTAATGCACCTAAAATTAGAATGAAATTAAGTAATTGGGAGAAACATGGTACAGCATTTTTTTTCTGGCAAATGCCTCATTTCGAAGATGTACACAGAATGAGTCAAATTTGGAAGAATGAAATCCATTTTCCAAATGACAAATGGTTGAAAGATATGAATGGCCAGTTTTCAGAGAAAAACCCAAGCTATTATAGCTGCATAAAAAGAAATGTTTCAAATCACTAATAGTCAAATGCAAATTTAACTCAGAGGTTCTGCCTCATGCCCTTCAAATTGACCAATATGATAAAAAAGGAAAATGAAAAAAAAAACTATAGGGGCTGTGGGAAAACAAGTATAGTAGCAAACTGTTGCAAGAGCTGAGTTGGTACAACCCTTCTGAAGATCAATTTGGAATTGTGCCCCAAAAGTTAATAACCTGTATAAACCCTTTGACCCAGCAATACAGCTCCTAAGTCTATGCCCCCAAAAGAGATCAAAGAAAGAGGAAAAAACTTATATGTACCAAAAAAATTATAGCAGCTCTTGAGATGATAAAGAAATGGACACAAAGGGAATGCCTATAAATTGCAGAAAGGCTAAACAAATTATGAGATATGAACACATTAGAATACTATGGTTTTGTAAGTAATGATGCAGACAGTTTGAAAGAAACCTGGAAACATTTATAGGAACTAAAGTAGAGTGAAGCAAGCAGAAACAAGAAAAGGATTCAAATAATAAAAAACACATTCTAAAGATAGTTAGATTTGAAAGACATAAGAATTATGAAAGACATAAGAAAGACATAATCACAGTGACCACCTGTGATTAACTATGCTGCAAAAAAGTGAGAAAAATGAAGGAAATGAAAAAAAAAACATGCTTCAATCTGCACTCAGACTTCACCAGTTCTTTCTCTGGGAGTGGATAGTATTTTTCATAATCCTTTGGAATTTTCTTAGATCACTATATCGCTGAGTAGCTAAGTCATTCACAATTGATCATCATTCATTATTGCTGTTACTGAGTACTGAGTTACTGAGTTAACTTTGCATCAGTTCATGCAAGTCTTTCTAGGTTTTATGAAGCCATTCTGTACATCATTTCTTATAGCTTAATAGTATCCTACCACAATCATATGACCACTACTTCTTTAGCCATTCTCCAAATGATAGACATCTCCTTGATTTCCAATTCTTTGACACCATAATGAGAGCTGCTATAAATTTTTTTATATATAAGCCCTTTTCCTTTTTCTTTGTTTATGCTATTCTCTCTCTCCTTTCACTCTGTCCATTCTCTAATTTACCATCTCTATTATCAGCTACCCCCCTGTCATATCCCTTTTCTTCCCTAATGTCCTGTAGGATAAGATGTATTTCTATACCCAATTGAGCATGTATGTTATCACTTCTTTTAGCCAATTCCAATTAGAGTAAGATTCAAACATTCTTCTTCACCTTCTCCATTTTCCCTTCCAATGTAAAAGCACTTTTGTGCCTCTTTGTTTGAGATTTTATGCATCTCCCTTCCCCCTTTTCCTAGCGCATTCTTATTTCTCAGTTCTTAATTTTTTAAAAAGATACTATCCCATCATATTCAACTCATACCCATGCCCTCTGTCTATCTATCACCTTCTAACTTCCAAACAATGAAAAATTCCTCAGAAGTTACAAGTATCATCTTCCCATGTAAGATTATAAATAGTTTAACCTTATTGAATCCCTTATGATTTCTCTTTCCTGTTTACCTTTTTATGTTTCTCCTGAATCTTGTATTTGAAAGTCAAATTTTCTATTCAGCTTTGGTCTTTTCATCAAAAATGCTTGAAAGCCCTCCATTTAACTGAATATTCATTTTCCCCCTAAAGGATTACACTTAGTTTTGCTTAGTAGGTGGGTTTTGGTTGTAATCTACCTCCTTTTTCCTCTGTAATATATTCCAAGCACTATAAACCTTTAACATAGAACTTGCTAAATTTTGTGTTATACTAACTGTGGCTCCATAATAGTTGATCTGTTTCTTTCTGAATGCTGGCAACATTTTTCCTTGATCTGAGAGCTCTGAAATTTGGCTGCAATATTCCTAGGAGTTTTCATTTTGGGATCTGTTTCAGGAAGTGAATTGTAGATTCTTTTAATTTCTATTTTACCTTCTGGTTCCAGAATATTAGTACAATTTTCCTTGATAATTTTTTGAAAGATAATGTCTAGGCCCTTTTTTATCATGACTTTCTAGTAATTCTGTAATTTCTAAATTATCTCTCTTGTATCTATTTTCCAAGTCAATTATTTTTTCCAATGAAATATTTCACATTTTCTTCTATTTTTTTATTCTTTTGGCTTTATTTTAATGTTTCTTAATGTCTCATGGAGAAATTAGCTTCCACTTGCCAAAATCTAATTTTTAAGGAATTATTTTTTTTTTCAGTGAGCTTTTGTACCTCCCTTTCCATTTGGCCAATTTTATTCCTTAAGGAGTTCTCTTCAATGAATTTTTGTATATATTTTTCCATTTGGCCAATTCTGCTTTTTAAGGAGTTTTTCTCTTTAGTGGATTTTTTGTGTCTTTTTTTTTTTTTTAACCATTTGGCCTATTCTGTTTTTTGAAAGATGATGTTTACTTCAGTATTTTTTGTGCCTCCTTTACCACGTGTTGATTCTTCTTTCATCATTTTCTTGAATCATTCTCATTTCTTTTCCTAATTTTTCCTCTACCTCTCTTATTTTATTTTTAAAATCCTTTTTGAGATCTTCCCGGAATTCTTTTTGGGCCTGAGATCAATTCAAATTTTAAGACTTTGGATGCAGCTAGTTGTCTTCTTCTGAGTTTGGATTTTGATCTTCCCTGTCACCATAGTATCTTTCTTTGGTCAGATTTCTTTTTGTCATTTGCTCCTTTTTTCCAGATTATTTCTCAACTTCTGACTTTATGTTAATGTTGGGCTCTACTCCTGGGGTAGAGGAGGTACTGACCCAAGCTTCAGGTTTTTTTTTTTTTGTGCAGCTGTTTTCAGTGCTAGTTGTGGGGATTTGTAAGTTTTCAGTTCTTCCAAGGTGTTATAATCTATGAGGAGGTGTGTTTACTGCTCTCCTGGCTTATGCTCTGGTCTGTGAGTAACCACGAGCACTCTTTTCCATCCTGAAACTGTGACTGGGAAGTGTTTCCACTCCCTGAGGTTGTAGGCTCTGGTGTGTTTGTGTTCCTTCTCACCCTAGGACTGTTACCCAGGACTGGGACCTGGGTCTGAGTATAGACAATGCAACAGAGTCTGGCACCCAGTGCCAACAAAGGGACTTCTGTAACTTTCTTTTTATAGTTGTATGACCCCTTTACCATCTGTGGACTGGGAATTATAGAAGCTGCAATTACTACTGATTCAGTTGCCCCCCTGCCTCCAAGTCCTGCTGCTGGTTTGCTAGGGATCAGACTGCACTCCATTTTATCTGCAGCATGACAGACCTTTCCTGTCAACATCTTAAGTTTTCTTGGGCTGGGAAATTGTTTTATCTGATTTCTTTGTGGGTTCTGAACTCCAGAATTTATTCTGAGGCATTATTTAAGGTTGTTTAAAGGGGAATTTAGGAGAGCTCAGGCAAGTCCTTGCCTTTTCTTCATCATCTTGGCTCCTCATTTTAAACTTCAAGAGTCTATTACTTGGATAAGATTTTATGCATTTTCTACTAAACTGATAATTCTCCTCTTAGTTTTTGTTTTAAAGCTTTAATTTGTTTTCCAAATCTTTATTCTAATCCTCTAATTCAATTTATAATTAAAAAAAAAACATTTCCCTCCCTCCAAATTCCTTCTTAATTTCTCATAAGAATTTCAGTTGATCTGGTGGACAAACTATATATTGCTTTGAAGTTTGTTTGTTTATTCATTTTTCATAACTCAATTTCTGAATATACTCAGCAATGACATCACTTTCCTGGTGTTCTTAAGGTATTGTACTATAAATTTCTTTTAAAAAGAAATTGGTTAATAAAAAGAATGAAGAAAAATCATCAAGGAATAAAAGGACCTAAAAGATTAAAGAAAAAAGTCCAGAGATATTTACAAGTGAATTTTTTCAAAAATTTAAAGAACAATTGATACCTATAACATATAAATTATTATCTATAATTAAGAAAGCACACTACCAAATCTTTTTAATGATACAAATGTGATCATAAAACACAGACAAGAGAATGACAAAGCTAAGAAAATTACTAATGCTACTAACAAATATGGATGCAAATTTTTTAAATAAAATCTTAGCAAAACGAATACAGAAATATGTCAAAAAATCATTCACTATGAGCAAGTTGGATTTATGCCAGAGATAGGAGGATTTTTCAACATTTAGAAAATAATTAACATAACCAACTATATAAAGATAAGAAAACCAAAATCACACATGTTATTAGGCACAGAAAAAGACATTAGTAAAATTAAACATTAATTCATGCTAAATACTTTGATAATTATAGGTATATTTAATATGATCAAAGATATATACCTGAAAGCAAAAGTTAACATAATTTTTAATGGACAAATATTAGAAGTTTTCACAATAAATTCAAGGATAAAGCAAGGATGTCCCATCTTCTCACAATTTGGCATGATTCTAGGAATGTTGTAATAACAATAGCTATAAGAGAATAGAAAGGCAAGGCAGACAATAAACAAGCAAAGAATAGATGGAATTATCCTTATTTGTAAATGAAATAATGGTTTGCTTAGGAAACTCCTGATGATAATCACTAAAATGAATTGAGAAAATGCATAGAATCTATGAAGTAGCAGGATAAAAGCAAATCCACAAAAATTAGAATTTCCATAAACAATAACAAAAGCCAACATAAAATAATTGAAATGGACATCCATTCTAAATTTGCAGCAAAATCCATAAACTATCTGGGAATCAATTTATCACATGTTCAAGACTTATAATTACAAAGACTTATGTACAGAAATAGTGGAATATATTACTGGAAGTGTATTCAATTTTTATTCTTCAGAGGCAAACCAGTAAAATGATTATATTACTAAAATTAATTGATAGATATAATATCATACCAGTGAAATTATGAAGAAATAACTTTAAGGTTTAGTTAAGAGAATATTTAAATTTATTTGGAGGAAAAAGTCTCGAATCTCAAGGGAAATAAAGAACAAAAATATACAGTCATGGTAATACATTTCCAGGAAACAAAAATATTATAAAGTAACAACTATTCAAAGTATTTTGTATATTATAAACAATATAGAAAAATAGACTTGAACCTAAAGGACAATGCCATTTTTTTAAATGGAAGAAAATCATTGGGTGTACCTTTCATAATTATGGAGATAGAAAATCTTAATCAAATGTATTCAGATCTTAGGAAATTTTAGAGATGTCACACACCCCAATATTTTAAGTACTAAACAAAATGTCCCAAGTCAATCTTATTAACTTATTGACTGTATCTACTTGCATGCTTTATAGATATTCTAGTGCTGCTATATCCAGGAGAATTGAGAATTAAATCAGAAATTAGGGCCATGAACAAACATTAACATATTTGTTATTTGTATGAGCTGATTGCTACTAGTCCAAGGGAGAGTTTCTCAAAAGCCTGGCTAAACCCATAAAGAACAGACTTTGATCACTATGAGAATAAGCTAAATGCCAGCAAAGAAATCAAATTCTCAATCTACATTGCCTATTCCTTGTTTTTACCTTCTCACACAATTGTAATGCTCCACAATTTTGAAGTTTAAATCTGGAAATGGAAGCAACAGATAACTTCCTTGCTTGAAAAGTTGGAATTCTGGAGTCTCTGAAAAGCAAGGGAATATCCCTAATACATTCAAGAGATGGTATTTTTTTCTATGGAAAAGGGAGAAAATGTGAAACAATCTTAAGAAATGCTACCACTACTCCATCTCTACATCCTAAGCAAATTGTAATAGCATGACAATCTGGCCACAGACTTCAAATTATATAGCAATCCCCACTTTCCTTCTTACCTGAGACATTCATCAAATGTACAGAATATTCTTTAATACATGTCATTTTCAAGTTTGTTTTATTTTCCTTTTCCTGTCCTCCAAAATGTGGATCCTGATTTACCACATAAATGTTGGAATTTAAATGAGGAGAAACTGCTATTTAAAAGACATCAAGTGTCTTCCAGTTAAAATTTATAGAGCTCACACAAATACCTCTCATTAGAAGTGCTTTTCTGAGTGGTCCTAATTAACTAAACAAGGGACAGTGATCTTAAAAGATAAAATATAATTTTGATTACCTGATATGGAAAGTTTCTAGACAAACCATATGCATGATATTCATGCTGCTAAGGTGAAGTATGGATGGACTTACTTGCTATTGCCATATGGATTAAAGCTGGATTTTCCCTAAGAGGTAACAAAGTTGGAACTTGATTGAAGCCAAGGTATGAGAGGGGTGGGTAGAGGAAGGCTCAAGTCATGCCTTCCTTGACACAGCTTCCAGGTAGTCTTTAGCTGTGTTGCCTCTCTTCTTGGTCACTTCAGGGCAGAAAATCCCTTCATATGAGATTAGAGCTCTTCAGATTTGGTATATGCCTTAAGACTATGCCAGTCACCATATTCTCTCCTAATGAACAGATGGATTTCCATACAGAAATAGGAACGGCACATATCTACTCAAGCTAAGTGCCGTTCTCTCATTATTGTATATTCTTGCTATATTAAGGCTAAAGTAAAGCTTTTGCTTATTGCTCAATGATCTACAATCACAATGTTTAATCCTGTTATTAAACTAGCACTAACAGTGTGCTGGCATCAGGCATGCCCCCAATATAAAAGAAGCTGTCAATTGGGATAAAAATTACATTAAACATCTCTGATAAATATTGCATTCCCAGTGTAAAGGGAATTAAGACAAACATATTAGATCAAGAGAATTTTCCCAAAAGGTAAGTTAGCAAAGGAAATGAGCAAAGAGTTCAAAGGATTATATATCTAGAGCTGGAAGGGACCTCAGAGACCACCTTGATTAATTTCTCTATTTTAAAGATAAGGTAATTGAGACTCAGGGATGTTAAATGATTTCTCAAGGTCACAGAATTATTGTGTATGCTTTGTTTTGGAAGAGGACCAATGACATCACAGGATGATATATTGACTTGCACATGAATTAGATTTAAATGAGGCAGAACTGAGTGAACTCCTCAGCTTCACTCTCTCTGCCAAAGTCATTGAATTCCAGTAGCAAGGCAAAGGTCAGGATGACTGGCAATGGCTTGGGATGAAGTGGATGAACCTGATGTCTTCAATGTTTGACCAGGCTCTAAGCACTCCATAGTGCCTATTTTAGCTGCCTTCATGGCCATTTGCACAGGTTGTTCTCATCCACCCACTCTATCTTTACACGAATGGGGTAAACACTCCCTTAACTCACCTACAGGTTTGTGGCATTTTGGTGGTGGCCTCAAACTAGCTTAGCTTGTCTGCTGAGATGTTTTTACTTGGTTATGGCTGCTGCACATGCTACAGTTTCTTGGAACCACAAGTGAGAGTTGGGGGACAGGGAGACACCAAATGGAGGTAGATGAACACCTCTGAAAAGGTCTTGGCAAGCCCTCACATGAGAGATCTTAGTTTTCCTTGAACATCCTATACACACTTGCATAGTCACTCTGTGAGAGATAAGAGTTTTCAGAGAAGAATAGAAACAATCTGTAGACATATGAAAGATTGCCCACCAAAACTAATAAGAGAAATTAAAATTAAAACAACCCTTAGATTTTACCTCAAGCCCAGCAAGTTGATAAAAATGACAAAAAATGCAAGTAATCCATTTCGGAAAGTCTATGAGAAGAAAGACATGCTTCGTGGGAGCTGTAAATTGGCCCAACCAATCACAACCATTCTTTTTTGGAATTTTGTGACAAAAAATGAAAATATCCATGGTTTTTTGACCTAGAGCTCTCACTTCTAGGTATATACCCAAAGTCCAACCAGTCCTCATGTATGCCAAATAACCATAGTGGCACTTTTTGTGATAAAAAAGAACTAGAAAAAAGGCAGGGGAAGAGAGAGAGGGATGGATTGTAGACTGGCTAAATAAATTATGGTACATGAATTTGTTGGAATATTGCTGTTCTGTAAGAAACAGCAAAAAGAGGAATCAAATATAAGCAAACTTATATTAAGTTATACAGAATGATACAAGCAGAATGAGGAAAACAATATTGGAAAGTATAAAATGAAAATGGATGTTCTATCATAATAATAACCATGAGAGAAAATACCACCTTTCCCTTTCCTATAGAAGTCAGGGACTATGGATATGGAATACCTCATATGATGGTAGGTTAATTAATTTATCTATCTTTACAAATCTTTTTTTTTTAAATCAGGAGTAGCTAACTGGGTAAGAGACAGAAAAAGATAGACAGACACATATACATACAAAATGATTGGTAAAGTTTACAGTAGGTCGCTAATAGTTAGGAGACTTCAAATGTTTTAGAATATAATCATTTGCCTTTTAGTATACAATTTTGTGACTCAGTGGCATGTTTTTTTTGACACATTACAAATTTAAGAAAATTAGAAATGTCTTCCCCTTATTCCAGGGAAAAAGGAGCTCCACATATAGTTTACAAATATTAAGATTACTATTCTCTATTACATGCCAGCTTAATTTCAAACTTTTTGTATGTTACTTTCATTGCTATGGCTTATTGTTAGTGCAGGAACTCTATCAGTATATGATATTCACTGTTATTTAACACAGAGGGAAATTATTAAGATAAGGAATAAGATTTAAAAAGCTGTTGACACCTTATGGAAGACTTTGAAAGTAAGTCATTTAAAAATTATTTGTGTTGTGTATATTTTTCAGCTCTTATTCTCTAGTAGAGTATCAAAATACTGTGATGAATTTGGTGTTTATTTAACTGAAGAATTTATTGCTTTTTCTGTTCTCTTCAGCTGATGTTATCAGTGTGTATTTGATAGAAATGAATGGATAAAGACAATTATTAGTTGACAACAACACAGAAAAGATAGAAACAAAAGTAATCAGTTTGATATTCTGGATAAGGATATAAACCACATGATAATTCCTTAGAAAACCTTGAAAATTATTAACTGACAGTTTTCCCTAAAAACTGGAATCTAGCTTTGTTTTTAATATAATTTTAATACCGAATATTTAAAAACCTCACTTTCAACTTATCTAGTCCTTAAATTTTCACCAAGCCACTTCCTGTCCATTTCCAAATCACGAAAACTAGTGTGTGTATTTCTCCTGCCTTGGCTTCCCTTTATGTGGTGTCTTCCCTCATTAGAATGTAGACTTCTCGATGGCAAGTGTTATCTTGTAATTACTTATATTCTATTTCCAGTATCTCACAGTATTTAATAAGTGTTTTATCTGTCTTTCTAGATAATTTCAATATCTTAAAACTAAAAAAAACATCACTTCTGCATGAATTAAACTAATTTAGAATAAGAAGAGAAAATGACAAATAGGGAACATATTTGCTTCATTTATCACTGAGAGAATTCAATATCTAAGATAAATAGGTAATTGTAAGAAATATATAATAGCAAGAGCCATTTCCAATGGCCAAAGGATATAAACAAAATTTTTTTTAAAAATTCATTTATTTTTAGTTTACAACATTCACTTCCATAAGAAAATTTTCTCCCCCTCCCTGCCCCCTCCCTCTTCAAGATGGCATGAAATTTGGTATGGCCTCTACACATACATTCCCATTAAACACAATTTCACATTAGTTGTGTTGCATAGAAGAATTATAACAAATGGGAGAAATGGTGAGAAAGAAAAACTAAACCAAACCAAACCAAACACAAAAGAAAATAGTCTGCTTTACTCTGTATTTAGACTCCAAAGTTCTTTCTCTGGATGAAGATGGCATTTTCCATCATGAGTCTTTTGGAAATGTTTTAGGTCCTTGCATTGCTGAAATGGGCTAAGTCTGTCAAAATCAGTCCTCACACTTTGTGGCTGTTATTGTGTACAATGTTCTGGTTCTACTCACTTCACTCAGCATCAGTTCATATAAATCTTTCCATGTTTTTTCCAAAGTCTATCTGTTTATCATTTAAACAAAATATTTTTGAAAAAAGAATTGTAAACTCTACATGACTTCTGTATTTGACAACATACTCTGATTCACTTATAGTTTAAAGAAGGCAAATTAGAATGATTTTGGGGTTTTTCATATTCTGCAAATCAACCAAGATGTCAAAAAGCAGAAACAGACTATTGTGGAGGAACTATGGGAAGACAAGTATACTAATGCATTTTTAGTGGAATTAGAAATTGATGCAATCATTCTGAATATTAATTTGGAATTATGAACAAAAATCACTAAACTGTCCTTACTATTTGACCCAACATTTCCGTAACTGGATATACACCCCATGAAAGTCAAAGAGACAAACTAAGGTACAATATGTATCAAAATATTACAGTATTGCTTTATGGTAGCAAAAAAAAAAACTAGAAAGCTGGAAATTGCCCACTGATGGTAGAATGACTAAAAACTATATGAAAGTGATAGAATATTATTGAAAAAACCTGGGAAGATTTTCATTACCTGAAGCAATAAGCAGGACCAAAAAATGCACACAATGATAAAAACAATTTAAATTTTAGAAAAGAAATCATTAAAAGGAAGCTAAACTTAACAAATAAAAATCCAATGATGGTCCAATAATACAAATGATTCATATCTCCCCATAGAAAAGACAGGGGACTACTAAGGTAGAATGTAATGTACATTGTTAGATGTCATTACTTTCTATTCAGTAATTTTTGTTTTAACTTTTTCTTGCTTACAAAGGAAAGTTCTATCTGAATACAGGGAAGAGGAATTCATCTCCATAAATGTCTGTGACATACAGACAAAATGAACTAATCAAATGTTTTTCCTCAAGAGAAAGAGACAACAATACGGTGAGCTAATAATGTTATATATTTGTCTGGATATATTTGAATTCAAAGAAATCTAAATAAAATTTCAGTATAAATATATATTATGATGCAGTAAATCTTTATCCTTATCCATGTACATTTATTTTACTTTTTTAAAATTTTTTTTATTATTTAATATTTTTAGCTTTCAAAATTGATTTCTACAAGATTTTGAATTACAAATTTTCTCCTCATCTCTACCCTCCCCCCACCTCAAGATGTCATATATTCTGATGCCTTTTTCCCCAGTCTACCCTCCTTTCTGTCACCCTCCCCACCCTTATCTCCCTTCCCCTTACTTTCTTGTAGGGCAAGATAGATTTCTATACCCCATTGCCTATATATCTTACTTTCCAGTTGCATGTAAAAATAACTTTTTTTTAAACATTTGTTTTTAGAACTTTGAGTTCCAAATTCTCTCCCTTCTTCCCTCCTCACCCACTCTCCTTGAGAAGGCAAGCAATTCAACATAGGCCACAAGCATATTATTATGCAAAATGCTTCCATAATAGTCATGTTGTAAAAGACTAACTATAATTCCCTCCATCCTATCTAGTCCCCTGTTATTCAATTTTCTCCCTTGACCCTGTCCTTTTTCAAAAATGTTTGCTTATAACTACCCCCTCCCCCAATCTGCCCTCCTTTATCCCCTTCCCCCCGTTTCCTGCAGGGTAAGATATCCAACTGAGTGTGGATGTTATTCCCTCCTTAAGTCCAATCCGATGAGAGCAAGATTCACTCATTCCCCCTCACCTGCCCCCTCTTCCCTTCCAACAGAATTGCTTTTTCTTGCCACTTTTATGTGAGATAATTTACCCCATTCTATCTCTCCCTTTCTCCTTCTCCCAATGTATTCCTCTCTCACCCCTTCATTTATTTTTTTAGATATCATCCCTTCATATTCAACTCACCCTGTGCCCTCTGTCTACATATATGTATATTCCCTTCAACTACCCTAATACTGAAAAAGGTCTCATGAGTTACAAATATCATCTTTCCATGTAGAAATGTAAACAAAAAGGTTCAACTTTAGTAAGTCTCATGATTTCTCTTTCATGTTTACCTTTTCATGCTTCTCTTGATTTTTGTGTTTGAAAATCAAATTTTCTATTCAGCTCTGGTCTTTTCATCAAGAATGCTTGAAAGTCCTCTGTTTCATAGAAATCCATATTTTGCCCTAAAGTATTATGTTGAGTTTTGCTGGGTAGGTGATTCTTGCTTTTAATCCTAGCTTCTTTGACCTCTGGAATATCATATTCCAAGCCCTTTGATCCCTTAATGTAGAAGCTACTAGATCTTGTGTTATCCTGATTGTGTTTCCATAATACTCAAATTGTTTCTTTCTGGCTGCTTGCAATATTTTCTCCTTGACCTGGAAACTCTGGAATTTTGCTACAATATTCCTAGGAATTTTCTTTTGGGGATCTTTTTTAAGAGGCGATCGGTGGATTCCTTCAATTTCTATTTTACCTTCTGGTTCTAGAGTATCAGGGAAGTTTTCCTTGATAATTTCTTGAAAGATGATGTCTAGGCTCTTTTTAAAATCATGGCTTTCAGGTAGTCCAATAATTTTTAAATTATCTCTGCTGGATCTGTTTTCCAGATCAGTGGTTTTTCCAATGAGATATTTCACATTGTCTTCCATTTTTTCATTCTTTTGGTTCTGTTTTATAATATCTTGATTTCTCATAAGCTCACTAACTTCCACTTGCTCCAGTAAATTTTTTAAGGTGGTGTTTTCTTCAGTGGTCTTTTGGACCTCCTTTTCCGCTTGGTTAATTCTGCCTTTTAAGGCTTTCTTCTCCCCATTGCCTTTTTGGAGCTCTTTTGCCATTTGAGTTAGTCTATTTTTTAAGGTGTTATTTTCTCCAGTATTTATTGGGGGTCTCTTTTAGCAAGTTGTTGACTTGTTTTTCATGGTTCCATCACTCTCATTTCTCTTCCCAATTTTGCCTCTACTTCTCTTACTTGATTTTCCAAATTCTTTTTAATGTCTTCCTTGGCCTGAGACCAATTCATATTTTTATTGGAGGCTTTTGATGTAGGATCTTTGACTTTGTTGACTTCTGTCTGTATGTTTTGATCTTCTTTGTCACCAAAAAAGATTCTATTGTCTGAGTCCTCTTACACTGCTTTCTCATTTCCCTAACCAATTACTTGACTTTTGAGCTTTTTTGTCAGGGTACGATTTCTTTCAGAGTGGAGAGTGCTTTTTCCCAAACTTCAGCTTTGCACTGCTGTTTTCAGGACTACTTCTGTTCTGAGGTGATATGATATTCCTCTCTCAGCCTCTCCTGTGGTCTATGAGTGCAAGCACTCTTTTCTGCTGTGTAACTACCTGGAGGACTCCCTCTCCATGGTCACCACAGGCTCTGCCACACCAGTGTTCCTCCTCCCCCAAGAATCACCAATCAGTTCCGGGACTCAGATCTAAGCAGGGCAAAGTTAGGGAACCCTGCCCCTGTGCCAGCAAAGTGCTCCCTGCACTTCTGCTCTGATTTTCCACTTGATTCCTCTTACCATGTGGGCCAGGGGCTCTGGAAGCAGCCACCTGAGCTTCCTGCTGCTGCTATATGCCACCCCTGGGGCTGGGGCTGGACCACACACTTCTCTCACCTAGATCCAGCACTTTTTCCACTGACCTGCTCAGTTGTCTTTGGCATTTATGGGTTGAGAAGTCTGGTAACTGCCACAGCCAAGTGTTTCAGGGCCCTGTGGCCTGCCCCACCTGGTCTACCCCCAGCCTGGTCTGTCCTGGCCTGGCCCATGCTGGGCTGTGCTCTGCTTCTACTACAGTGTAATAGACCCTTCCTAGCAACCATCTAGGCTGTCTTGGGATGGAGACTTGTTTCCCTCTGTCATTTCATGGGTTCTGTTTAGAGTTATTTTTTACAGGTGTTTGGAGAGATTTGTGCGAGAGCTTATGTGAGTTCATATTTTCAAGCCACCATCTTGGCTCTGCCCCCTATTTCTTTTACTTTTAAAGAGATCTTTTTTCTAGGAATATGACACCTTTGGCATGATCATTTTTCAAACCTTTGGGCTGTTCCTCACGTTTTTCTGTCTTTCCAATGTGTCCAAGATAAGTGGACACATTTTGCAGCAAGTGAACACTCTTGATACCATTATCATTGAGACTAATCATAAGTTAAAAAGTCCAACAAAATATTAGGATTGAGTGACAGAAGAAAGACAAAACAGCAAGAAGGTAAAAAAATAGATGCCTTTTTGTAAAAGAGAGTCACTTCGGAACATCAATGAAGAGAAGTGATTCATGGAATAAAAATAATTTTTAAAAAATAACTTCATATCTTTGTAAAAGACCACATGACTAGGATGCTGAGGTCAATAGAGATGTTAAATGAGCTTGAGGAAATTGCAGAATTAGGCCAGAACTGGTGTTATTAAACATACTAGAATTAAACACATTGTATTAAATATTCTGGAATACATCATTATTTATATTTCACAGGACTGGTGGTCACTTTAAAAGTACTTGTCAAAGGCTTTCATTGTTTTAATTTTAAGTCTAATCACTGCCTACCATTTTTGTGAGTTTCCTTATTCTCCTTACTTGGCATATTATTCATGTGTCTGAAGAGAGGAGATAACATTCTTGTAGCTGGTTAAGTTTTAAAGTTATTTCTCAGATGATTTGCTCTTTAACAGTTAGCACTAAGTCTAGTTTAATCAGACCTTTTTTTTTAGCAAGTACTAGTGAAAACTTTTGGACTAGTGTTTTTTACTGATAATCTACCTGGCAGATTGTATTCATATGTGTTATTGTTAAATGATGATTTAATTGTATTCTATTAGCAGAAATATCAAATGTTGAGAATGAACAGACTTAATTTAGGGGAATTTTGTACAAATGCAGTTTATCAACCATGCTTATTTATTGTTATACTTTAACATTTCTCTGAGGCCAACTTATTTTTAAATTTTAAGACATTTTGGGCACTTTAAAAGTTTCCATTATAGTGGGAGATATTTTCTTCACAACATTATTTCTGCTAATAATGATATACTCAATGTTTCCCATTCAGTCCTATAGAGGAAAACAAGTTGCTAAGATATCATGAGAATTCATGATGTCATTCAAAGTTCTAAAAAAAGAAATAAGAATTTTGTCCTTGGCATTTATAACTCTTTTTGACAAATTCTAAAACACAATATTTGGGGTAGAAACATACAGAACTTCTGTCAAAGTGCTCTTATCAGAAATAACTGAAATATATCAAGGAGCAGCTTAAGCAATTGTAATAAAAGGCATCAATAAAGGTCAAGTAGTAGTCAATAAAGGTTAATTATTCATTAATTATTAATGACAGAAAACTCCAACTTTTCTCCCAGCTATTCAGCAATTCATTCCTTTCTTATTACTACAGAACACGAGCTACAATATTAAATTATAAACAGTCCTGCTCAGAGTGAGACAATCTTGTATCAAGTAGTCATATAAAAACCATTGTGCTAAACTTATCCATACTTTTCTTTCACTTGACTATTCTGACCAATGATAGGTACCTCTTAAACTGGTTGCATTGAGATGCCATATGGTGTAGGAGAAAGAGGATTGGCCTCAGAGTCTGAAGAACTTGGGTTAGATTCCTGACTACGACACTTACTAGTCTTAGCTCACATTTGTATAGAATTTTAAGGTCTACAAAGTACTTTCGATACTTCATTTTTCTCTGATTCTCATAATAAACTTGTGAATTCACTATTATAACTATTATTATTATTTCCATTGCACAGATAAAGAAACTGAGGTTTAGTTAAGTGACAACCATGGATATACAGTAACCATCTCAGTCAGGATCTGAACCCAAGTCTCTCCTGGCTCCAAGTCCATTGCTCTTATACTGTATCATGATACTTTTGGATTTTTTATTATCCTCTCACCACTACCATGACCCCAAATAATTTTTTTTAAAAGGGTAGGTCTAATTCAATTTTGGACATGATAAATAACTTAACACTACTCATTCATTCAGTAAAGTAAGTAAGCAACTATTTATTGAGTAGTTTTGATTTACTGAATGAATGAATGAATGAATTCAAGATTCTATTCCTTTCCTCAATAGGGTAGAAGCTGTTTTCTTGCATCTGTATCCTTTGTGAATATTAACTGTTAAAATTTCTTTCCTTGGTTGATAAGTTACTATAGTTCATCCTTAAGAAAAGAGAATTTAGGGAAAGAGGGCTAAGAAAAGAGAAATATATTAAGGGGTCTAAATTAGCTCCAATTCCTAAGCTATACCTTGCTATGGCCCATCTCTTCTTTTGCATTTATTTAAGATTTCATTGTAGTTCTTTACTATCCAATAAGCTTCAGGAGTAATCAAGATGGAATAGTATTGTGAGACATTCTATGATCACACTGTGCTGTTTTTTTTCATTGATGGCTTTCTTTGCATGAGCTCTATAAAAGGGCTACTTTTCTTTTGAACCCTTTCCTTTTGAGCATTTTTAGTTTTTGTTTCTTTTCTCCTTTTTTTATTGAAAAAACAGATAGTAGATAGCTACTTTTTTGAGCTCATCCCCTTTTTGTATAGACTTCCAACATCAGTTCAGGACATCAGTGCAGAGCATAAGCAAGAAAAACCAGTAGCCATCTGAAAATACCAAAGCTTTATTAGAAAAGTTGAGTTAGAAAAAATGGTTACCTCCTCTGACTCTCTGTGTATTGAATCCAGATCCAGCTTTTCCACTTTTCTTACTTCCTTACATTTCAGAACTCTGAGGAAATCATAGGTACAACATGGCCTCATCTTTCGGTTGACATTTACTTGTCTCCCAATGTGAATTCCACCTCCACTCTCAATCAGTCCATATCACCCTTTAAGAAATGATAGGATCATTGATTTAGAGCTGAAGTGGACTAACCCACTCTCATTTATCAAATAAGGGAAATGAGGCCTCCAGATGTTAAATGACTTGCCCAAGGTCACAAAGGTAATAAGTGAAAGATACAGAATTTGAGATCTATATCTTCTAATTCTAAATGTAGAACATTTCTTAATGGGTCATGTAAATTTTAAACACATTTCTAATCTTTAATACTTTTACTACAAGCAAATTGATCTACTTTGTAGGGTAGGCATATTCATTTGATAACCAAGAGTTTGAATTAATAGAAAATGATTCATTTATGGAGAGAAAGGAAAATCAGATGAAGACACCACAATCAATGGGACAAAAACTAGTTTTCACATTATAATGTGGTATACCACCAATCACTGAATCATGTTTTTCAACATTTTTCCCCAATGTAAACCCAGCTTAACTGGATAGCCACACCCAGAATATTCTCACTATAACTTCATGGAAGATAGTTGAAAACACTTTGGAACTGATGGAAGATAGAATGAATTGTCCGTGTATGCAAGTGGTTGAAGATATGTGTGTGCCTATTGGAAAAGACCTTGTCATCATGTGGTTCCATAGCCTGAAGCACAAGAATAAACTAACTTGGAATGTTAATGTTTTATTTGCTTCCCTTTAAACTATTTTTTTGCATCATTGTCATTTTCCTTATAATCTTATTGCACCATGAACCTTTCTGTGTAACAAAAAGAGCAGAAAACAATTTAAGGAAAACACAGACAAATCTGACACTATATGGCACTTTGCAGACTTAAAGTCCCCATCCTTCTACTGAGTAGAATGTCTGCTGTCTTATCAGTTCTCCATGATGCACATTGTTCATTATACACATTTCACACAGTTCATTGGATTTTTAATATTCTCTTATTTAGATTATTGTACTAGCTGTGTGGATCTCTTTCTTGGTTCCACTTTATCATAACTTTTCACAAATTTTCTCATGCCTCTCTGGATTCATTACATTTCTCCTTTCTCATTGCAGGATCATACTACATTATATTCACATTCCATGGCTTGTTTATACCTTCTCCAATAGATGAACATTTGCATGGGACCACCCAGCATGGTGTGCCCACATCAAAGAAGGTGTTGTGCTCTATGCCCAAAGCAGAATTGCAGTAGTTCAAAAGAAATGTGAGATGTACAAATTTTGAGACATCTCCACTCCAAATGTTCATATGAACTATTCGTGACCAGCTTTCGATAGAGCCTTCTGAGCTTGTATTAGGTTGATAAGCCACAGTTGGACATATTGCATTTTGACTCTGACATAATGATGTCATTTTAGTCCTCCTTGAGTATGAAGGACAACAACCAACCAACCATTATTAATGTTTTGGAGCAATCTTAGTTGCTAATCATTTACTTTTGGTTTTCAAAAACTGTTCATTTCCAACCCTTACTGAGTGAGGCATGGTACTGTGACATATATTTATGTTAGTTCCCCATATATCTTTGACATTGGACTTTTATCATAGATAATTGATGGAAATATTTTTCCTAGACAAGTTTTTCTTCTTGTTCTAGCTGATGATTTCACTCATGCAAAAACTTTTTAAATTTTATGTAATAAAATAGTCTATACTGTCTTTAAGATTGACTTTTTTATTTGCTTATAATTTCTCCCTTATACATAGTTTTGAAAATTGTTTCCTTCCCTTTTCCTCTAATTTATGATATGATTTTTTTGTATTTAGGTAATATATTTATTTAGAGCTTATTTTGATTCCTAGTGTAAGTTCCTGGTAGAAATCCAGTTTCTACCAATTTGCTTTCCAGTTTTCCCGTTTGTTCTTGCTAGATAGTGTCCTTCTTTCAATAGTTATTATTTCTGAATTTATCAGTCAATTGTCATATTAGCTTTCTTCTGAATTTTTATCTAGTCTCTTCTACCAATCTAACTTCTATTATTTAACAGATACTAAAATAGTTTTTTAGGGTTAATGATATGTAATCAATATAATTTGAGGCCTGGAAATGCTATTCCTACCTTATACTGGGTCAATCTAATCTCAGGCCAGTTTAGTGATTCAGGTTCAGGGTTAGAATGTTATAAGACACTTGAGGATAATAAAATACAATAAAGAAGTTCCTATGATTGTATATTGACAGTTGGTATGGACTTTAGAGGTAATTTTACCCAATCTACTCAGTTTACAAATTAGGAAACTGAGGCTAAAACTTCTCTCTCTCTCTCTCTCTCTCTCTCTCTCTCTCTCTCTGTCTGCCTGTCTCTCTGTCTCTCTCTCCCATCTCTGTAATCTCTGTATATCATTATCCTGTTTTATTCTAGGGTCAGTTTGTTCAGTCTTTGTGAGTTTTTGTAAATGAATAAGGTTATTGAAAAGATTCTAGTTCTAGGTCAGTTAACCCCATTGTTTTAATTTCCATATGGGTGCCAGGAGAAGGCAATGTGTTAACAGAAAATGCCTTCAAATCTTTTAACCATCCATATGCCTTATGATCATAAAAGCACAGACCAAAGAAATTAAAACAAGTTCTGAGAATATAAGAACTTCAACAAAATCAAAATATTATATACATATATGAAATACATATTATGTATGATAAATAGCTTTGCGATTGATAGGTGATATAAATATGGAAGATAGATAATAAATAGATGATAGAGACAGATGATAGATTTTAGATAGAAAATAGATAATAGATTAGAGAGGGATAGATGAAAGACAGATGAGAGAGAGAGAGAGAGAGAGAGAGAGAGAGAGAGAGAGAGAGAAATTTTCCTTTCATAAAAGAGGTATCTTTCAGGATAAGCAGAAAAATACATTGGAAATGTATAATTTGAAACTTAATGGAAATAAAACTGCCAGAACGCATCATCTACAACCTGCCCACAAGAATATCATGTTTTTTCTTTGTGTAAAGTGTTGAATAATTAAGTATATAATGCTTTTTATGTCTGCAAGGATGATTATTATAATTAGCACAAGTGATTCTACTTGGACCTATATTTAGATGTAAGACAACAGAATTGGTAATTAGATTAAAAAGTTATATATTCAAATAATTGGGATCTTTAACTCAGGGTCAGCTCTGCTCAACATATCATTTGCCTATTTAAAAAAGTATTGCCTTAACTTAGCAACTTACCATGTTCATCATAGCTCATAAATGTTTAAAATTCTGGTGTACACAATGCGATTGCGATTGTGTAATTGCATCGTGCACTACATAAGCTATGAGAGTCATTGAAATAGCAATATAGGGTCAATGGCTCCTGGCTTACACTCATTTTACTCATTTTATCTTATTTTGTTTAATTGCAAATGCTGAAAAAGTTTGGAAAATGGCTAACACTGAATATTATGCCTTTTCACATTCCTAGCTTTGTATTTTCTTATATCATAATGATGTCAAGTGCTGCATAAAAGAAAATGTAATTTAAAAATATTTAGTTTTATCATACTTCTTTGCCTCCCGATAATATCCAATTAGGAGAACAGAACACATTAGGTGGAAACCCTATCAGGTTGTCTCATTTGCCAAAAGAACCCTTTCAACTTTATCCCTGGCAAACTCTTGCATTACTGCTCTGAAATGTTGTCTGTGTGTGGAGTATATTAGGCCTTAGGTGAATACAGTTAATTCTTTCTATATGGCTGCTTGTTATGAGACTGCCTCTGACATACATCACATAATGGTTCCCGTTGATTGATCTAATTATATACACATGGTTTTATTGGAGCTTTGTGAGTCTGGAGATACCCATGTTTGCTTAATGTTCTACTAGCACAATTCAAAACCCTTTAGGCTAACCAGGACTGTTTCCATAATCCTTAATTGGGAAAAGTAAGCCTTGAGAATGTTGAAATACCCTGCTTAAATTGAGCTCCAGGCTTGGTAAAGTCACCCATCAGAATTCCCTTTGTAAACACTAAGCTATGTTTTAAAAATGTCCTTTTTTCCCCCTTATGACTATCAAATTAGAATGAAAGAACATTTTCATTTTTAAAGTACATATGCATATTTTCTGGTGTTTGGGTCTCAGACATTCAAATATGATAGCAGTTTGGGGGTGGGGCAGGGGATACAGACAACGATTTCATTAATGTGTAGAACTCTTGGTATGGACGAGCTTTTCACTGATGCAAATAAGTGGCATCCTTGTAACTTACAGTTTTAAAAGATTTATCTGGTGATTTATGGTTAAGTGTTATGTCCACGTTCATACAACTAGTGTGTATTGGAGGCAAGACTTCAACCTCAGTCTCCTTTAATCCAAGGCTGGGCTCTCTCTATTACCTAATATGTTGACTCATATTATGAAAAAAATATTGCATGTTATTTTGGAAGAAGAAGAAGATGGAGGAGGAGCAGGAGGGGGAGGAGGAAGAGATACTGAGGTGCCACTTTCTAGTCTAAGTAATTAAGAGGTATGACTAAGGAATAAAATATTCAATTAATAATTTCTTTTAAAATGAAACTCTATTGGAGGATTGTCACTTTAAAAAAACACATTAAGTTGCTACTATATTAACATTTTTCCAGGTTTAGGATGTTGCAAACAAGTATTCAATAAACAATGGGGATCCACAGTGGTGCAATTAACTCCTAAGCTCAGGTAAATCTGTTCATCTGAAGTCTAGAATCAATACATAGTAGAGTCTCTGTGATAGTTGCAGAGTACCTTTAAGGAGTAGAATTTGAAAAGGATAAAAGCCTTGATCACTGGGATGAAAGAAAAAAGAATGTTTTGGAATGGGACAAAAATCAAATATGACCCAGAAATATTGAATCAGTAAGGATTCCCAGAGTTAACATATGAGAAATGCTCAACTCAGTGCTTCTAATGCATCTTCCCACAATTTCAAAACCCTTAAACTCGATATTTGGTAACACAATGGTATTTAATAGCACAGGATCAAGTGAAATAATTTTTATAAAGCACTTAACATAATGCTGTCCACATAGTAAGCACTTTAATAAAAAAATTTATTTCCTTTTTTTCTATGTTGACTGCTATGTTGGGGGACAAATTTTTAGTTTTATCATACTTCTTTGCCTCCCAATGATATCCAATTAGGAGAACAGAACACAATAGTTGGAAACCCTATCAAGTCTGACCTTTAGGAAAATAAGATCCTCTCTGATATAAAACCATGACAAACAATTCCTGGAAAAAACAAACAACAAAAGACAAAGGCATTGATATTAATCCAATATGGAAAACTAGTAAAGAACTTCAGGGCAGCTAGATGGTTCTGTGGATAGAGCGCACGACCTGGAGTAGGAGAGGACCTCAGTTCAAATCCGACCTGAGATACTAACTGTGTGACCCTGGGCAAGTCACTTAATTCTGTTTGCCTCAGTTTCCTCTTCTGTAAAATGAGCTGGAGAAGGAAATGGCAAATCACTCCAGTATCTCTGCTAAGAAAACCCCAAATGGAGTCACAGACATGACTAAACAACAACAAAAATGTCACTATCTAGGATGTCACTTCATTTTTCTGTGCCACAGTTTCTCCACTTGTAAAATGAAAAGAGTGGACCAGATCTTTCCAGCGCTAAATATGGGATCTTACGATCAAGTAAGCAGTCACTCAATAATTTGGGTTTTTAAAAATGACTTTGCTTCCCTCTTCATTTCTATACTTCTTTCTATATAATCCTAAACATCTGTGATACAAATTTGTAATTTTCTTTGACTTTGCGTTGCCTTACTGATATAGCAAAAGCACTTTCAGTTAATAGTGTGAGTTGTGATTCTGCTTTTGTCTGCAATATGAAAGTATTCTGAAAAACAGAGAAAAAAATTAGTTGAGGGAACAGATCCCAAGCAAGACTGAAGATTTTAAAGCAATGCTTTAAATCTGTTTTGGCAGTAGTTGTGCTGAAAACATTGGTTAAGTTAACAGTATGAAAATGCAGTATACATCTGTAGTTAGTAAGTTTGCTTTCTTATGTGCATAATATGAGCTTGTAATGGAAGTAATGTCATATAGTATTTAACTCTGACATTTAGTGTTTGCCCTACTAGATGGTCTTCCTTTTACTTAAGTGCCATTACTTTTATGTAGTCCATTTTCATTGCATTTAGTCCCATTTTAGTAATAATGCTTGCATGATTTACCAGGCAAATGCAATCTTTGCCCTGAATGGCACAGTGCAAGAAAAAATGGAAGCTGTTAAGAGGCTGAATGGCAAAAAAGTATTATTGACCTATGCTGGCAGCCATGTGTTTCAATTATTTTCAAGAATCCATTTGTCAAATAAGTGAAGCGATGTGGGACGTCAAGTTCAAGCTGGGGTTAGTGCCTTTCTACATCTGATATGATGTATCTTCTGTAGCCATTTAATTGAATTACCCAATTTATTTTTCAAGCAACAATGCTCTACCAAGAGCCATGACATTAAACAATTAAATATGAGTTTAAAAGTCTGCATTTTGTGTAGTTCATCATTTCTCTGCAGCAGAGAGAGGGAGCCTAGGGGCCTGCGGATTTCTGATTCGGATACAGTAAAAGCTTAGCTTCTGGGGGAACACCCAAATTGTCCCAAGTGGCAAAGTATTGAGGAGTAATAATGCATAATGCATATTTCTTTTAGCTGACTTGTGCTACCGTAAATATTTAGAAGATCACTTCAGAGTTCTTAGAGAGGTCATAGGCCAAGTGGAAGTACCAAACTTTTACATTAGCTCTGTAGCTAAAGCACCATGAGTTTTGGACACAGTCCCATTTCAAGTTGATCCCTTTTGTGAATACAGAATCAAGTCCAAACTAAAATACTGGAATTAGAAGAGACCTTAAAAATCATTTAATCCAACCCTTAGCTAGCAGGATTTTCTTTTACAGGAAAGCAGGAATTTCTTTTATAAGTTTTCTGATGAATGATCATTCAGCCTTCACTGGAAGACCTCAGTGATAGCCAACTCATTACTCCCTAAGATAGACCATCTCATTTTGGGATACTTATAATCTTTAGGGAGTTTGTCATGTTAAACTGAACTTTGTCTCCCTGTGACTCCTACTCATCACTCAACTTCTACCCTCCATTTCCAACTAGATGAAACCTAATCCCTCTTCCCCATGACATTTCAAGAACAAAAGTACAACAAAATCACTGGAAGAAGAAACCATCATATAGGGAAGTTAACATATTAAAATTGCTATAATATTTTGATGGAGAAAAGAGTTAAATTTCTCACTAACAAGAATTCCTATATATCCAGGCCCATACATTGTTTTAAAGGTTTAATAAAACACAAAGTAGTATTTCATGTTTCATGAGGAAACAACTAATTAACTTCTGTAGTTAAGAAGAGGGGAACATCCAAATCGAATTTGCTTCCCCATGTGCTTAAAAAACATTTCTTTCTTGATTTCATTAAAGGACTGCATTTTTTTTTAAATTGGGAAATTAATTCATCCCTGAGTTCCCAAGTTTTAAGATTTTAAGATGTCTCCTTCTGCTGGCAACTTAGACGTAGAGATATGTTTTTGATCTGAGGAGAATAATTACTGAAATGCAGAGAACAGAAGCGACTTATATTTTTTTCAATTAACATTCAACAATTAAATTTTAATATGGTCAGGGAATTGTTCCGAGCCTTTTGTATGGGGATACTGCACCTTTAATTATTTGCCCTCTGGTGCCGAGCCTTTTCTTTGAGTGCTTCCATAAAAGCTTATTGCAGCTAGTTATTGAGCAAATTAGTACTTGAGTTTGGGTGAAAAATGTCTTTATTAGTCCTAAAACCAGAGTCACTGTGCATTCCCAGAAGGCGCGATTTTGTTTGATGAATAAATCTAGTAATTATCCTGCTGTTAGGGCTGTACCGCAAATGTCATAAGCAGATAAACAGAGGGAGTAAGCCTTCCGTAAATTCTCTAATTATCTATGTTGGACTACTTATCGCCTGCAGATGATTTATGAGCATATTGATATATCCTTAAGTATTTTCATTTGAGTTCACAGATGCAAATAATTAAGGCACTAGTCATTTACAAAAGAAGCTGCGGGTCAGGGTCATTTCATTATAAAACTTGGGCCTGGTTCCTGCTATAAAATAAGACACAGGTAGAATCTTCTTGACCACAAGTGTCCCTCCAGCATGGTTCATTTCCATACTTCTTCTGGTTTACCCATTGCAGATGTGCTCAGAGTTTCTCTCAAAGGAAACTTTTCTCTCTTCTCTCATGTCAAGCAGTTCTTTAAGTACAAAAACAAAGTCACCAACCCCATTTTTAATAACCAGTTACCCCTATCCACAGGCAGAATGGTCAATACAAACTTAAACGGATGTATGCCACGAGAGTGCTGCCGAGGATCATTTGGGAAAAACAATCCTGAAAGCATTTCTTCATGTCTCATTCAGAGTCTTAAGTAGCGGGAGTACAAATAATTTTGTTTTTTTTTTAAACTTATTTTCCCTTGAAGAAGTATACTGCAACTTGAAAAGATGTCATGTTTTTCTTCCTATGTCAGTTGAATACTTACAAAATATATTCAATACTCTAATATCACGTGCTTAATTTCCGTTGCAAACAAAGCACTATGACCTATATCAATGGGAAAGGAAACATGTTTTGTACTAGTTCACAAAAGGGAAAAAGAGTAGTTTAAACGCCTGGGTTGGGGTGTGAGCAGGGAGAATGGAAATTAATATCACTTAGAAAAAAACATTTCATTTAACATAGTTTTAGCAGGCCAAAAGTCCTAAAGTAATTATCACTATTAACTTGTATTGAATTGTGATTATTTTTAAACAAACTATATTAAAAGTGCTTTTAGAGGGATTTTTTTTTTGTTTTTTAGAAAGTACAGGGATTATACTGTGATTACTTAAAGCAAAGAATTTTAAGCCTTGGGAAATGTGTGTGGGAAACTGTCCTGGTATCAAATGAAATGGTATGGGCAAATAACAAATTATTCTATAAATACGAAACTATTCTTTTGCTTTTCATTTGGCATTAGGTCTACAATGGTGATGACATGTGGGTTAGAGAAACATTCGCTGATTTTCAAATTTCATTTCTCATGAGTACTCATGAGATAACTTGCAATTGTTCCCTGTTAAATGAATAAATAGCTTGTTGAATAATTGGGAAATAATGGAAAATTTGATCATTTATGAGATGTGTGTTAGAAAATTAGAACTTTCTAAAAAAATAGAGCAATTTCATGTGAAATACTATGTGAATTTGAGATAATATGGCATAGTACATATCTATATATATATATATATATATATCTATGCATAGAGAGCTGTATCTCTCTGTCTGTATCTCTGTGTAATAAAAAGACCTTTGAATCTTGACTCTGCTATTGCTACATTATATGTAACACCTTTAAAACATGGGAATCAGTTTCTTTATCTATGCAATTAAGGGGTTGGAATAGATGATCTCTTGTTCTAAATATACAATGCTATGTAAATTGAATACTCTGTATATTAAAACATAAACTACCCAAAGACAAAATAATGCATAATATGGATACAAGGTGTTCCTAAAGTCTAGACACATAGGCAATTAACGGCAATGTGGAGTTATTGCATCGAGTTCACATGAATCTTGCAAAGTGCATCAACCTTTGCATCACAAATGATGGAAATCATATTGAAGATGTTATTTCTTAATATTGTAATTAAAGTTTCATTCATTTAATTTCTTGAAAAGATGCATTTTTGCCTATGTGTCCAGACTTTAGGAACACCCTGTAGAATGCAATAAAATAGAATTGATTTTAATGTTTGGAAAATGTATTGATTCTTTTGGAGTATTTGTACTTCATAAAATTATGAAAAATGTCCAAAAGGAAAAGTATCACTTTTATTTAATATTACTCATATTTTTTTTCTCAAATTATAGCCATATTTGAATAAATGTCCCAAAATAAACATGCCTGAAAATCAATTGAACAATGAAGAAGCCTTTATTAAGTTCCAAGTATACATCTTGTTTTATACTAGTTGCTGAGGATATTCACATTTTCCTAGGCTTTGATGTTGAAGGTAGATATTCAATAAACAACAGGGATCCAGTTGTGCAATTAAATCCTAACCTCAGGTAAATCTAGTCATCAAAGTTTACAATCAAGGACACTCCATAAAATGTTGGCAAAAACGAGGCAATCTTTGTTCTCAGGAAACATACATATAACCATGGGGAATACAACAGGTTAATAGCTAAGTAAACATATCCTATGTTGTTATCAGTAATGGTTGAACAAACAAGTGAAGAATAGGGGAAAGCTTTCAGAAGGAGGTAGCTCTTGAGCTTAGCCTGGAATTGACCTGGAAGTTCCAAGAGGTAAAAATGAGGAGAAGGAATTTTGTAGGCATGTAGGATAGTCTATATAATGGCAAAGAGGAAGAAGATAGTGTATTTGATTCAGATATATCACAACCATTTTGGCCTGTGAACTACCAAAGATTATCTTGATTATATCATTCTTAGTTCCAAAAGGCCAAACAAAAGCAAGGCAACTGGGCCTTCAGGGCTCTTTGATATAGAAGTGGTCAATCTCAGTTGTCTCAATGAGTCAAAAGATTATAACTAGGAATCGAGAGATATTGGTCTACTGGTTCAGTGATTCCTATTCTCTAAATCAGTGACTTTCAGTTTTTTAAAACTCGGGACCCTTTGGCACTCTTAAAATTATTGAGGGCCCTCCCAAAAAGCTTTTGTTTTTGTGGGTTATATTGATATTTGCTATATTCAAAATTAAACTATCTTAGTATTATAAAAATAATTTTGGCCTCATTGTCCCACTGAAAGTGTTTTACATAACCCCAATGGGCTGACTAAGTTTTCAATTTTCACATTTTTGTTCTTGAAAGGAAAAATGGACATTTCTGTGAGTTATACAGCTTGGGAAATTTAATCCCAGGTAAAATGTGTTACTTTCCAGAAAAAAATACTAAATTCATCTTAAAATAGAGCAAAATTTTCCAAAGCAAAAAATCCCACTTAGACAAAAAAACTTAATTTTTTAAAAAAGTGAACAAAATGCTAGTATTTTTGTCAATTGGAAATTTTACACAAATCATTTTTGATGGACATCAGTATTTTACATATTTCCATTCACATATCTAGACCCCGTGGTGTAGTGAATAGAGAAGTAGCCTCAGAGATAAAACCTTGTTTCAAGTCCCTGCCTCAGACACACACTGGCTGTGTAAGCCTGGGTCTAGGTCCCTCGACCTCTCAGTGCCCCAGGCTACTCTCTAAGTGTGGAAGCTGAAGAGAAAGTACAGACTTACTCTGGTAAAAAAAGGAGTTTCCTTATCTGACAATTCCCTCGATAAATAGACTTATATGTCAAGTGGTTCATATCCCAAAATCTGGGTCAATTTAGAGACAAACTAGTGTAATCCTTCCACTTTATTGATGAAGAAACTGTAGTCCAGAGACTAGAATCCATTTTTTTTCTTTACTTTCAGGCTAATATTATTTTTATCTAGTTATAGCAAACTCATAGGTTGAAAGGTCGCAAATGTGGAGCCCCAACCAGATTAAAATGTAATTTGGAAATAGTTAACAAAATAAATAAAAATACAATAGATATATTGCTAATTTGTATTTTTCTAAATCAATATGACATTTCTATTTCTATTTGACACAACTGGATTATACAACATTGCTTTGTGTGTGATTATGGTTCCCAGAAGAAATTTTTCTTCCAACCTTCTTTTTCTCTTTTGAAAATTAAATAACTATGGAAATTGTACAAATACATTTAAAAAGTCTTATTAAACTTTTAGTGCATTGAAGTAAAAAGTATTTCAGCTGAACCCTGCCTTGATGTTGTGGAACAAACATGCAAAATTCCTCTTTACCACCATCTTTTAAAACTTTCATTTGACTCTATAAACTTTTTAAAAAAATCACTCTACATCTTTTGTCCTTTTCACATCAACACCTAGAAAAAAAAGAAAAAAAACAACAAAACTCTCACTCACTTCTCAAGCCCCTTTAATCTGACTTCTCACTCTTCCGCTCCTTGAAAATTTCTCTCTCTAAGGTCATTGATGAAAGGCAATATTTCCCTACTGCCTCTAGTATCAAATATAAAATACTTGAGTAGTTTATAATGCAGTTTATTGAGTGAGTGGGTGATATGGTTAGACCTATGCTTTATGGGCGAAAAACATTGCCAGCTTTGCAGAGGATAGAGTCAAGAGAAAGTAGAGGCAGGTAGACTAATTAGGAAGCTATTGCAATAGTCCGGGACAAAGGTGATGAGGGTCTGAATATGGGTAGTAACTATGTAAGTTAGAGAAGGGAACACCTGTGAAAAATATTATAGAGAGAAAAATAGAAGATTTGACAACTGATTGTATATGTGGGCAGAGTGAATGAAGAGTCAAGACTGATACTTAGATTGCAAAGTTGAGTGACCTGAAGAATCAGAATAGGAAAATTTGGAAATAGGGTGAGTTTGAAGGGAAAGATGAGTTCAGATTTAGATATGTTGAGTTGAGATGTCAATAAGAAATCTAAATAAAAATTCTGCTAGGCAATTGGAAATGTAGGACTGGAGCTCAGGAGATAGACTAGAGCTGGATATACACACCTGGGAATCATCTGCATAAAGAATATAGTTGAACTGATGAGATCAACAAGTGAGAGGGAATAGAGAGACAACAGCCCAAGACAGAGACCTGGGGAGGACTCACAACTAGTGGGTGTAATTTGGATGAAAACTCATCAGAGGAAACTGAGAATGATTAATTAGACCATCAGGAAGAGAACTAAAGGAGAATAATATCACAAAAAAACCCAGAGTGGAGAGAGTAACCAATAGAAGAAGGTGGTCAGTAGTGACAAATGCCACAGAAAAGTCAATAAGGATGAGGAATGAGTAAATTAAGACATCATTAGTGACTTCAGAGATAGCTGAGTTGAAAATCAAATTTCAGAAAGTTTAGACAAGGAAGAGAGAAGTGGAGGTGCTAAATGTAGATGACTTTTTCTAGGAATTTTGTTGAGAAGAGGGAAAGCGATTATAGAACAATAGCTAAGGATGAGGGAGACTCGGGTGTGCTTTTAGACAGCAGAGAAAGAAAGGATAATATGGAGTTACTGGAGGTGAGATAAAAAGATGCTAGTAAGGGGCAGCTAGGTGGCTCAGTGGATAGAGCACTGGAGTGAGAGTCAAGATTAACTGAGTTCAAATGCAGCCTCACACCCTTACTAGTTGTGTGACCCTGGACAAGTCATTTCATTCTGATTGCAGAGAGAGAAAGAGAGAGAGAGAGAGAGAGAGAGAGAGAGAGAGAGACAGAGAGACAGAGAGACAGAGAGACAGAGACAGAGACAGGGGTGGGAGAGAGATAATAATGGATCCAATTTGCTGAAGAATATGAGAAAGGATGGAATCATGAGAATATGTAAAATGACTGCATCTGGCAAGAAGGCCCACCTCTTAATCAGAAATTGGAATAAAGAATGTCATAGTTGAGAATGGTGTCAAGTCAACATGAGATGAGGAAGAGGAGAAGAGAGGGGTCACTTCAAATAACTTCAAATCTGTGTGTGTGTATGTGTGTGTGTGTGTGTGTGTGTGTGTGTCAATTGGTAGGGAGGGATAGAAGGTACCATGAGAGCTCTGAGGGGAGAAAGAAGGGGGGCTGTCATGGTGCAAGAAGGACCACGAATCAATCTGAGAGGGACAAAAGGACAGCCTCACTAGAGTAAGGACCTAGATGATGAACCAGCTAGCACAGATGAATGAATTCCTTTAGTTCTATTCAGCAGCAAGTAAATAGGGGTGAAAGGGGCAAATGATGGGAATAATAAAGTAGCAGGGTTTGAAAGATTTGATGGGCACTAAGACAAAGGCCAAAGGCTTAGTGAGTGGAGGATAGTGCAGAGCTGAACTGGTTTACCGTGGGGTAGAGACTGAGAAAGGGAGAGAGTGTAACCATGGCAGGGCAGGTGGCTAAGAAAGTACTATTGATTGAAAGCATTTGAGATTATAATAAAGGCAAAAATATTAATAAATCATAAGTAAAGATTAAAGAATAAAAGGTTATGCTAGGGTAGCACCTCCTCCAGGGCTATTCTTCAATTTCTACTCTGCCATGCAGGGCCCCAGAGAGCAGTTGATTACTTCTTTCAGTGTCCTAGGGGTGGACCTGAGTAATTGTGAGATCTCTAGCACTATTAATTATGAATCCTCTTCTGCTTTTTATTCAATTCATATTAGTTAAAATCTCTGATTGAATGGTTCAATAGAGGAATCTAGGAATTGGTCATAGTTTATCGTTTTATATGATTCTGTAACTCAATCAAAGAGGCATTCTTGGGGGCAGAGTCAAGATGATGAAGTAAAAGCAGGGACTTGCTTGCTTGAGCTCTCCTCCAAACCCTTCCAAATACCTATAAAAATGACTCTAAACAAAGAGGCATTCTCACTAGATAAAGGCATGGCCTAGAACATTTTATTAGTCACATTACTTGGAACTGAAGGGTATATGATATCCCTTTTATGGGTAGCTAGGTGGCACAGTTGATATTGTGCTAAGCCTAGAGTCAGAAGACCTGAGTTCAAATCTGGCCTCAGACACTTACTAGCTATGTGCCTCTGGGCAAGTCGCTTACCCTATTTTCTTCAGTTATCTTATCTATAAAATAAGTTGGAAAAGGACTCTCAAATCTTTGCCAAGAAAACTTCAAAAAGGGTCACAAAGAATCAGACATGATTGATAAAAGACTGACAACAACATATTCCTCTTACAAGAGGATAAAGAAATTTTGGAGGTTTGAGCATGGAAAAGAAACATTTCACAAGAATAGGCCATCCATTTGAGGAACTAAGATGGAGTGGAGAAGTAAGTCACGGGAGCTGAGTAGGTTAGAGAGCTAGTAGGTATCAGTACATTTGAAGGAACACCAACATATATTTAGTAGTTCCCTAGTAAAAGGAGATGAATTAGAGGGGGAAATCTCAGGTACTAAAATTATTAAGAAAGCATGTGTTTTGAGAGTTAGTAGAAAATGGCCAAATGGAACTGGATTGGGTGATAAATTTGGACAGAATGAACCTCAGAGGGGGAAAGGTTCCTGAGTGATGATGGTAAGAGAGACTGGAAGTGATAACAGGGAGCAAACAATATGCATTCTGGCCCTCCTACAGGTACCCAGTGAGTAAGTAGTATAAGAGAAGTCGTGACAATATTGGAAAGGATGGCAAGATTGAAATGTTATCCTGGTAGAGGCAGATGTCAGAAAGTGGCAGAGTAAAAGAAGTCTGAAATGAAAAAGAGTATATTGATTATATAGTAGGACTTCAGAGGGCACAAAAGAAAGGCAGGGAGATCTGGAGCAGGATATTGGGAGTAAGACTGAGGTGATTAGGAATAAAGGAGTGGAAAGCTCAGGTCGGAGAGAGCGTTGCTCAATGGCAGCTGGGATTTCAGTATTACAAGGTAATACTATGTAGAGCATTGGAGAATGAATACATGCTGACGACAGCAAGAGCTTTGCTGGTAAAAGCCAGTGATGAAAATGTGGAAAATCTCCCCTGGCTCCAGGTCCTTGAAGTATTAGAACAGTCCTCAATCAGTTAATCTTGAGGAAGGTTTTATAGATATGAGTTGTATGTCTGGAAATCCCACCAGGAGACAGGAGAGGGCTTCCTGGAGACTGGGTAGGAGGCAGGGGGTAGTGTGTCCTGGGGCATCCAGAAACCTGGCCTAAGGCAAAACAGTAAGCAGAGCCTGGCAATGTTGTGCCCTGGGGCCCTCCTGGGGCCTAGAAAAGAAACAATTCAATTCTTGTTGAATTGAATTGATATATATTGATTGTAACTGGTCCATAAATCTTAGAAACATACTCCCCAGAGGATGCCTCTATTTTAATTTTTTAATGTATTGTTTTTTGCTATTTATTAAAAAAAAATCTAAGGGAAAATGTCTTCAAATCTCAAATTACCAAAGAAATAGCAAGAAAAATTTGTTTTGGTTGAAGCATCTGAATTTTTTTTTTACATATTTTCTTTGAGTATGAATTCTGACATATGGCATCAGCAGAACTCTGATTCAGCAAAAGCATCTCATCCCATTTCTGAAAGGCCAATAACAAATTATGTGATCCTTGCATCTTAAAAGCTGATGTCCACTACTGAAGAGGCACTTAGGGGAACAATGTGAGAATAGTAAGTACTTTCTTGTGAAAACACTCACGATACTGTTGTAGATGGCAGAAAGACGCGTGAAGTGGAAGAAAAATCAAGCAAACTTAGGTGGAATGACTCAGAAGATCCATAGAATATTTTTCCACTTCCATAATTTTCTCTCTTTCTTTGGGACTGTAGTAGTAAGGCTTAATTACTTACCTGACTTTCTGCTTCTCTTCGCTGGTCTTTCGTCCTTTTTCTTTTACTCTTGGAACTATAAATAGGTATTAACATGATGAAAACAACTGCTCTTGGCAAAGAGCAACCTTGTATAGGTAGCTGTAAAAGTAATTCCTGAGCAATGATACAAGATCTCTCCTGTGAAAAGTTTTATATAAAAACTATTCCTTCCAACTAGAATCTGTAGACAAGAAGAGTGATATACTATATCGATACACAAACACAGAGTTTGGAATAGAAAGATACATGCAAGTTGAAAGCATTAGTGAATTTGTGGTTGTTCGATGTGTCTGATTCTTCATGATCCCATTTGGGCTCTTCTTGGCAAAGAAACTGGAGTGGTTTGCCATTTCCTCATCCATCTCGTTTTATAGACGAGGAAACTGAGGTAATCAGAGATAAGTGACTTGGCCAGGGTCAGATAGCTAGTTTCTGAGACTAGATTTGAAATCAGGTCTTCCTGACTCCAGGCCCAGCATTCTGTCCACAGAGCTACCTAGCTGGAGACATTAAAAAGGAGTTTAGTATGTCTATACAGGATGTAGTCATTAGATAAGTTATCACAAAGGAGAGGTATAAGCCAGGCCATGAAGGTTAAGTCCAGATGAATAAATCGAAGGGCAAAAGCGGTGTGTACTCTTATATTGTCCAAGAATTCCAGCCAGGATGTTTGTTTGCTGGACAAAATTATTTGTAAATGTAGCAATAAACACCCAGGTATGTGAGCCGAATGAACTGCATAGGAGTCAATACAGAGGATCCCCACCGTTGGGTTTGCCCCTAGATTCCACTGTTGCATTATAATGATCCACCGGCACTTCTGCTTAGGACTTTTTAGATGAAGTGACAGTATTGTTTGACTTCCTGTAGTCAAATCTCTGAATGACTAAGGTGAAGAGGTGCCACCAGTAGCTTGGAGTAGCTTTCCTGGGGACAAACATAAGAATTAGAATTCTTGTGCTTGTGTTCCAAAGTGTCGCATTCTACCGATTCCTGCCATTTTCAGAATGAGTCCAGTGACATTGTTCAGTGAAGAAGCCCATGATATTGAGTCTAGAATATTTCTAGCTCCATTTTGTTGCTGAGTATGAAGTAAAATGTAATGAAGAAAGGTATAAAATGTATCAGAAACAAATTTATAATAAGGTTGAAATACTTGTGCAGGGTACACAGAGCCATTGTGTTTTCACAAAGGAAGCACATAGAAATGTTCTTCCTTTGGTTTCCAGTGCCTGAAACTGGAGACATATCTTAGAGGAGCAGATGCACAGCAATTTGTGCTGTATAGGTATTAAATCACTGTCAAAACCTCATTTTTATTGGTAGTAAATTTACTTTCAAATTAAGCACAGGGAAGAAAAAAATTAGATGCTAGAATTTAAATAGCAATACATCACCTTACCAGTGGTCATGCATATAATAGTGTCTGGAGAGCTTATTGTGATATTACCATAAACTGAGTCAAGGCATACCTCCTCACAAGGATAAATGCAGAAAGGTAGGCATTTAATTCCCCAGCTCCCTACCCAAGTGAACATTTTTCAAAAGACCCAAGTTGCTAGAAACATTGATTTTTTGTTTGCTATTGTGTGATTCATAGATTTCTACCTACATACAAAGATTTGGGCTCATTCCAGTAAGCATGGCTCCATTAGATCCCATAGGTAACCACAGCAAAAACATATGCAATATTCCTTGATGGTGTGAAAGTAAATGAGAGTTCAGGAATACAGGGAATTGTAAGTTGCAATTAACAAGACTACTCTTTGTTACATTTGACAATGTGTCATAGAACCTTAGATATGAGAGGCAGGAAAGGTCTCAGATCATTTTGTCTTTCCCTCTGCCAATATAGGGTCCTTCTCCCCTCCCTGCCCAATCACCTCATTTTTCTTTCTCTGGAATCTATAGTGCTGCTTCCTCCTCACTGTCCTTGAACCAGGGTATTGAAGCTCACCTCAGAGAATTAGATCTGTAACAATTCAAAAAGGAAAAAAAAGCCCAATCATAAATTTAGAAATTATCTTTATCATATCTCCTCTGCAAAAGCTCTTTTTAAATTTGGACTTTACTTACAGAAAAAAAAAACTATGTCTTAACAGTTTCTTTAGGCAGCTGTGTAGTGCAGTGGATAGAGTGCTGGGCCTGAAGTCAGGAAGACTCATCTCCCTCAGTTCTAACCTTGCCTCAGACACTTACTAGCTGTGTGACCCTAGGCAAGGCACCGAACCCTCTTTGCCTCAGTTTCCCCATCTATAAATGAGCTGGAAAAGGAAATGGAAAACTACTCCAGTTTCTTTGTCAAGAAAACACCAAATGGAGTCATAGACTGAAAATGACTGAACAACAACAAATGGTTTCTTTACATTTTTTTTTAGAGTTTTCAAGCATCTAGTTGAATTCTATTGACAATTATCCTACTTATCTTGATTTGAAAGGCCCATTCTTATTAATTTCTCAGGTATACTTTAACAAAAATATCTTAGTCCCATGAGGCTTCAAAATTGAGTAATGACTATAGTATAAAGTGAATCTTTTCTTATCTTGATTTATAGCAATAGAATCTTGACCTTGATTAAAGCCTGAAAAATAATATTGCAATGATTACCTTTTTATTCTACTCATTTTTAAGACTTAAGACTGCCAGCACAATACTGTACTGAAAAAGGTTATTAAACATCAAAAGAGAGAAAAATAAACATCTAATTCAGGCACTTTAAATTTCAACTCCATTGACCCCTGGGGGTCTATTTAGATTTTGGGGGATCTGTGAACTTGAATGGAAGAAGATACATTTTTATTTTCCACTAACATTTGGTTCCCTTTGTAGCCCTGCATGTTTTATTTTTTTACACATTTAAAAACATTATTCTGAGAAGTAGACCACAGGCTTCATCAGACTGCCAAATGGAGTCCATAATACAAAAAAGGTTAAGACCTCCTGATCCAACATAAATTGAATCACGGGTCTCATAAAAATGCATATGTGTGTATGTACCTATATAAATAAGTCTCATTCTATATATTTATATATATTCTCTCTCTGCATATTTACATATTCGCTCTATATCTACATACTCTATCCACATGTAAATTGAGATTTATGTAGTCTTTCATATACACACATACATACACATATATGCACACAATATTTTTGATGTTACATGATTTTATTAGCGTAGGAACTCATGATAAGGAATCACCTTCTACTAACTAAGGTAAATACCTGCTATGTAAACTCTTTGTTGTTGTTGTTGGCACTAGACTTACTTTATTTTATTTTGTTTAAATTTTATTTTTAACTTATGGAATAAAACAAGCATTTCCATAGCATAGTACAATAAAAAGATGACTGCACATGAACCTTTAAAACTACTATGCACAATTTGCTATTCTTTTCAAATATACAATGAAATTATCATGTAAATTTATTTTTTCCCTACCCCCTTTCCCAGGCACTGAGAGAAAAAAGTGACTTTCCTAGGGTCACACAGCTAGGGTCAAAGGTTGGACTTTGAACCAGTTCTTCCTCATTTTAAGGGAAATTTCTTTATCCACTATGTAATGCTGCTCCTCTCTCTCTCTCTCTCTCTCTCTCTCTCTCTCTCTCTCTCTGATATACATTTACATATGTGTGTATCTGTGTGCCCGGGCCCACAAGTATGTGTGAAAATGCACTAATACAATTGATCACGATTTCCTCTTGGATCAAACCAGAACTTAATAAAAAAAAGTTTATGCTTTGGAGTAGGGAATGATAAATAATACAGGCATCATGTGAGAAAGATAATCTTTGCTTCAGTCTATGGGTTGTGTGGAAATGTGAGGATGTTTTGGCTTTCTGATCAATAAATTTCCAATTATTTATTAGTTTCTTCAACCTGAGAGGAGGTGTACTGAGCACTGTGCCAGACACTAAGGATTTCTCAGAAATGCCTTCTTAGGGAGCAGCACTAGTAAGGAGGAAACTAGCATGTAATTTACGTAAAAAATGGCCATGATCCAAAGTAAGAAGTATCTCCCTGAAGAGGAAGGCAAAGTTCTTAGACATATTCCAGAGGATAATTCTCAGGACATGGTGGTAGATTGAATGTGAGGCAGGTAGGATGATGTATGGGGGAATTGATGAGAATACTGAGGCAACATGCCTGGGCATATGAGGATTGAAGGTACAGGTGTTTGAAATGTTGGGAAAGTTTTTTTGGAAGGAGAGAGGGAAAGATAAGGAGCTCAGGATGCTACTCAGTTGAAAGACTTGATCAGGATAATCACCTGAGTTTGTCTCCAGTAACACATGGAATAGTAAACATTCGGACATACACCATGTATTACCAAAGGAAAAAAAAAACTTACCTGGTAATTTTTTTTCTTAAAATAATTATGCAAGATGAAGGGTTAATGATTGGAGGATGAGGGTAGAGTAGGCATCAGAATGCAGGCTTTTTTTCTTTAGGCATATGTTAATGTAATTGCAAATTTGAGTTATTAGTTATGAGATTCTCAAAACCTCATAAACAATAATGACAAAAGCAATAATAAGACTCTAGTACGTGGGAAGGAACCCCAGAAAAGAAAAAGGCATTAGTGGATATAAAAGATCTGCAGTGTTGCACATAGGAAAAAGATGGGATAAAAAAAAGTAGCTTGGGCTTTGAGAGGACCACCTCTTATAAGAAATCCCCAATTAAACCAGGAGAGAATATCGAATGTCACAATTTTAAGGAAATAATCAGAAGGTCACTCTGTATCAGTGTTCATATAGATCATTTCCCCTAGCTATAGGGAAAGGTGATATCTAAATATAAGATTCTATATATACAGTTCAATAGATCAAAAAGAGGACATTGATAACAACATCTGTTTAGTTGTCCTTTCATCTCCTACCCTGCTTTAAACAGTAAATCACCTTGTGCTTCCAGTTGGCTGTTTTTGAATCATAAAATTGTAACTGATTATATTATTAGAGGAATTTTGTTTCCCCTTTTGTTGTCATTCTTTATGACCTCTCCCAACTGACATTGTAGAATATGTGTAAAAAAACCTCATATTTGACCTGCTTTTTTAATGTCTATTTTTTTTCCTATATTGACTTTATGTATGTCTTTATTGAGAATGACAAGTATTTTTTTTGTATTGATGGGGTAGTGGATTTCTGAAACAGAATATTTGGCTTTTCTTCAAGCACATTTCAAATTCTAAAATCAGAATGAATCGTTGAGTCCACTCCAAAGTTACTTTTGGACTAATTATGTATTTTGTGTGTGTGTGTGTGTGTGTGTGTGTTTGGAGTTAATAAGCTCAGATACTAGGGGAAAAACAGTGGAAAGATTATGCCACAGATAATTAATAAAAATCAATTAGTTTGTTAATGAGTACTCTGTCAGTACCCAAGGTGGTAGAAACCAGCTGGGGGAAAAATCAGTATCCCTGAATAGGACATTTAGAATGCCTAAGTCCTGCTGAGAATTTGAGAGGAAATAACTATGAGAAACACTACTTGGGTTAAAACCGGCTAAATTTCCTCTTGAGGTTGCAATTCCATCAGCTAATAAATCTAGTAAAAAAGCGATTCACCTTTAGTGTATGCTATAAAGCATTTTCTGATGCCTTAAGTACATTGCTCACTGCCCTGTATTAAAAACAAAACCCATAGTTGTAAATGTCAATGACTAGGATTGTTAGAGCTCTTGCATCTTTCTTGTGTTAGGAAAAAATCTGGAAACACCCATTACCTCTTGGATGACTTTTTACATTTAGAAATCTAAATGGCACAAAGTCAAACAAGAGCTGACTGAAAAGTACAAAATATGTCTTCAAACATTTCCTGGACAAAAAAAAAGCAGAAGTCCAATTATAATAATCCTACATTTTCATATAAATTTTTCTAGCAAAAGAAATCTGACTCATGGCTAATTATATTCTTCTTTCCCAGTTTTTTTTTAAATCCCATTATATTCAAGTTTGGATTACCTAGAGGAAGCTACACAAAAGGGACTGCATGGGGGGATGATCTGCATAAAGACAAATTAGATAAACTCGATTTATCATGGATTGACTCCCTTAACATTTTCCGTGTCATATGCCTAACATAATCAAAATAATGTCACTTCTCTTAAAAGGATGATAGGAAGATAAGTGTGTTCCTGAATATTGATAGTTCACTGTGTGTTTGTGTGTCAAATCTTTGCTGCAAATCCCTTCAATGAGTCTAATATTTACTATTATGAACTTCAGTATGACTGTGAGAGGGTATCTCTGCAAAGTCTTAAGGATTGGGTTGCAACAATTACTATTTATACAAAAGTGTTCCAAATTGTGTGTAGTGGATTAATGATGTGGAATATGGCGCACTGAGCGGCTACTGCCAATTTCCTTTAATAACTCCTCGTCCATATGAGTTATAGTCCCAGCGGTGAAAGCTCATTGATTTGCCTCATCGTAGAATCTAACCAGTTAGCTTTCAGAGGCAACGTGCTCCTCTAATTATCTGCAAAGTTTCTGGATGGGCAGTGAGGAGAGAGAATGCAAGAGTAAGTGGAGAGGGATGTGGAGATTGAAGATGGAGAAGAAAGAAGCTAGCTTTTAAAATGATTTTAGATTGCTTTATTCAAATTAAATATGTTAACCCCTTTCTCGCCATCAGCATCTCCTTTTATCTACAGAGCTGAACATAATATACATAATCATGTTTAAAAGCTACCTCTGAATATCTAGTGAAAATAGTGCATAGAGAGCTCTCTACATACACATGCATAGTTATATATTATATATGCATATATATGGATGGATGTATATATACACACATGTGTATGTATACATATGTGTGTATACACACACATAAGCAAATTGGAATGTTTCCTTCCAAGTATTCTCTTCAAATCATGATATTTGATCTCCTCCATTGTACATTTGTGATTATCTAGAAAGGAGAAATCTTCTCAGAACCATCAACTTACTTATTCTCTCTCGAAATGCATGCATCTTTTGAAACATCCTGTATTCTGCATTTAAAATACAATTATACTTTGCTTCAAAGCATGTCGAGGAATGAAGAAGGCATCTCATTCATTTTAAGAGGTTTAAAAATTCTCCCAGTACAAATGGAACAATTTCTGTCGGCAAGAATATGTACCCCTAGCATCTATTTGTTGATAGATTTATAACTTTCTATTTAAAGTTCACTATTCAATCAAGCAATTAAGTGGCACTTATTAACTACTTGATTGACTTTTTCATAAACTAAGAGAAGGACTTTGTTGGTATTTATTAGTTCTAGAAAGCCACATAAGGCCAGAGAGGCATACTGACATGGCATATGGGATGGTATTTGTGTGTGTGTGTGTGTGTGTGTGTGTGTGTGTGTGTGTGTGTGTGTAGGGGGGGAAGATGTCATGGACTCTAGAAAATTATGCTTTTAAAGATTTATACTTGAATACATATGGATTTGTATATATTACATGTAAAAAGCAAAATATTTTGGTAATGATCAAATTAATTTAAATTTTACCAGTGTATCAATTAAAATACTATTGAAATCTCAAGAATTTCCCAAATTTTAATTTTTTGAGTTAAAAAATCATCTACAACTTTCAAATTATATGTTTTATCTATCAAGTCTTCTCTTTACTGACTTGCTCTACCATGATCAGAAAATCCTAGGTGATGCTTTTCTGTTAAATAAGGACTATGATGAAAGTACTGAAACCTTTATGACTAAGCAGTCTAGAAGCATTAAGGGAGGAAAAATATAGAAATTTTTTGTGTCTATTGCGGTATTTAATGATGAAGAGACTCATCATCATCATCATCATCATCATCATCATCGTTATCATCATCACTTTCATATTGGAATCTACCACTGCCACTTGTGCTGGCAAGTACAAACCCACTGGACAAAGAATTGATTATTTCAAATTGTCTGGTTCCTTTTTTGCTGATAGAGCTGGACCATTGATTCATTTAATCAACTTTTTCTGTCTCCAGGTTGGACATTTCAGATCAAATGAGATCTGCTCTATAAGTTGGATGATCTCAGTATGTTGTCCGTTATCCTTGCTACATGACCCTCTTCAGTATCTTTTCCCAAAATAGGTTAGCTCCAGTCTCCAGGATATACATCACCACTGACCTTTTGTGGGATTCATTAGATCACATTAGTTTTGTACAGAGGTTTGGCACATTGCTATTTCTAGTGAATGCTGGGTAAACTGAAGCCTTTTCTTTGGAATTTGTAGTCTACTTACATTGTGTCTCTTAGACCCTTGTGGAGAAAAATATTAGAGTAAATATCTCTTCTCTAATTTTATGGGCTTATCTTCCTAGATCAATAGTATTTGGACACGACCGAAAATAAATAGGTAGCTTGGGTCTGTTTTCTACTCACACTGTTATGATACCTGTTTTTCAAAAAAAATATTTGCTTATTTATTTAAATGTTTGTTTATTTGTGTGTGTGTGTGTGTGTGTGTGTGTGTGCATGTGTCTATGGGTTGGTTAACAAGACAGAGTTGTTCCACTGTCTTCACAATCTGCATATATAAAAGCTAATGAGTAGTTTTCACTTCAAATCAACTTTGTCTTATCAATGTTTATGTCTAAATTGCTGTAGCCTTTCTTAGAGCTGTGGGTTGGCACAAATGACATAAGAAACAATTGTGTATGAAAAGAAGATTGCTGAAGTGGTCACCATCAATTATAATTTTATTTTTTTTCCAATGAAGGCAGCAGAGACATGTGATTAGCTTTGTTATTGGATATCACAGAGGGAGAGATAAGAAAATTCCCTCTTCTCCACAAGAGATTAAGAGTTGTATTCTTCCTTGGCAATTGAGAATAGATAAGGAATGTTGGATTCCCTTGTAGCAAGACTATAGGGATGTTCATATAATAATATGACTTAAAGCTTAGAGGTCATCTAGCCTAACTCATTTATTTTACCGATAAAAAAGTCGTCATAGGGAGATAAAATAACATATACAAGGCCCATACAAGTGATAATTATGAATAATACATAGCATTTATATATCCCTTTAGGACTTGCACAGTATTTTACACATATCTTATTTGATCCACACAACAGATCTTGATGGTAGATGTTCTTATTACTTCCATTTAAAAAATGAGGAAACTGAAACACAAGAAGGTTAAGTGATTTGTCAAAAGTCACACAGCTACCAATATCTGAAGTAGGATTCAAACTCTCTACCCAGTTCCAAGTATATACACTACCATTTAGAAGAGTCAGAATTAAAATCCCAGCCTTTCAAATCCACCCAAGTTCTGGACGCTGCTGCTTGGTTTGATATCGCTGAGAGTAACTTGTTTCTTTTTGATCCAATATTTATCTTCTTAATGATCCCAATATACATATTCACTTATGTTATAATTTATTTAATACCAACATCATTTTTACAAATGTTTGTTCTGTTCCAATCAATCAACAAGCAATTATTAAGTTCCCACTATGTGCTAGGAACTCTCCTGAGTACCAGGGATAAAGAGACGAATGAGTCAGTCAATTAGCATTTATTAAGCTCCTAGTATGTTCCAGACAGTGTACTAAATAATGGAGATACAAAGAAAGGAAAAAGAGAATCCTTGCCTGAGGAGTTCATAATCTAATGGGGAAGAAAACATGACAATAGCTAATAAACATGCTGTAAATAGGAAGTAAACAACAGAAGGAAGACATTAGAATTAAGAAGGATCAGGGAAGGCTTCCTATGGAAGGTGGGATTTTCTTTGGGACAGAAAGAAGCCAGGAAAGCCAGGAGATGGAAATGAGGAAGAAGTCCATTCTAAGCATGAGAAATATCCAATAAAAGTGCCCAGAACTGAGAAATGGAGTATCTCATTTTGAGGAACAACAAGGAGCCCAGTGTCACTGGATAAAAGAATGGTTGATGGAGTTGGGGGTGGGGTGGGGTGGAGTCCAAAAGATAAGAAAACTGTAAATAAATGTGGGGAGAGGGGAGGCTAGGTTATGAAGGGCTTTGAATTTAAAACAGAGGATTTGGTATTGGATCCAGGAGGTGGTGAGAGCCATGGAGTTCACTGAGTATGAGAGTGACACGACTGGACCCTCACTTTAGAAAAATATTTTGTTGGTTGAATGGAGGAAAACTAGAATGGAGAGAGACTTATGCAGTCAGATCCACCAGAGGTTATTGCAATAGTAGAGGCATGAGGAGATGAAGTCCTGAACCAGGGTAGAGGCAATGTCAGAGGAGAGAAGGGGGCATGTATGAGAGATGTTGAAAAGGTTAAATTAATAGGCCTTCACAACAGATTGGATACGAGAGTAGTGAGAGATGGTTAGGAGTTAAGGATGACACACAGGTTGCAAGCCTGTGTGCTTGGGAGCATGGTGGTGCCCTCAACAGTAATAGGGAAGTTTGGAAGGAGATAGGTTTTTTTGGGGGGGGGTGAAGATAATGAGTGAAGTTTTGGACATTTTGATTTTAAGATGTCTAATGGACATCCAGTTTCAGATGTCCAATAGGTAGTTGGAAATATGAGGCTAGAGGTCATCAGAGAGGTAAGGGCTGGTTAAGTAAATGTCAAAATCATCATCATGAAGATAAGTGAATCCATAGGAGCTGAAGAGATCACCAAATGAAATAGTTAACGGGCATGATCTAGGTCAGGTCTGTCAAAAATGCAGCCCGAGGGCCACATGTGGCATACAAATTTACATAAATGCTTTAGTAAAAGAAGCTGAGCTACAGTAGAGCTCTCACTAAAATGGAAAATCAAAATACACTGTCTATTGTTTCAATAAAAACCTAAGGTTGGACAGCCCTGATATAGATGAAAATCCAGCAAATGAGGGTGAGGTAGTTAGCTAGGAAGGAAGCTAACGAGGAGAGAATCATATCATGAAAACCCAGAGAGAAGAAAGTATTAAGGAGAAGAGGGTGACCAACAATGTCAAGGGCTGCAGAGAGGTCAAGAAAGATGAGGATTGAGAAAAGCCACTGGATTTAACTAAGTGGAAATCATGGGTAAATTTGTAGAGAGCATTTTCAATTGAATGATGAGGTAAAAAAAATGCAACAGATTTTAGAGAGTTAAGAAGAAAGTGAGAGGAGCTGAAGCAGTGCCCCCTATAATAGATGGCCTTTTCAAGGTATTTAGCCAAAAAAGCAAGAGAGATACAGGACAATAGCGTGAATAGAAAGATCAAAAGGTGATTGCTGTTTTTTCTTTCATTTTTTTTTAAGATGGAGAGATGTAGGAATGCTTGTGGGCAGCAGTGAAGCAACCCATTTATAGGGAGAGACTGAAGATACGTAAAAGATTGGGGATGATAAAGGGAGAAATCTACAGGAGAAATAGGGCAGGAACAGGATCACTTATACGGGTAAAGGGGTTTGCCTTTGCAAGGAGACGGGCCACTTTATCATGTCAGACAGGGGCAAAGAGAGATAGTAGCAGAAAGTCCTTTGTCTAAAGGTTTTTTTTTTTTAAAGAAATAGATATTTATTGATTTTTTTTGATTCTTGCTTTACTATAGTATCACACGTATCCCTCTTTTTTTACTGTCCCAGGGAGCAATCACATATGACAAATAGTATTTTTTGGAGAGAAAAAAAGTCAGCATAACTGACTAATACATTGAAAAATTTGCTTTTTATTTCAGTCTAATTTCTTTTTAACTTTTTTACATGTACCTGTTTATGTTGGTATTTTTCCCATTTGCACTGTAGTAGTTACTGTGTATATTATTTTCTTGTTTCTGCTTACTTCACTCTGCAATGTTTCATATAGATCTTTCAGGTTTCTCTGTATTCAACATTTCTTACAATTCCATTACATTTACATACCACAATTTGTCCATTTTCCAGTAGATGGACATGTTCTTCATTTTCAGTACTGAATTATTCAATTCTCAGCACGAAAAATGCTATTATAAAAATTTGATGTATATGGATTCTTTCTTCTTATTGATGACTACCTTGGGGTACAAACCTAGTAATCGAGTCTTTTGAATGGACATTTTAGTCACATTATTAGCAAAATTCCTATTTGCTTCGCAAAATGGCTGTACCAATTTGCAATTCCTCCAACAATGTATTAATATGCCCACCTTTCTTTCAACAACCCCTCCAACATTAACTGTTGTCATTTTTGTTCATTTTTGGGTCAATTTTTAAGGTGGAAGGTAAAGCCTCATGGTTATTTTAATTTGCATTTCTCTTATTCTTAGTGATTTCAAGCATTTTTTTCATGTGCTTGTAAGCGCTTTGCAGTTCTTTTGAGAACTGTTTTTTTAATATCCTTTAATAATTTAGTTGGAGAATGACTCTCTCTCTCTCTCTCTACACACACACACACACACACACACACACACACACACACACATGCGTATGCATTTGTATGTCTATATACACATGAAGATATATATTATACCCCCCCCCAAATATCTCTGTCTATCTATCAATCAATCTATCTATCTTGGATACCAAACTCTTATCGGATCAATTTGATTCAAAGATTTTTTTCTCATTTGACCACTTTGCTTCTCATTCTAGATATCTTAAAGTGATTGTACAGAAGCTTTTCAATTTTAAGTCTCCTCTTCTACTGTAGATATAGCATTAGGTTACGTCAATTACTTTATTTTAATCTTTTTTTAAGGTAGCCTTATTCCCACTGGCTCTTTCCCCTTCACCCTTGATCCCCTTCTTTCATTTGTTATTCTTCCTTCCTTTCCTCTCCTTTAGCTGTTCTTATTCCTTAGTTTTATATTTTCATTTTTGCACCCCTTTCCAAAGAGGATGTCTCTCACACTCTTTGTTATCCGTTTTCTCTTTCTGTTTACTCTAGGCCCTCATTCTTTAATTCATGACGCCATAATTATCTGGGCTCTCTTTTTCCCCCGTATTCTTCATGCAAGCAAAACTTCCAATATAATCATTCTAGCTTCTTCCCTCTAGGAGCTTTCTGCTGTTGCCTTATAGGGCTTGCCCCATGAATTTCCCTTTTCCATTGTGCCATACTT
>CM053622.1:372972308-373008713 GCA_028646595.1 Phalanger gymnotis
GGCTCCGCCCCCCTACCCTTCCATACCTTTTCATATTTGTCCTTTAAAGTCCTCATAATTTTGTTGTCTTTAGAATGGATTTTTTTTATCCATACACTGACCTGTTTATCCTTTTTCCTTTAGTGCCATTTATGTCTCCTTTATATTTACACACTTTTCAGTGATGTGAGAGTCCAAATGTGGTAGTTCCACTGTTCTTGATGGAGAAAAGAGTTTGTTATTATAACAGACTTATGTTACTGATAATTAAATGTTCTCTCCAACATAACGTGTTGGCTCTCGTTTTCAAAGACCACAATGGCAGGATAGATGTATGTTCCAGTAGGTTCTTCCCAGTTAGAAAGTCTTTGTGTTCTGTATGTAAGTCTAATTATGGACTTTATGCCAATCTTTTGAGGACAAAATGAACTAAATTAAGGGACACTCATCATCAATGAGTTGGCTGAACAATGATGATTTTCCACATCATTTCTCAAAGATCATCTACTAAGGTGTAGAGGGATTACAATCTACATTTGTAAAAGTACTTACACTAAGTCATGGATTTTTGAAATATTAAATATAAATCACAATTTATTCCTTTTAAAAAAAACTCATTTCAAACCCTCTGGGATCCTCCTGCACCCAATATTTCTGGGCATAAAAAGCCTGCTTTGTTGCTTTGTCCTTGCCTTCCTAGATTTTTGGTGTCAAAATGACCTGACAGCTCCTCCAAGCTCCCAGCCATCTCAATGAGCCATTCCTGTGATTTCTTTAATGCAAAGTTAGTTCCTAGAGTATTTCCCTAAAGGTTTTAGTATCTTCAGAAACCTCCCCCAACCCCTTTAAGGCTCAAAAAGCAGAGAGAAAAAAAGCTACTTCATGGTCAAAGAGCAAACAATGCTGCAATTATTTTTTTTTCATTTAAAAAGAGGTCACTTTTTCACGCCACTATGAAAAAGCAAAGAAATAATCCATCTCCCGATGGAGATTTCCATTGAGTAGCTTCTAGCTAAGTATTATTTCTTATATAAACACAGCAACTTACTTTAGCCTGTTTAAATCTTATCATTTACAATTTGTTTCTGACTCAAACTGTTCTTTAAACTCTTTTGAAATGCAGTCCATATTTATTTCCACAGAAAACTTAAAGTTTTCAAATAGACTTATAAAATGGTTCCATGACATCTTCTAAGAGTTTAGTCTGGATATTTCTTTTGTAGGTTTTCACCCATTTATGAAGTAATGTTATTTTTGGCTGATTAATTACTGGTTGCAAAATGAAGGTTATTTAATTTTTAAATTAAATTTTATTTTTTCAGTCAACACATATCCATCTTCATTCTGTCTCATACCTCCTATTGAGAAAGGAAGAAATAACCCCCCAGATACAAACATGTATAGTTAAGTAAAACAAATTGCAATATTGGCCATTCCCCCAAAATATGTCTATCAGTAGGTAGGAAGCATATTTCCTCATGAGTTGGTCTGGAATCTGGAATCTGAGTTGGTCATTTCATTGATCAGAGTGCTTATGTCTTGTTCGTCTTTACCATCTTGTTGTTACCATATAAGCCATTCTGCTGGTTCTGTTCTCCTCACTACATCAGTTCATACAAATTTTCTAATGATTTTTTCTGCAATCTCTGTCATCCTTTTCTGTAACACAGTAGTTTTCTATCACATTTCTATACTATAACTCATTCATCAGTGCCTCGACTGGTGGGTATTCCCTCACTTTCTAATTCTTTGGCATCACAAATGCCTATAAATGTTTTTCTATATCCTTAGAGAGATACTCTCTCCCTTAATCTACTGTATTTTTTTATTCTTACTTTTTCCTTCTTCCCTTTTCTCCTGTTTTGCCAATGAGTGAAATTTATTTCTCTACCCAACTGACCAGTTCAGATAAGAGTGAGATTTAAGTATCAGCCACTCATCTCTACCTCTTCCTCCTTATTTGCATAGACTTCTACCTGTGTATCCTAAGTGTGTGAGATAATCTCCCCCATCTTTATTTCTTCCTCCTTATCATTCACCAAAGTATTCCTCTTCTCCTCCTTTTCCAGTCTTCTTTTACAACCATCCCCAGGCCTTCTATCTAGACATCCTCCATGGCACCTAATGATAATAATTTTCTGAGAGGATACATGTATCACCTACTCATATTATGATGTAAATAGTCTATCCTTGTTTAGTCCTCTATGATGGCTTATTCATGTTTACCTTTTTGTATTTCTCTTGACTCCTGAATCATCTCTGATTCTTTTATCAAAAATACTTGGAAGTCCTCTATTTTACTAAAGTTCTATTTGTTTTTCTTCTGTAGCTTTGTACTCAGGTTTGCTGCAAAAGATATTCTTGGTTGTAAGTTTATATCTTTGTCTTCTGGACTATTCAATTCTAAGGTCTCTGTTCCTTTATAGTGGTGGTTGCTAAATCCGATGTAACACTGGCTATTGCTCATTTGTACTTAAATTTCTTTTTTAGGATGCTTGTAATATTGGAAGTTCTAGGTTTTCACTCTATAGTTCCTGGGAGTTTTCATTTTGAGATTTCTTTTAGGAGGTGCTGAGTACATTTTAGTTATTTTTACTCTGCTTTCTGGTTTTAGGAAATTTGGGCAGTTTTAAGATTTCTTGAAATATGCGGTCTAGGCTCTTTTTTTTAAATAATCATATCTTTCAGGTGGACTAATGATCATTAAATTGTTTCTTGTTCTGTTTTCTAACTTATCTGTTTTCTAACCTATCTGTTTTCTTATTTTTTAATATGAGATTTCCATACTTTCTTCTTTTTTTCAGTCTTTTGACTTTGTCATATTATTTCTTGTTGTCTCACGGTGTCAATAACTTCAATCTGATCCATCCTAATTTCAAGGATTTGGTTGGTTGGGTAAGGCTTAGTATCTCTTGTAACAAGGCATTAATTCTCTTTCCATTTTGTTTTATTCTATAGCTCATTTATTTTCTAATTTTTCTTCTAGCACTTTCATTTATAAAAAAAAGCCCTTAATTCTGATTACTTTGTCTTCCTTTATTTCTTTCAGGAATTCTAGTTGAGTTTGTGTAAAAATTATCTTTTTTTGGCTTTGCTTATAGATTTTCTGGAGTCATTCTTTTCTTCTGGGTTTTTGTCCTGAGAGTCCATGTCACCATAATAAATTTTTTAAGGTTGGGCTTTTTTTTCTTTGCTCATTATTTCAGCATACTTCTTAACTTTGGACAGTGTTAAGACCAGGTTCTGTGACTTTGTGACAGGACTGCCTTGTCTGGCCCCTGTTCTCTTGTAGTACACAGAGTTGTATTATTCTGCAATTATAGGGACAACTCAGGTCAGGAAGCTGTGAGCTTTTCATACTCTTAAAGTGGTCTGATCCAGGGTAAAGTTTAATTTTTTTTCTTCCTTGTCTGAGCTCTGTAAATTCTTCATGTTAGTTTAGATCGGAACAACATAGCTTATGGCTTGTACCACCTGCTTGGAATTCCAGTAGGCTACTACTGGACTCATCTATCATCAATGAATTAGAAAGATCTACCCATTCAGAATGACTGACATTCAGGCTTCCCTTAAGTCTAGGATTCTTGCCATCATTATTTCACTGCAGTGTTCAGGCTAGGTGGGAGGCTAGAACGGAAGACTTATTTCACTCCTAGGTTCAAAATCACACAACTGTTGCTTGCTTCTGAGCTTGTTAGTTACTTGGCATGCAACTTAGTACCTACGACCACTCCTCACCCTGGAATGCTATCTTTGGGCACTGGTATTAATTTCAGTCAGCTCTGGATTGGTGACCCAGAGCTGGGCAATGATAAACAGAGCTTCTAGATAGTGTCTTTTTTGGCACCCTGTACAAGGTTGGTCCCTTGTTTGCTGGATTTGGAGTCTCTTCTTGCCCTGGTTCATAGACTCACCCTACCCTGGAATACTTTGTGTTCCCTTCCTGGCTAGACCTTTGTCCCTGGTGACCACAGAGCTTTCTGTCACTCTTTCTATGCCAAACTAGGCTAGAAAAATGACTCTCTTTGATTTTTTTTCTTGGATTTTCCAATAAGTATTAGATCTGGTGTGTTTCTTAGATTTGAAGGTGGAAGGATAGAGAGCGCTCAGCAGTACTTCTTCCTGCTACTCTATCATCCTGGATCTAACTCTAAATAAATATTCAAAAGGAAGACACACACATATACATACATACACCTATGTAATATCAAGAGTATATAAATATGTACATATATATACTTATAAATATAAACACATATATAGACATAGATATATGTGTATATACTTATGTATACACATACACACACACACATACACACACACACACACACATATATACGCACATGTATGTATTTATGTGTGTGTTTTATCTCTTCCAGGAATTTTAGTTGTAAATATATAACCATATCTATATATTCACACACACACACATATTTTCTTTTAATTATTGAGAATAAATATAACAGTGACTAGTTTGACTCACTTCCTGAAGGTCAAGTATATTACATTTTACAGTGTAGATTACATATTATAAAGAACCCCACTCCCAGAGTTCTCTGGTATCCTTAGAAGATTGTGAGGAGAATGGGTATGTATCACTCATCTCTGCCAGTGACTCAAATCTTTTCTAATTGTATTCTCCCAATTTTAGAGTTCCAATTCCACTTAATCACTTAACTTGGATGACTTTCAAAGTATAGTAAGAACAAACACGCAAATATTCCTTCTCCTCCCTGTCGAGACCTTAAGTATATTATCCCTCTTCTTCCCCTCTCCCTCAACACATACTCTTTTAAACCCTGAGGAGAGGAAGAAGGAGAATTATTTCACACTTTAGATTAATTCTTATTTAGCATTAGTAAAACCACATTCCACATTCCTAATCTCATTGGGCCATCAATGGATATTTGAAGGTACCACACTTTCCCGCCCTCATCAGCACCTCAGGGAAGAAGAATTCATACTTCTTAATATTACTGTGGACACTACTGAGATATCCATAGAAGACACCACCACTGGTTTTGATTATAGTATTGTTACAGTGCTTTAAAGTTGACTTCCTCCAAGGACTATGAAGAGGGGTAAGATGCATTATCATCCACATTTTGAATATAGGGAAACAGAGGCATGGAGAGATTCAATAATTGGCCCATAATCGCACAGCTAATTGTTGTTAGAGCCAGCATCTTAACCGTTACCCAAGTCTTCTGATTCCAACCCCAGTGCTCTTCCCCTGGCACTTCCACCCACTGGTAACTGGGCAATCAGAGAGAAACTTACATTTGTATAATTTTAAGGGCTTTCTGTAAGCCAGAAGAAAAACTCTGGACAATATGATCAATTTGAAAAGCTACATGTGAATGATGTGCACTCTGAATTATGTTCACTAGATACAAGTTCTGAGTGCTAGATGGGAATTACAAAAAGGGCTATTATTTGTAATTTTTTTCTAAAAATAGTTTTATTTACTTTTTGAAAGAAAAGATTTCCCAAATCCTACATGAAATATCTATTACATTTAATTGCTTCCTGCGAAGGGATATTATTTGCAATAAAAATAGAACAAAAGAAGAAAAACTTTAAATCGCATTCCACTAAAAAACCTTGTGAAATCTCATTGCATTTTTTTAGTGCTAGTACTTCGTACATAAATCCCAAGATTGTGAACTACACCATGTTTGTGGGTCAGTGAAATATCAAAAGTGCTTCCATATTCAATTCTTTTCACAGCTATAAGGATAGTCTGGCATAATGAGTGGCATGAGCCTTGCATTTGAATGTAGAGAATATAGGTTCAAATCCTAGTTTACATCCCAAGTGGCCATTAACAAGCTATTTAGTCACCTATACATTGAAGGAGTTTGACTAGATACAGGGGTAGGGAGCCTACAGCCTTGAGGCCATATGTGGCCCTCTAGGTCCTCAAGTACAGCCCTTTCACTGAATCCAAACTTTAGTTTCACAGAGGACTTCACAGAGGACCTACAGGACCACATGGGTGCTCAGGGCCACAGGTTCCGCACCCCTGGACTAGAAGTTTCCTTCAGCTAAAAATTTTCTCATCCTATGAGTTGAATCACAGCCTCATGGAATCATAGATTTAGAGTTTCAGAAGACCGTAGTATCCATTTAGTCCAACACTTTCATTTTACTGACGAGGAAACAGAAGTCCCACAGCTTGGCTAAGCCTAAAGAGAAAAAAAAAAGTGGTAGAGGAAAGATTTCCATCCAGGTCTTTTGGACACATCACATACATCGTGTGTTGTAAGCACTTAAAAAAATAGTTTGTTGAATGAATGTTCAACTCGGTGAGTAGAACAGTGACAACAAACTCACAAACACTTTTTAATTCAGTGGAATGGAATATACATTCTCTACTTGTTTATACGGGAATGATCAGTCAACTAATAAGCATTTATTAGGAATTTACTATATGTCTGACACTGCACTAAATGTTAGGCATGCTAGTATAAAAGGGACATAGTCCTTGGCCTGAGGGAACTCACATTGTAATGGGGAAGAACACATTTAAAAATATTGTGAGACTTATAAAAGCCAAATGGAAAGGAAATTACTGTAAGACATATTTTGTTTATTTAAATAAAGGCTGGGAACATGGCGGGGAATAATATATTGGGTCATGAATGTATTTAGCTTGATGTAGATATAAAAGCTTAATTTTCTGACCCTTCAAACAATTTTGTACAGCTGAACTACCTTTTTATTGATGAAAACACTGCTGAGAATAGACACATTTTGTAGCTAGACCTTAGCTGTCTGTTTGTCCAAAGTGGCCAGAACGTCATTTTTGTCTGTCGTAATGCTTAATGTGTATCATTGCACATTCAGTCTGGATGATCAATGCAAGTTAATATAGGTCAAGTAAAATCTCATAGGATATTTTCATTTCATGGTGGCATAAGAAACATAAAAAGGGATTGATTTAGCTCAAGCACAAGTGGAAAGATATATCTATACTTGCATTGTTTCTGTCAACGTAGTTTGAATACACACTGCTTAGTTTCCTGGTCTTTTTGCAGACCTTAGCCATCCATCGATGTAAAGATCTTGCTCCTTGTTATTTGGGCAGAAACTCATACGGGTCCAATCTATGATGAACATCATGTTATGTTCTGCTAAGTTTGATCAGGATTAATGGGGCTAAGGCTTCCTGTTCCACTGTAGCCAGCAGAGAGTTCTACCTCGGTGATGAAGAGGTTGGGGATGCCCAAGAGCACCATCCCCTATGCCAGTAGCAAAGTGCAGCAGCAGGGTTTGCAAAAATTGATTATAGGAGTCTCTCGCTGCCGGCAAGGCTATAGCACAGCCTTGCTCTAGCCATGTTAAGATACAGCAGAAATTAAAATGAAAGTGGGACATGCCAAAGGTAAAGTGAAAGATTTTGCTATTAGGCCAGCACTTTGATTGGGAAGATTCAAACATATCTGGCATCCTACATCCGTGAGACTGTATTAAAAGGTTAATGAAGTTTTGTACCTTTTTGGGCTTAGAACTAAGCTGCTAGGTCAGCAATATGGAGAATTTTTAGTTCTTTAGAATATACCAGGAAATACTCTGGGGGAAAGAGCTATATAAATATAATATTAAAGCTGTTTCAAGAGACCATGAACTGCTTATCCTGTTTAAAAACAAAATTCGGGAAGGTTCTGGAAAACTTTTTATTTGAGCAGCCAGTATAATGCCATGTTGTGATTTATATACAATTTATAGACCTTAGAATCAAATGTTCACCATCTTAATAATTTTAGGTAGACAATTGCTTTGCTGATATCAGTCTTAGAGAGTAAGGTTCATATCATAAGACCATGCATGTAATAGTGGTACTGTCATGTGTTAAATGAGCATAGCTTGAAGTATTATTTTTTTAAAAATTGAAAGGTTGTGGCAGTAATAAAAAGGTTGAATGGTAATGTCTCTAATTGAACAGTAAGGCCTCTTCCCTATTAAGTCACTCTTTCATCTGTCTTTTTAATTATTTCATTATCATTTTGTACTGCAGTTCACAATGAAATGACCATTTGTGTTTAAGTGAAAGCTAATTATTAGGACTGAATTATTGTGCAGTTTATTGATCCCTATGGTGGATTAAGGGCTTTAAGTTCGTCTAGACAGAATAGTTAGCAAAATGACAAAAGGAAACATATAAGACCCTTGGGAAGAATCCCTACGCTCCATAAGCAATTAATGGCTGCCAGGTAATGGAATTTAAGTTTATACTAAATCCAGCAGCGCTTTGACATTTCAACTGCCTTATAAACACATTAGTCTAATGAATTAAGACTTATGAATTGTGTTTATACACAAGTAGGAACTGTTGTAAGTCCAGGATATTTTTAGCCATTCATTGATTGAATGAAAAATAGATCATTTTCTCTCAGAATTTGATGAAAAATGAAATACGCTCTTCTTAGTGTTTATCTCTGTTCATTCTGCTCTCTGTTGATGGATGTGTATTAACAATTTCCATTTCCCAAAGAACACTAATCTCCCTTATGGATGTGAAAAGTATGCAGTGATAAACCCAGAAAGGAAAAAAAAATACAGTACTGCTGAGTAAGAAGCCAAACAGCCCATTCATCTCAATCCACTGCTGGGTAAGTTTAAAAGCAATCTGTCATTATCTCGATGAGCGACCACAGCCTGTGTTAACCATACAGCCTTTCCCTGTTATTTACAGGAGCGTGTCCTTCAGTGGACTTCAGAGAGATCAAACCAAGTGAATTTACCCAGCCCTCCTGTCTCACGTGACTTACTCTCCACAGGGGCTCAGTGGTCAAGGACTTTCTGGGCCACATGGAAACTGCTGAGACTCTCGGATAGACATGTGTGTGTGCGTTGATTTATTTGTATGTCTGTATATACATGTATATACATGTGTATACACACATACGCGATTTGTACGCACATGGTTATATACATGTATTTTGCGTGTGTCAATGTAGGGGTTTGTGTGCATGCACACACATGCATGCATTTGTACATTTCTATAAGTACACACCACACAATATATACACATGTATACACACAGATTATACATATGCACACGTACACGCAGTACATATGTACTCCGTGTGTGTGTGTGTGTGTGTATGCGTGCGTAGGTCAGTGCATTGGGTGGTAGTGATAGGTGGAGGTGAAGAATTTTTTTAAACTTCTCGAAGACAAGCACTGCTCCTTCCTTAGCCCTTCTATCATTTCCCATGGAATTTCTCTGCCTATCTTACATTACCTTTCTTCATTAACCATAAAAATCAATTTTACCTCATGCACCATAATTCAAGTCTAAAACAAGATCATTGTATATGAAGAAATGCATTTGAATTGGGTGCATTTTATCTTTAGAGTCTACTCAAAGACTGGATTCCTATTTACCCTATAGGAAACCAGGATGCCATTTTAAGAATTGTCACCAGTATGCCACCAGTTTACACACACACACACACATGAATACACATATACACATATGTACAATATGTGTATACAGAGAGATCATTGTATATTACATATATACAAAATATACATCTGTGTAGACATACATACACATGTACATACACATGTGCCTGTGTACATACACACACACAAAACAATCCTGTTTAGTGAGTTGGTACATATGCTAGGCTACTAAGGATAGTATTGTGTTTTGTAGTTTGTATTAATAGCCATATTAAAGTGCCTTTCAAATCATGATTATGAAGGGCTGAATTCACCTGAAAAACATTCTCATGCACCATATGATCTAGTCTGTTTAACAAAATACTAAATGCCAGCTTCCATTATATTTATGCAAAATTTTACTATGTACGTTTGACAACGTGCAAGTAGCCAGTTTCATAAGCAAGTGTAGGTTTTTATAGTATTAGCTGTAGATTTTTATATTATTTATACTAATTTAATCAGTGAAATATGATGAATTTGAGGAATCCAACTTACAGTCTATGTGCCTTAAATATAAAATACTAATGGGGAAATCTTGCACGAGGCAATATTTGTTATTATAAAAATATAATAAAGGGATAATTGGTGAGGTTTTCTTCTAGGAGAGAGACTAGTTTATTCAGCTAAAGAAGCCAAATTAATGCCTAGGGAAATAGGACACCCCTATTATATTTAGACATGATATAGCCTACATGATTTTAGTTAGATTTTAAATATTGAAGGTGAAGTATGTGCCTTTCTTAACAATGAGTCAAAACAAAGTTATTGAATATTGGGCATTTTAAGTCTGAATATGCGAAACAATGAATGTACATGGACATATATATTCAAAGGTACATCATTTAGATATTTCCCTAGATTAGTATACTTTGTCCTACTTGAAGAGTAGACATTTTTATTTAAACTTGAAGGCAAAATTATGAGTTGGTTTTTAGATTCAACTATTTGAATCAGAATCACTGAAGTCTCTAGGTAATGGGTAGGCCTGGAAATCCAAACACAGAATTTGCTTGATTATCATTGGAATTTCTCCTCTTTGGGGTCTTTAGGGCCAGATCACCAATAAACCATGATTCAGTATGTATAGAAATTAGCAGTTAAAAGTCAGATATTAATTAAATGATGTGACAAGAGAAGGCTGAAAAAAATGGGGATTTTTTTCCTTTAAGAACAAAAGTGATAAATTCCAGGTTAAAATATTCTGATTTAGTTTACTTGTCTTGTATAGGGCTGAACAACTCACAAATGATTCCATATTGCTTTGTCACATCACTTTTACTATTTCCTCCTTAGACTGCTCTCTCGATAGGGCTATTACTGGGAACATGCTTTGGAAATGAGACGCAAAATACAAAATCCCTGGCAGAAAATGCAAAGGAAATGGGTTATAATGGGAGAAAAAGCAGAGAGAGAAAGAAAGTCCACAGTTTGAGAGACAGGAAAAAATGGAAGTCAGAATGCACAATTCTGGTGGTCGACCAGAGGTGCTAGGAGAGAAGATGGAAGGGAAGTGGTTCAGACTGTAGGCCAGTGTATGCCAGGGTTTAAAGACCCATACGGCTGGATACAGAGGGATATGGAAAAATAAGGACAGACATGTAAAAAGACAATTCTAACTCTTGGGATAAATCTTCCAGTGGTAGTTGTTGACTGTACCAAGGCAATCAAATTAAATATTTAGTATAGCAATATAACACACTTGTTACCATCAATCAACAAGTTAGGCAATCGACCAGACACTGTGCATGGGGACTTGGATGAAAAGCAAATATTTAATCATCTGTACTTCCTTCTGCCCTCATCTTTTCATTCTAGGAAGACAAAAAAAAATGTCACTTTTTTTTGTCTCTTCTTTGTGCTCTTTGGTTGGACAGGGCTCACAAATGGCCAAAGTCTGAGATGCTAGAGATGCTAGCTAGCCAAAAGAGTGACCTCCCCCAAACCTACCTCACTGGTGGCAACAGTGATTAGGTCAGGGGTTCTTAACTTGAGATCTATGAACTTATGTTTTTGTCTTTTTTTTAATATCTTAACAACTCATTCAAGGTAGTTGTTTTGTCTTGTTAGTCTGTGTATTATATTTTATACATTTTAAAGTATTATTCTGAGGAGAGATTCATAGGTTTCAATTGACTGCCAAAGGGCTACCTGACACAGAAAAAAGCTTCAGAAACCCTAGATTCAGACAATTGTAGGGTCCTTTTCTGACAGAGGAGTTGTGACTTCTTAGAAGCTGGAATAGTCAACCACAGACCTTAGATGATAATCTAAACAATGCTTCTAAATATGTTAAAAAGAAATGTTTCAATGTCTATTAAAGCTTATGATCAAACTTAGCTCAAAACTCCATGCACTTTAAGAGAATGCCCCCTCACCTATTAAACATTTTTTAGAATATTTTAAAACTTCACAAAAGCTATCTATGCTCTGAGATTAGAATTGTCATGAGAGACTCATAATAAAAATGAAGTTGCTTATGGCCTACAGAAAATATATGTTCATTTTAAATTCTGGCGCTAAATCTACCCAAAGGTGTTAAACCTTCTGGTGATGAAGGGTCCTTTATTATTAAATCAGCTCTTTAACATGAATCTGAAAAAAAAGCTGTACTGACTAATGGGCTCAGCTTAACAATGAACTTAGTAATTGTCCGGAAATTTATATTTAATTCATAAAAGATCTTCAATCACAGCATATGGTAAGGAAGTTTTAAAAATAAATTGGAAATACTCTAGTAATCACACATAATTGAGAGTTCTTTTTCTTTATCATGTCTTTGTGAAACTTTGAATCATTCTCTCACCAAGTGTGTGACCCATTTCTATCATCTATTTCTATCATCTGTACTTACATTTCTTTGAGGCCTGGGAAAATGCAACAGATGAAGCAGACCTCACTCTGAGCCCAAATAGTACAACGGTGCCCCATTTTTCATACGGATTCTATAGCCACGTGCTTTTTTTCGGATATTATACCTATCATTGTATCTTTCAAGGGTTCTAATTCTTTTTCCTGTTAAATCTTCATTTTCCCTATAATTAAATGAAAAAACCCATGAATACCAAGAAAAATAAACTGGAAATCTAAGTAGACATAAACATCTCAGAACTATGCTTTTCTCAGAAAATAGTTTGCTTCCATATGTAAAAGTATGGGTTTAGAAACCATTCTACAACCTGTATAACAACAACATATTTGTAAAACAGATTTTTATTGCTAACTTTTTCTTTTACATTACTATTTTCCTCTATCCTTCCCAGGAGGACTTTTTTAAAATTGGCAAAACGTGGAATACATAAAAAATTCAACATCTTCTGGAATGTTCCACACCTGTAGATCCCCACAAATGCAAAGGAGCAAGATAAGGTGTCGTCTCATATTTCTTCTTTGAACCATGGCATTTTAAGTGTAAATTATTCTCCTGGTTCTGTTCACTTCATTCTTTCTCAGTTCATAAGACCAAGAATTCTCTGAAATTGTCTCTTAACATTTCTTATAGTACAATAATATTTCCTTACATTCAAGTACCACAACTTGCTCAGCCATTTCCCAGTTATCTAAGAGAAAATTTAATGTGATATCTTAGATTCTCATTCTCTCTCTGTCTCTCTCTCTTTGTCTCTCTGTCTCTGTCTCTGTCTCTCACTCTCACATTTGGACATACATGTTTATACAAAAACCATTACAATGTTTTTTGAAAAATAAATCAAGTATGTCAGTTTATTGTTCAAAAATATACAAACATATATGTACATATTACATATCACTTCTCATTTGTCATACATGGATAATCCAATTTGTTTATTATGCACAAGAATATTTGACTCCCAGGCTGCAAAATAAAGTGAACTGTTTCTTTCATTACAATCAGTTGGTGTATGCAGTCTCAGGGAATGAGAACTAATTTTAATATTAGCTTTAGCTGCCTAATGTAATTAGGGAGGTAAATCTGATACCCTCCCCCCAAAATGTATTCATGCATCAAATATAGATGGCTTTTCGCTTATTAGCAATTTTGGCTTATCCATTCCACTTTTTGTTCCCCCATTTTTGTGAATAATTAAAAGTGTTTCAGTGCCTGTAGCAATTAGAATTACTGGATTTTGGAGGTCTAAGGGAATTTATATATTTTCTAGCCCAATCTCTAATCCAAAAAAGCAATCCCTTCTACAAAATGCTTGACAGATGTCCCCATTGCATCTTGTTTGTACCCTTCTAATTGATTCTTACACAGCTGGCTTTGTATTGTAATTATTTGCCTTCATTCCTTTATTCCCCAACTAAATTGTCAACTTCTTGAGAGGAGGGATTATGCCATATTCATCTCTGTATTCTCCATTGCTTATAGCAGAGTTCCTTAGTAGTAGGGGCTCAATATTTAGAGAATGAATGAATCATTTAATTAATAAATATGTTCAATTTCATGAAGCAACACTATTTATCAGAAAGTTCTTTGTTATGTTAAAATTTTAATTTATTTTCTCCGAACTCAGCCGCTGTCCCCAAGTTTTGCCCCTGAGCTCAATCCAACTCATTTCAAGGAAATATTTGCAGTGTGCCACAGAAAATAACTTTTTTAATCTGAAAAACTGCATAGCTCCTCCACTCAAAAAGCTAAAAACCTAATGAGTAGATTGGACTCACATGTAAAAAGTATAATATACTATAGACTGTGATAGGGCTAAAACAGAAAATTTGGGGATTAGATTACTTTTAGCTGGGGTGATGGAAGAATTCAATATGGAGAAAGTTCCATCTGAATTGAGCTTGGAGGAAAAGGAAAGGTTAGCTTGCAGGCATCTAGATGTCGCAATGGGTAGAGCATCACACTTGAGTTTGAATCCTCTCTATACTTACTGGTTGTGTGAACCTGAGGAAGTCATTTGACCTTTCCCAGGCTTAGTTTCCTCATCTGTAAAATGTGATAATAATAGCACCTCCCTCCCGTGGTGGTTGTGAGGACCAAATGGGATAACATATACAAAGTGCTTTGTAAAAATTAAAGAGCTTTATAAATGCTAGCTAAGTTTCTCAGTGAATGGAGCACTCAGAATGGAGTGAGAAAGCTCTGAGTTCAAATCAGTTCTCAGACACTTACTAGCTGTGTGACCCTGGGAATGTCACTTAACCCCATTTGCCTCAGTTTCCTCATGTGTAAAATGAGTTAGAGAAGGAAATGGCAAACTGCTCCAGTATCTTTGCCAAGAAATGAATGAACAACAAGTACACAATGAGACAGACGGCACTGTATTCAATAGGAGATAATAATATTTATATACAGCCTCATACATATATACATATACACACATACACATATGCATATACGTATGTGCATATATGCATACATATATACATATATGTATACAGTCTTATACATATATGTATACACACATATACATGTATATACGTATATGTATATATGCATACATATATACATGTATGTATATAGCCTTATACATATATACAGCCTTGCAAAGTACTATACTTTTCTTTTTTTATCTGTTTTCTCATTATATACATAAATATGTATACTGACACATATATTTTCTCATTTTATCATCACAACAATTCCGGGATGTGGTTGCTATTATTAACTCCATTTTATAGATGAAGAAACTGAGGCAAGCCTGATGATTACACAGCTAATAAATATCTGAGGTCTCATTTGAACTTGGGGCTAGCGCATCACAATGTTGTGGTTTGACTGCAACTGACTGCATCAAGGGGATTTGTCTGAAATAAGGATGGAAAGATAGATTGGAGTTATATTATGAGAAGCCTCAAATGTCAGGTTAATGAGTTAGCATGGTATAAGGAGCCATTTCAGGTTTTTGAGAAGGAAAGCAAAATGGACTGACTTGTGCATTAGAACCATTATATGTTTTAGCCGGGTGAAGGATAGTTTAGAAAAAGGAGAGACTGAGCACGGATAAACTACGTAAAATCTCAGGGAAGAGATGATGAGGTATCAGAATCAGGTGCATAATAATGTGAGTCAGAACAAAGATGCAGATGTGAGGGATACAGTGGAAGTAGAATTGATGGGACTTGGCAACTGATTTGGGGGTGAGGGAGAAGAAAGAGTTAAGAAATGACTGGTTTAAGCTGTGACTGGCACTGATGGTGCCACCAAGAAGTCTGGAAAAGTATACCATGGCCAAATTGTTCTCTTCTCTCCAATCTGTCTTCCACAAAGCTGACAAAATTATACCAGTCTGGACACTTTCAAGATCTTTCACTGCTTCCATATTGCCTTGTGAGAAATGAATATTTCTCTCACATTTAATACCTAATTATTGTATTAGGACCAAGGATTTTCCCCTTTTCTACTTCCTCATCCAGAAATCAGTAAGTGTGGGAAATCTCTCTTAAAGACTCACGTGGGTCAAGATCTAATCAGACGGTAGAAGGAATCCTAAGTTTGGGCTAATGGGTGTATTCCTGCTCATTGTGTTTGCTCAGACAGGTCTGGAGAAAGGTAGATTCTCCCTATTATCAAGACAGGTGATGTGGAAATTGATGTGTCTTTGATCAAGATGTGAGGGACCTAAGTCATATACCCCAAAATCGTCATTTTAATATAGCCCACACCTCCCATTGTGTTAACCAATCTGAGATGACTGCCATCCCTCAAGAACACCTACTCTTTGAAGAGCATATAAATTGTGACCCCACCACCATTAGGCCTCTTTGGTCTAAGAGAGAAGGCCAAATGACCATCCTTTACATAACCTGATGGCTTTATTATTAAAATGATTAAATTACCCAGAAACCATGTCTCTTAAACCTTTTTAATCATCATACCCTCTAGGATAGAATACAAACTTCTCACCTTGGCATTTAAATCTCTTCACTTTTTGGTCACAATATACCTTTCTAGATTTCATGAATTTTAAATCTCTTCATCCTCCCACTCTACTGAGAAGGTAAGAAAAAGCCTGTTACAAATGTATATAGTCAAAAAAAAAAACCAACTTCCCACATTAGCCATATATGCCACCTACATCACCAAATTCCCATACAAAAAAACTTCAATCTACACTCTGAATCTATCACCTCATCTCTCTATCTGGAGGAGGACAGCATATTTTATCATGAATTCTCTGTAGTTATGATTCATCATTGTATTTATCAGAATTCCTAAGTCTTTCAAAGTTGTTTTTCTTTACAATACTGTTGTTATTAAATAGGTTGTTCTTCTGACTCTTCTCATTTCACTTTGTATCATTTTATAAAAATCTTCATCAGTTTCTCTGAAACCATTACCTTCATTATTTCTTGCAGCACAATAGAATTCCATCTCAATCATATTATACAACTCATTCAACCATTTCCCAATTGATAGATACCCCACTTTAATTTCTAATTCTTTGTCTCCCTAAAAAGAGCTGCTACAAAATTTTTTGTACATATAATTCCCTTTCGTCTTTCTTTGATCTCTTTGAGATATATACCTATGGATGCTATCATTAAGTCAAAGAGTATGCATAGTTTAAGAACTTAGGGGGTCATATGAACAGGCAGTTCTAAAGGGAAAAAATCCAAACTATTTATAACCATATGATAAAAATACTCCTAACTATCGATGATTAGAGAAATACAAGTTAAAGCAACTCTGAGATATCACCTCACACTTATCAGATTGGCAAAGCTGACCAAAAAAAGGCAAATGTTGAAAAGAGTGTGGAAAAATAGGGACATCGATGCAACATTCATGGAGCTATGAAGGGTTAACATATGACCCCCAGGCCCACGAAGGGACCGGGAATGAAGCATTCCAAAACACCAATTAAATGCATTTATTGTCTGAGAAAAGGCTGGTAGGGGTGAGAAGATCCTACAAGAGAGTAGAGAGGTAGAGAGAGTTCTTCAGCTGCTCAAAGGGGAGAGAAAAGGAGTAAGATAATACAGTTCCTAGAGACTTTCAGAGGGGGACAAAAAGGTTAAGGGAGAAGGCACCTGTAGTTATGGTAGATTAGGGAGTAAGGCGTTTGGAAAGTCCTGAGTCTATAGCTGCTGCTCAAGGCCACCTTGAGCTGTCTAAGGCTAGTCTGGCCTCCGCATCATCTCTGAGTTCACCTAGAGTCCACTTTGCAAAAGATCACTGGTATGTCAAGCAGCTCTGAGCCTCAGAAATTCTTCAGATTGGCTGGTTATTGTGAAATTCCATTGTCCTGCTCCCCTCTGAAGAAGGGAAGTTCTAGTGTATAGTATAGTCATTGCAGAGCTCATGTCCATTGAAGTGATAAAGCCATTTTGTTTTATTTTATTTCATTTTATTTTTGGAGGCAACCAGAGTTAAATTACTTGCCCAGGGTCACACAGCTACTAAATTGTCTGAGGTGAGAGTTGAACTCAGGTCCTCCTAACTCCAGGGTTGATTCTCTATCTACTGCACCACCTAGTTGCACCTAATTCAGCCATTTTAGAAAGCAATTTGGAACTATGACCCAGAGTGATTAAACAGTGACCCAATAATAGTAGGCATATACCCCAAGGAAATCAAAGAAAGATGAAATGGCCCTGTATTTACAAAAATATTTATAGCAGCTATTTTCCTAATGCCAAAGAACTGGAAACCAAGGGAATGCCTACCAAGTGAGTAATTGCTGAACAAATTACGGTATAACAACGTAATGGAATATTACCGTACTATAAGAAATAATGAAAGGGATGGTTTCAGCAAAAACTGAAAATGGTTCATACCAGAAGGCTTGTATGAATTAATGCAGAGTGTGGTGAACAGAACTAGGAGGACAAATTATACAATAACAATATTCTATCACATGTATGCGTACAATTTTAAAAACTTAAGAACTCTCTTCAATGAAATGACCAACCATGATTCCAAAAGCAGAATTAGACTTACATTTATAGGAAATTGTTTTGCTTGACTATGCTTATTTGTTGCAAAGATTTCTTTTTCTTTTTCTTCTTTTCAGAGGAAGGAGGGAAAATAAATGCTTGTCCATTGAAAAATAAAATAATATTTTTAAAAAGATGGGAATATAGCATTCTGGTGATTTCCTTCTTGCCCTTAAACCAGTAAATGATCAGTCTCATGCCTCAGAAGAATTGAAAGTAATTTAATTTCCTAATTCAAAATGAAGGAAAAACAAAGCTAACAATAAGTAAAATCATCAACCTGGGTATGCTGTAAAATACTGTCCAAGGATCATACATGGGAAAACTGGAATATGTTATTAAAATATTTTCAAGCGCAGTGATCTTAATGTAAAACTAATTTAAAGAATAGTAGTCCTATTGGATTTGTGTACTTTATTCAGTGAAGTGGAAATTTATTAGAATACCACTGCTCAACTGAGAATAACAGCTGTAGGTAAGTGGCCTTCGTACTGTGGTTTCTAACATTGACAGAATAATTTCCCAAAAAGGGAATTCAGAAAACATCTGGGATAGCTACTTTTCTACCAGTATAACAAAATTGAAATGACATCTCTTTCATTTTAGCTTCCAAAATCCAAAAGAAGGCTCCAGGCTTCCTCTAAGAATTTTTAGAACTTGCTGTTTAGCTTCTTGAAAAAGATGTTACAATGACTGAATACAGTTTCTTAAGAAAGTGAGAAGGCCATGTTGTGCTCTGAAGTGACAGTCGTCTGTATGTAGTGGACTGAAAAAAAATGAGGTAAAGAGGCATGCTATTCTTTCTCTTAAAAATCATTGGTCTCCAATTTGAATGTAGCTTAGTTGGCTAGTGACTAGGCACAGCTTTACTAAAACTCCAAAAGATGGTGTTCTTTGTGGATAATCTGTAAGAAAAAACCAAATTTGTTAGTCTCAAAATTGACTTTTTCCTTCATATTTTAAGATATTCAAACTCATTAAAAGTCTAGAGTCAGAGTTATTAAATTCTTTACATTTTAAATAATTTTTAAAGACCCAATAGACCTTGCTATTGGTCTTTTTTGGACTTTAATGCTCCAGATTTGATATCTATATGTTTACCATGATGAAATACTAGTCATGTATGGGAGAATTAGTTTCATTTCATATTAATTCCCTTCTTTAAAAGTATTTTCATGAGCCTGAAGAAGACAGGCTTCCTGCAAGTTTCACATGGGAAGGTAGGTTTCCTGTATTATGATCTGGGCTTATCCTTGATTGTAGAATTTAATTTGTTAAAAACAAACTGAGAAAAAGCTAGTGGATTGTACTAAAATGTTTTTTAAAAGCTAATTTTTATTGGTTAGGAAAATAACCCTTATTTTTCTTCCCAGATGCAAAAGTTATGCTGAATTTTCTCTTTCTTTCCCAATGCAAAATATAGTAATGCAATATTTGCATGAAAGAATTCAAGTTTATCACTTCTTTGATCTAATTCAGAAAATACCCATTCTCATTATCCTTTGCAAAGAAGTCTGGGATCTGTATATCCATCTACAATCCCTATATTGAAGATGTATTATACAGCCATTAGGAAATATCTGTCCAAAAGTATTGACTGTTTGTAGGTATCTAAATAAGGAGTCGGGAAGACCTGAGTTCAAATTCTGCCTCAGAAACTCACTAGCTCTGCGACCCTGGGTAAATTACTTAATCCCTGTTTACCTTAATCCACTGGAGAAGGAAATGACAAACCAGTCCAGTATCTTTGCCAAGAAAACTCCATGAGGGGTCACAAAGAGTCAGAGACAATTGAACAATTGAACACGACATAAGGAATGTTTTTATTATTCACAGGGATTCACAGGCAGCTAGGTGACACAGTGGATAGAGGGCTGGGCCTGGTGTCAGGAAAATTTGGTTTCAAATCAGTCCTCAGACAATTACTAGCTATGTGACCCTCAATCATAAAATGAGGATAATGATAGTACTTTCCTCACAAGGTTGTTGTGAGAATTTAATGAGAAAATATTTGTAAAACACAGTGTGTGGCACATAAATATAATTACCACCATAATCATTACTATCTAATATTTATGACTTTTTCATTACCTTGCAATTTCTGTAAAGAATCACAAAGCTTAAAATGCAGAAAAAGTGTCAAAGTGATGAAATTACTCAATTGGCAGCTGAAATAACTCCTAAGAAGTAGACAGATTTGCATGACCCAATCGGAAATGAACATCAAACAAATTTTCAACCTTGGCAGAGGAAAATATGAACAAATAGAAATCATCTTGAGCTCCATCCATTCCCACTATTTGACCAACTAAAACTAATGGAGTAAGTAGCAATGTGACTTATGCCCATTTGAAGCAGGGAAGTTCTGGGGTTGCTTGAAAAGTGTTTCTATTTAGGCTTCTTAGTGACACGGCCCTGGTCAGCTAACACTCCCACAGTACCTCATCGTAGAATCACCCAACCTTCAGATCGCAAGAGACACTAAAGAAAAATCTAGCCCAACTCTCATCTTATGGATGAGCAAAACTATGGTCATAGAAATGCTTAATGCTGTCCTTAGTTCTCAGGTGGCAGATCCAAGGCTCAAGTCCCCTGATTGTTTGTCACATTCTCTAAATATTCATGTCCACATGAAAAAAACATCTACCCTGATTCTCCCACACACTGGCAGTTGCAGAAACTCCCAGGTGTTTTTTCAGTACAATTAGACTCTCAAATTTGCAGCTGTTTCTGTCCCTGGTCTACCAGCTTCTACAAAGTGCAATATTGGTTTGATAGGACACCAGAGTTGGAATGCGTGAGATTTGAATATGGTTTGAAGCAGTCTATTTTCACCTCATTAATTTTCACTGCAGGCAGACCATTTTTGCCTCATTGTTTTCTCTGCTGATTGAGTAGTGTTCGCCTCATTTGTCAGAATTACTTCAGAGTGAATGAAGTCACTTTCACCTCACTCATTTTCAATAGATTGTCACTGCTGGTCTTGGTAGTCAGCTATCCCAAATCCTGGATGACAATTGTTGGGTATTGTGCTTGCCCAAATTTTCAAAGACATCATTTGACTTTTGGAATAGTCTTTTTGGAGGAAAAATTCTTTGATTGTGAGGACATGTCTTGAACTCTTGTTACAGATGATTTTCCAGAACTTTCTCTCTTTAGACCTTCTTAGTTCTAGTTGTTTCTCAACAACCTTCCACTATCATTAACTTCCTATTATATTGATTGCTTTTATATCTTATGCTATGCTTTCACTGAATTGTCTTTTTTATTACATTGATGAATTTCTCTAAAGGAGACATCTTTTTTCTGACATCATCTCCTAATCCAACCTGACTCTTGACATGGATAGTGATTCATAATTATTGAAGTAAAAGCTGAAACAGGATCCTTCTCATGTTGTCTGTAAGAAGCTATATAACATGAGTATGATTCCACTATGTAGAGTTCACTGGGTTGCTTATTTGTGCTCTAGGGCTACAGTCTCACCTTTTTTTACTTATAATTGACATTTAATCTGTTATGTAATTTTTCATGTTGATTTTAATTTGGATGCAGCTTTGTATAATGAACTGGAATGGTCTCTCAAATTTTTCACATGATAACTTTGTAAAAATAGACACATTTTACTTTTCAAGAAATTCAGAATTCCTTTTCCCTTTTGTTCTGATTATTCAAGGTATAGAAGAGAATTGATCTTTTTTGTTGTTGTTGAAAATTTAAAAGCAGGTGAAAGCACCATAAGAAATAAAATATTTTATTTCGATTAGCTGGAAACTTTGCTAATCTACAATTTAATGTATTGAATATTTGTGGCTTCATTTATTTTTTCTTTTTTACATGTTAGATCATGTGCGAATAGTTTTCACAGTCATATAGAAATTTCCCTTGGGCTTAAGATGCTGTTCTTTTCCTCAGTCAGCAGTCTAGAGAACTTTGGCAGATTATCATCACAATATCATTCATAGTTGTGTTAGGCACAGTGCTGTCTCAATTAAAGAAATCCAGTAATAGCTTCTTCTGATTTATAGGCAGCTAGATGGCATAGTAGATAGAGGCGCCTGGCCAGGAGTCAGGAAGAGCTGAGTTCAAATGTGAAATCAAACATGTACTAGCTGTGTGACCCTGGGCAAATCACTTAACCTCCCTCTGCATCAGTTTCCTCACTGTAAAATGCGGCTAATACTAGAACCTACCTAGCAGTGTTGTTGTGAGGATCAAATATTTCTACAATGCTTAGCATACTGTTTGCCACATTGTAGGCACTATATAAATGCTCATTCCCTTCCCACTTAAATCATTGTCTCTCTAAATAGGACAATTAAAACTAAACTTGGGGGGGGGGATTTGGGAATTATTTGAGCTTATTGAACTGGGAAAACTGTGGCTTACAGTATATAATTGGTTTAATTCAAATCTGTTAGTAATAGTTTGAAGGTGATAAATAAGGAATTTTTATTTGAACACCCCTATCTGCTTCCTACTCCCAATCTTATATCTCTTTGCCTTTGTATCAAAGATGGGAAATAAGAACAGAACTTTGTTAAATGGCATTTCATGAAAGGTACCCAATAGGAAATTGTTGTTGGGGAGTGATAATTACTATTTATAGTAATAACCCTCAACAGCATAACATGAGGGTTATAGCATAGCATTTGTACAGGACCGCATACTTATGACTATCCATTCTCTTTCATAGGTGTCAGAGACTTGTTCCTTGAAAGCCCAGGACCTAATCACAGAGGAGAGGATTTTAATGAGATGTTAAACTAACTGTAAAGATATGGCTATTCAAGTTGGTCCCTTTATGAGGTATAAGGAAGTGCCTTAAGTGAATTAGAAAGGGAGGTATAGGTGAACAACGATAAGCCATTTCCCCAGGGTGACATTTCAGAATCAGTCTAAGTGAAAATCAGAGTTGGAGTGGAACCCAAGTCCAGACAAAGCAAATAAAAGACACACCTGGTACTTTAGAGAGGGAGGCTGAAAAAAGCCATGTGTGGCCAAGATGCTGGAAACTCAGGCAAAGGCAGCCAACTCAGGGAGCAGGAGCAAGACCACAAGACCAAGGCTGTTTAGGTCCTTCACAGATGAGATGTGTCAGGAATGGTGTTCAGTTGCTGAATCCTCTCTCTTCCCCACCATTACAAAACCTTCAGAAGGAATATTGTTTCTCTTTCCTCCCTTCAGGTTGCTTGGGGAAGCGGGGGAGGTGGGACTTGAATCCTTTCCCTTTGGGCACAAGAAAATCTGTTTGCCTTTCTTTGTTTTTGTAAACAAGTTTAATCACTGCCATTTGCTGGTCTGGTAGTACTTATTGTGAGTGCAGCCAGGAAGAGGCTTTGGAGGGGTAGGCATCACAAAAGAAAAGAAAGATACAGCTAACACCGAGGTGTTTTGCCAGAAACAATTGTTCTGGCTGGGAGCTCAAATCCCAATTTTAAAAAAAATGGCACGTGTGTATTTGTGTGTGTGTGTGTGTGTGTGTGTGTGTGTGTGTGTGTGTGTGAGAGAGAGAGAAAGAGAGAGAGAGAGAGAGAGAGAGAGAGAGAGAGAGAGAGAGAATTATAATTTTTTTGATACATCATCCCAGAATAGAGCCAGAGAAAATCATTTTGGGAAAGCCATCTCTCTATACCGAACTAAATAAAAAAGGAAGAGGGAAAGGGAAAGGGAACTTTGGCAAGATGAGAGTCACCACTTCTGAGACCAAAGGAAAGACAGAAAAGATGGAAGAGAACATGAAGAGCTTTAGAAGGGCAGACGAGTTAGTGTAAGGGTGAGGGAGGGGCAAAGAGGAGAGGTTGAGCAATCTGGCTCCTTTCCCTCCCTTGTCCACTGCTGCCCTGCCCTCCTTTGCTCAGTGGTTCCAGGTGCCATTCTCTTTCTCTGTGTTCCTGTCTTCTTAATCCTCAGCTTCTCATCTGTATTATCTCTCTTTCTTGCTCTCATTTGGTATATCATGCTGTATTTTGGTGTTAGGTGACGAGTTCTCACTTTGCCTCAGGGAAAACATGTACCATGCTTCTAAGTAGGTTTGGTGAATAGATCCTGGTTTCTCAGCAGTACCAACAAAACCAATGTGGGGAGGCCAAGGGATTCATCTAAAAGCTTGAGAGATGTGAGCAATAGGGAGCAGTGTCCTAGGCTTAAGGAGGTCTTCAAAGTTGCCTGGAGGGCCAGGAGAGCAACCTCAAGGGCGCTAAAACAAGTATATTTTCTTAACTTCTGATTTCTGTATATTCCTCATCCTTGTGCTATTTTGTTTGTCCACAAAACACTGTAGTAGGGACTGGCTATAAACAGCCACTTCAATAAACACTTGATGAGACACAAGCCTAGTTCTTTATCTACTTTCATATTTATTCAGCTGCAGAAACTGAAACAGTTGAGTCCCAAATCATTGCCAGAAACAGCAGGAACATTTTACCCTGTCTCTTCTATGATGATAGTAAGTATGTGTTGTTTAGTAGAAACCCTCTTTGCCTATCTGATTTGAACCTGTTTGTTTGTGTAGATTGTCAACACAAACCAAACTTTTTCAAGTCAATGCAAGGAAAACAGTTTGAAGTTTGTTCTGTTACTTATGCCTCCTATCTTCTTTGTCATGTTGGCAGTCACCTTGTGAGGATTTCCCTGCACTGACATGTCATCTCTTCAGATTTTCATTTGCCATAGAGATTATATGTATACAGTTCTAATGATTCACCATTTTCTCTTTTTTGAAAGTGTCAGACCATTTGCACACGTCTCCAGAGAATGTATGGTATAGTGGAAGGTATGCGTAGTAGGTAGTAGGTATAGTGGAAGTAATGCGATTTTTGGCATCAAGAGAGACTTCAGTTCAAATGATACTCTGACACTTCAAATAATGTGACCATTGGGTAAGTCACTTAGCCTCTCTCAGTCTCAGTTTTTTCATCTGTCCAATGCAAATCATGACACATATAATGCTCCAGAAGGTTGTTGCTAGGACTATAAAAAATTCATCTATTAGTCATACCTGAAACTTTTACTCAGAGTATAGCTAACCTTAAATAAGAAAATGTCAACTCTCCCTTTATTATACATGCGTTTCTTTATGCCTAAGAATCATACCTTCATAAGAATTCCTCTTCTGAAGAAAGTATAGTAGTGAAGCAAAGAGTTTGTATTTCCTTCACTTTTATTCTCTACAATTAAATACGGGTGTTCTTTCAGCTCAATTGATGATGTTCTCAAAGCTTTCATTCTTGCTGCTCAGTGCAGTTGTCTTTGTTAAAAACATTTCTCTTCCTACTTGACAAGGATGCTTACTCAGGAGTGTAGGGCATAGCCATTTCCACACAACTCCATTTTCTCTTCCCTCATGACAGTGTTGAAGACAAACCACCTATGACGGTCTGTTCTGTAAGTATGAAGGCACCCAGTGATGCCAACATTAAAAATAGCGTCTTAGTTTTTCTTATTCCTGGAAGGTTCTCACCGTGATCTTCTGTTTCGGTTGTGTCTTCCACTTCCCTCACTCTTTTTCCCAAATGCACCTCTAACTAACCCTCTAACTTCCTACTCCACAAAATCAGAGTTAGAAGTGATCTCAAAGGTTGCCTGGTCCAACCTATATCCAAATAGGATCCCACTCTACAATATCCTTGCAGGTTTTTTTTTTAAATCTTCCATATCAAGACCTCTAGTGATGGAGAACGTGTTATCCTTTAAGGCAACCCATTCCACTCTATTGGGAGGTTTTCTTTCTTTCCATGGAGATGAAATTGGCATCTTTTCAACTTTTGGTCATTACTCAGTTATTAATTTAGTCATTACTCTTTTATGGGAAGAAATAGAAAAAATTTGAATCTCCACTCCACAAAAGAATCTTTCAATTCTCTAGGATAATGATGGGTTTCCTTTCTAAGTCAACTCTTTTTTTGGAGGGTTGGGGAGGCAGGGCAGTTGGGGTTAAGCAACTTGCCCAAGGTCACACAGCTAGTAGTGTGTCATGTCAAGTGTCTGAGGCCAGATTTGAACTCAGATTCTTCTGACTCCAGGGCCAGTGCTCTACTCACTGTGCCACCTAGCTGCTCTCTAAGTCATCTCTTTATGGTAAACATGTGGTGTTCCTTGAATCAATACTCATATAATATAATTTCCAGGCCCTTTCCCATCTCACTTGCTTCCCTCCAGATTAATTCCACCTTGCCATTAGCCTTCCAAAAATAGATTAACCAGAACCAAACAAAAATTCCAAATTAGGTCAGACCAGGGGAAAGTACAAGGCTGTAATATCAAATTAAAGACTTGTTCAATTTGAAGTCGAATAAGTTTTTCTGATGGGCAGCTAAGTGATGCATGAATAGAGTGCTTCTTCCTGAATTCAAATCTGACCTCAGACACTTACTAGCTCTGTGACCCTGGGCAAGTCACTTAACCTTGTTTACCTCAGTTTCTCCATTTGTAAAATGAGCTGGAGAAGGAAATGGCAAAACACTCCAGTATCTTTGCCAAGAAAATCCCAAATGGAGACGTGAAGAATCAGACATGACTAAGCAACAACAAAAACTCTCCTGATCTTTTTCATATCAATTCTTGTCTATACATTCTGTTCTCTCAGAGCTGTATTCTACACAGCTGTTCTTCCAAACATCCACCCTGGTCTGGCTTTCTTTCTATAACTATGCAGGTCAACAATGTTATCTCTTCTCCCACTGAATCCCTAACTTCTTTTACCTTCTGCCTTTACTCTCTTGCTAATCACCAATCCTGAGAGACTCTAACCCACAATGTCTTCTACGTCAGAGAGAGCTAGAAAAGAAAATCATGAAACTGTACTAATTAGATCCTCTACAACCAGATCCTATCTTACCTTGACTGTATACTCATGGCTACTACACCTCAATACTTACTGACTCCTTGTTATATTCCTCATGACAGCTGTTACAAATATTCTCTTTTTAGTTCCTGCAACTCTGCCCTTTCAGTCACCTTAGGCAATCTCCACTTCACTGAGATCTAGAACCTCAATCATCTGATTCAAAGTCCCACAACTCCCCTCTCTGCCCTTCTAAAGCTCTTCATGTTCTCTTCCATCTTTTCTGTCTTTCCTTCAGTCTCAGAAGTGGTGACCTTCATCTTGCCAAAGTTCCCTTTCCCTCTCCCTCTTCTTTTTTTGTTTAGTTTGATATAGAGAGATGGTAACCTGCCTGGCATAGAAGCATTCTTATTCTCAAAGCAAGTACTCAGACTAACAAGGTGTTGAATATAGGACAGGTTTTATTTAACATAGGAAGGAAATTAGCATTATCAAGTTGTTACTTACTATGCATCAGGTACTGTGTAAACTACTGGGGAAACAAATATAAAGAAAAAAAAAGAAGAATGACAGAACCTTACCACAAGGAACTTTCATGCTAATAAGGAAAGATAATACACAAAATGGAACTGAAAAGCAGAGGAGAGGTGGAGATAAATAGAAGACTAGAAATAAGAAACTGGTCTTACAGTTTCACAGGGATCTTACAGGTCTTACAGGGGAATGAAGGCCAGTCTGGGCCTTCCACACAACTGAGATCCCAGAAGGAACTTGTCAATGGGAGAAAATGGGAAGCTTATAGAGGGATATTTCAAGTTGAAGGATGCAGAGAACATGACAAACCAGGAAAATGACCAGTGCTGGAGACGATGTGGGAAAATTGGAACATTATTACATTGTTGGTGGAGTTGTGAACGGATTCAACCATCCTGGAGAGCAATTACGAGCTATGCCCAAATGGCTACAAAAATGTGGATACCCTTCAACCCAGCAATGTCACTTCTAGGGCTGTATCCCTAAGAGATCACACAAGTGAGAAATGGACCAATATGTACAAAAATATTTATAGCAGCTCTTTTTGTGGTGGCAAAGAATTGGAAATCAAGAGGATGTCCATCACTTGGAGAATGGCTAAACAAATTGTGGTATATGAATGTAATGGAATACTATTGTGCTATAAGAAATGAGGAGCAGATGGACTTCATTATAACCTGGAAGGCTTATATGAACTGGTGCTGAGTGAGGAGACCAAAACCAGGAGCAAAACCAAAAACATGATTACAGACACATGGTATCTGTAAGGACTAACTTTGATAGACCTGGCTCTTCTCATCAGTGCAAGGTTCAGGGACAGCTCCAAAAGACTCATGATGGAAAAAACTATCCACGTCCAGAGAAAGAACTATGGAGTCTAAATGCAGATTGAGGCAAGCCATTTGCTCTCTTTTTTTTTCTCCCTTCTTTTTTGGTTTCGCTTCTCCTTTATCATGATTCATTCCATTGGTTATAATTCTTCTTTACAACTGGACTATTATGTAAATAAGTTTAATTCAAAGATATAAGTAGAACCTATATCAGATTATATGCTGTCTTGGGGGAAGTGGGGGAGGAGAGGGAGGCAGCGTAAACTTGAAACTCAAAAACTGATGGAACTGAGTGCTGTAAACTAAAAATAAAAAATAAATTAAAAAAGAGAAGGAGACAGAGATGGTTATGTGTTTCAGGACATGGAGGTCCCATGGGGTGAGCAAAATTCCAGGATGAGACAGTGAAAGAGGCATGCTTTTGAAATCTGGAAGGTGGTTAACAGGGTTAAGGAGTTGCATTCTAGACTGTGAAAAATCAGGACAACTCTCTTATATTGTCCATGGATTTCTAATTTAGAGGACTACCCTGGGGTTGCTGCATCCCTTGGGGTTGATACAGGAAACAGCTAAGGTTGTAGTCTTCTGTGGTTGAGTTGAACCAACCTTGTTGTTCTTCACACGAGAACACTTAGAATCAACAAGGTGGTGTAGTAGATAGCGTGCTGGGTGTACTCAGAAGGACCTGAGTTCAAATTTGGCTTTAGACAGTTACTAGCCATGTGACCCTAAGCAAGTCACTTCTTTGTTTCACTCAGTTTCCTCAAAAAATGGGGACAATAGTAGCACCTGCCTTCTGGTGTTGTTATGAGGATCAAATGAGATGTTTGGAAAGTGTTTATCAATAGTAGCCACTTAACAAATGCTTATTTCCTTCTTTCGTTCCATTTTCTATGTCCATTCATTTGCACTAGTTGTTCCCCATGACTGGAATGTACTCCTTTCTCACCTCAATTTCCCAGGATGCCAGGTTTCCTTCAAATGTCAACTCAAGTGCTAACTTCTGCTCGTCAACTTCCCAAGAACCAGTGTGGCTTCAGAGAGGGTCAAGGAATGGCCGTCATGGTGTTTGCTACCTGGCAACGCCAGAAGAAATGGCAGGAGCAGAACAGAGACCTGTATGCAATGTTCATTAACTTAACCTAGCCTTTGATACTGTCAGTCACGAGGAAGATCATGAGAAATTTGACCGCCTGGAGAAGTTCATCATCAGTATTGTATGATAGTCTCATGATGACATGTTTGCAAAGGTTCTTGATAAAGGATAATGTTCTCATGCTTTCCCAGTCACCAGCAGAGTGAAGCAGGCCTGTGTGCTTGCTCTCATGCTCTTCAGTGTGATATTTTCAGCAGTGTTGTCAGATGCCTCTGACATGGATGAAAATGCCATCAAGGTCAGCAACCACATTGATGGTAAATTATTTAACTGGATGTAACAATGCAACTTGCCTCTACTGTAGCTGTGTAAGACCAACAATACCACCACAAAGGTGGGCTGCTAACACAGTTTCTTTGATCTACTTTTCTAAGGAAAGCAACTTTAATGGATTAACAATCTCACTTTAATTAAACATTCATGTATCATTCACTTAGTTCAGGGGGAAAAGCCAGCACCTTGAACTTCAGAGAAAGTACAAATGGAAATTACAAGCATAAATTATATAAATAGTGAAAATAAGTGCAAATCAACTGATAGGCTTCTATCTGTTTGTCCAAGACATTACATACATAGTTATCAGAGAGAGAGAAGCACAAATATCTGGGTTTTCAAAGCCAGGGGGCTCTAACAGCTACTACCCAGAGTCTCATTTGACCAAATCACAAGAACAGTCTTACAGTGAGTGAGCCCCCAAAACACAATGCTAACCTCAGAATATATATATACTCTTCTTCAGGATCAGAGGACATCACAACCATGTGACTCAAACCCATGTGACTTAAGCCTTCCTGTGACTTAAGCATGTTATCAAAGACTACTGATTCAATCAAAGACTCTTGATTGAAAGAAAGGCAAGACTCAAAGGCACTTGACTGCCTTAGTGCTGAAAAGCTCTCCAAAACAAAAGACAACAAAAAGTCACACTTTACTTGCCATCACATGTGAAAAAGTTTGGCTTGTAAGCCAAAACTAAAGTGGAGGGAGAGTTGGTGCCCAACTTTTTGTTTGCCATTGACTATGTACTCAATGCAGCCTCTGAATCTGAGATGTAAGACACTATGGATTGATTCACTGCTATTTGTGCTAATTTTGGCCTGATGATCAACACCAAGAAAAGAGAGGTTGTCTACCAATCAGAACCTCATCATCCTAATGAAATGCTCATGAACTATCTCTCTGGGTTGAACAACTCTGATTGGCAAGTTGTTCAACAGGGTTTCCAGGATCTGCTCTTCTCTACATTCTGACTCTTGATTGGCAGGACTAGCTCTTTTTAGCAGCCATAACTGGCTGTTTATTCTCTTCTCCTGGATGTCCAACTGCTCAAGATCACTTCTGGCATCAATTAATGTCTCTCTATATCCTCCTTGGTGACTTAACTACCTCCATTCCCTGAGACTGGCCCATGGATATGATGCCTAGTACCAGATAAATTGTTCTGCTGCTAGATAAGGTGTCTGATAAGGGGAAAATGAAAAAGAAACCCCCGCCTCGTTTTTGTTTCATATCTATATTTATCTGAGCTCTCACCAGGATTTAGCTATTTAAAGCCCACAGGGCATGAACTATTTGCAGCCCAGACAATCTTGCTGTCCCTTTTGATTCACTCAAAGAAAGGTGTTCCTACTTTGTAAAGGATCATCAGGTGTTAACACTCTTAACATATTAATATCTAGCTAATTCTATTATCTTCTCTTTGCTTTCTGTGACTCCACTAGGGGTGGAAGTGACACATTCCCTTTTATAAATGCTTGATGATTAATTATGTAGCTCTGTCACCTTACGAATTTGAATCTCCAATATCCCTTTTGGTGACTGTTTCCATCTGTTTCTGATTGCTTGATGTATGTGGTTCCCTGGAGGACATGGATAAGAATACCTCTCCCTAGAGTTGAGGTGCTCACCTTTTTTGTGTCATGGATTCCTTTGGAAGTCTGATGAAACTTATGGACAAAGAATTTTTAAAAAATAAATCAAATAGAATACATCAGGTTAGAAAGGAAACCAACTATATTTGAACAGTTTTATGTGAATACATATATGTATATAACTGTATATATGTGTATGTGTACATATGTAACTGTATATGTGTATGTATATGCATATATGTATATATACATAGATACACACACATATATACATACAAGCACAGAGACCTGTATTGTTGTAGCTGTTCAATTGTTCAGTTATGTCCAGCTCTTTGCAACTGTCCATGGGGTTTTCTTGGCAAAGATGCTAGAGTGTTCTGCTATTTCCTTCTCCAATGAATCACCTTTTGTCAGAACTCTCCATGTGACCTGTCCATCTTGAGTATTCCTGCATGGCATAGCTCATAGTTTCATTAAGTTATGCAAGCCCCTCTGTCATGACAAGGCAGTGATCTAGGCAGAGATATATAAGTATATACACCTGAATATATATGTATCTGTGTGTATATTTATATAACTGTATACACACATATTATGCAAATTACATATATACAGACAGACACAAATACACACATATATATATAAATATATACATACATACATACACATATATACTTAAATATTTTACAGACTCCAATTTAAGAACCTCTACTTAGAGAATCTTGTCCATGCTACTATGCCCAGCCTCCAAGCTCTTTGCCAGTACCCTCTCTATGAGGCTTCTTTCCCTCCAAAATGTGGAGAAAGCTTAATTTGCTTTAAACAATGCTCAGTATTATACTCTATGGAAGAAAGGTACTTAATAAATGGTATTCAATGATGACAGTGTTCAGTGTCAGGTTTTGCCACAGGTACAGTATTGGCCTATCTATACTATCCATAATGTGGACAGTCCCATTCTACATGTAGAGAAGGAAATGTTGGTTAAGTAAAGATACTGAAGTCAAATATGAAAAATTAAAGGTCATTGTTTATATCCAAAAGAATGGCAAGAGGAAATCACCTGGGAACCATGTGCTACCATATGCTATGTTAAATTTAGTAAAGTTACTTCCTAATGGTCTTTTCCTCTAAAGTCTCCTGAGCCCTTATTGCCTGAAGGGCCTTAGCACCAGCAAAGTGACCTGGAATAACTTCTCCTGTCTCAAGATCCTGTGATGGATGTGAAATTAATTGATCTGTACAGTACCTCAGTTAGATAGTGATTAACTATGACCCTATAGTTGGCATATGGTCGATGTCCAAAATATATGTTAATCTGTTGTGAATTTCAGTTTTTAATCCACATTCCCAAATGAATTTACTAAGTGAAATGATATGTTTATGTGAGCTTACATTATTTTAATATTCCTTAATTTAAAAAAAAAATTTAAAGCAGGCTATCTTTAAAAAATATAGAAATATTCTTAACTTTTTTTATCTGAATGACACACTAAATAATGATAATGATTATAATGATAATTATACTAATCATAAATAATAAAAGCTGCCATTTATTTGGCAATGTAAAATTTTAGAAGTACTTTACATATATTATCTTACATATCATTTATCTCATTAAATAAGCTAGTTTAACCTCAATTCCTTTTGAATACACTTGAGTTAGGGTCTTATAGGAGAAGAGTCATTAAGAATCAAATACCTTAATTTTAGGAGATGTTTAGTGTGAGAAGAGGGCTTATAAAAGTTATGCACATCCTCTAAATACTCTTCAAATCTTTTGGGATGATACTTCAGAAATAAGAATGAGAGGTTTTTCTTTTCTTTTCTTTCTTTTTTTTTTAAAGCTACATAAAGTAGATGGAACGATAATTTTACTCTTGCCTCTCTTGAGACTCTGGAGTACTGAACATTTTTTAAATTATGTAACTAAGGGAGAAAAATAGTCAATCTCAGCGTTTGAATGAAACATAATCAGAAGTGGAAATTTGCAGTGAAATCACATCTATCCTGACACGTTACTATTGTCACCCAAGGAGAGTGACCTTCCTTAGCCACAGTGTCAGAAAGCAGAAAGGCAAAACCTTCCTAGCTATTGTGCTTTCATTTCCCCAATCCCTGGCTCATTTCAAACTCTGAGAATGAGTTAAGATATCTCACTATCTCTATTTTTTGCTACTCTTCTCCCAAGAGGTCTACTCTCTAGTTTTTTCCCCTGCCTGGTAGCCTCTTAGCAGGTTGATTCACCATATTGCCTTTCATAGCCACTGTCAAAAAGACTTATCATCACCCGTTCCATCATTTTAGAATCTCAACAAAGCAAAACATAACAACAGCCCCTACTTCCATCACACATTGTTTTAAGTCCTTAATTTAGAGAAGAAAATTTTAAAACTCATCAAAACCTGTACTTAAACATCTATATGGCACAGTGTAAAGACTACTAGACCCATGTGACACCTTCCTCTTATTGGATGGCTTCTTCCAGAATCTCCATTTAAGAAGGACATCCTGGTGAGCCACAGCTCATTCATGTCCAGGTTGTTCTCACGATTTCCTTCACCATTCCCTGCACCCTTCAGCTTCCTTCTATGTATTGTCTTTCTCCATTTGAATGTAAGCTCTTTGAGGGCAGGAATTGTTTCTTTTTACTTGTATTTGTATTCTCAGAACTTAGCACAGTGCCTAACATGTTGTTGTTCATTTATTCAATCGTGTCTGACTCTTTGTGACCGCATGTACCATATTGTCCATTGGGTTTCCCTTGAAAAGATACTGGAGTGGTTTACCATTTCCTTCTCGAGTGGATTAAGGCAAACAAAGGTTAAGTGATATGGCCAGGGTCTCACTTCTAGTTCATTAGTGTCTGAGGCTAGATCTTAACTCAGATCTTCCTGATTCCACATAGTAGGTGCTTAACAAATGCTTGTTGACTGACTTCTGAATTTAGATCAAAAGATTACTACTATTAACTAGTTTATAATCTTGTGTAAATCTATTCTGGGCTTTAGTTTCCTCATCCTCAAAAAAATATCAAAAATGTAGAACTGAAATGGACCTCAGAGGATATTCAATTCAAACTCTCCATTTATAAACTTGGCAATTGAGGCCCAGCAGAATTAAGTGGGGCAACTAGGTGGTGCAGTGGATAGAACACTGGGCCTGGAGTCAGGAAGACCTGAGTTTAAATCTGACCTCAGACACTCACTAGCTGTGTGACCCTGGGCAAATCACTTAACTCTGTTTGCCTCAGTTTCCTCATCTGTAAAATGAACTGGAGAAAGAAATGGCAAACTTCTTTAATATCTGTCATGAAAACCCCAAATGGAGTCATGAAGTGTCAGACATGGCTGAAACAACTGAACAATAACAACAAAGATCAAATTAGTGGCCCAAGACTATATAGGCAGAAAATATCAGAGAAAATACTCAAAATGTATTTGAATACAGATTCTCTGACTCCAGAGCAAGGTTTTTGTTATTGTTGTTTGTTTGTTTGTTTTGGTTTTTTAGGCAATTATTAAGATTATTTTCCATTCTGAAAAGATATAATTCTATGAAATACTCATTGGTTTCTGATCAATTAAATCTGTAAGATAAAGTGACTCCTATAAGGATTTTACTGAAAATTTGGTGAATTATTCTTTTTATATAATTCATAAAATATTGTATAAATAAATCAAAATTAGATTAAAAACAATTGATTTATTGACAGTATGCCAAGCTTTTGTTTTTAATGCTTATTACCTTGAAATACAAAAATCCAAGGATTTAGAGTCAGAAAGACCTTGGTCCGAATCCTGTCTTAGATACTCACTAGATGACCCTCAGCAAAACATTTAACATGAGCTTCCTTACTATCAAATGAAAAGTTGGACTAGGTGACCATATATATATTCCTGTTAAACTGTTAAGATCTCTTCAGGGATTATTTAATCACTACATTATTCTTAATATGAACCATCCTTAAATCTAATGTTCAGTTGTTTCAGTCATGGAACAACTTTTTGACCCCATTTGGGATTTTCTTTGCAAAGACACTGGAGTGGTTAATGCTTCCTTCTCCAGATCATTTTACAGATGAAGAAATTGAGGCAAATGTGGCTAAGTGACTTGCCAGGGTCACTCAACTAGTGAGTGTCTGAGGCCAGATTTGAACTCAGGAAGAAGAGTCTTCCTGACTTCTGGCTTGGCACTTTATCCACTGTTCCACTAAAATGAGCTTACTTTGAAAAGAAAAAAAAAGTATATGCGAATAGAGATAGAGACATAATTAGAAATAATGCCAATTCTAGGCTATACTTGGACTTCATACAAACTAAATTTGAAAGTCAATTTCAGTCATTTGGAATACATAGTAAGTTCTATATTTCATAATTTCATATTAACATTTGTTTTATGACCATATAAACAAGTACCCTTTCCCCCAAAGAAGAAATATAAATTTTGTTCAGAGATAACCCTACAAAAATTTGAGATTTTCACGACACAGAATGAAATTCATTTAAACTCAATAACACAGATTTTACACAAATTGTTCAGTTTTGTTGTTTCCAAAATATGCATTCTCAGATCATATTCAAACTTTGAAAACAAACATGACCCAAACCAAATTCCCCATTAGGAAAAGACTAAAAGAAATCGAGCCAAATATTTTAGAAAACTGTTAAATTCATACTTTATAAATATTAATTTCCAATACAAGAAAAATGCTAGAGTCTAGATCTTTTGGGATTTACTCATTAAGTGGGAGTAAAATGATGAGTAAGATTGGGGACATTAAAGGAAGCTACAGACACACAACTGTGGAGGCAACGTTTTGAAGAGAAAGGCTGAGAAACAATTTAATAACTTTTTGTTAAGAGAAATACCACTAAAAGTAAAGCACCAGGGCGGAGCCAAGATGGCGACTGGAAAGCAGTAACTGGC
>CM053622.1:373009213-373024930 GCA_028646595.1 Phalanger gymnotis
TACTCTACAAGCAGTCATACCCCAATGAAAAACTCAAGGATCAAGTAGTTGGCTGGGAATATGACCAGGCAGTGCAAATGGACTCAGATTCAGACTCAGACTTTGGAATGTTTCTTTGGTGACAAAGAAGACCAAAACATTCAGCCAGAAGAAGCCAACAAAGTCAAAGAGCCTACACCAAAAGCCTCCAAGAAAAACATGAACTGGTCTCAGGCCATGGAAGACCTCAAAAAGGATTTGGAAAAGAAAGTTAGAGAAGTAGAGGAAAAATTGGGAAGAGAAATGAGAAGGATGAGAGAAAACCATGAAAAAGAAGTCAATGACTTGCTAAAGGACACCCAAAAAATACTGAAGAAAATAACACCTTAAAAATAGACTAACTTAAATGGCAAAAGAGCTCCAAAAAGCCAATGAGAAAAAGAATACCTTAAAAGGCAAAATTACCTAAATGGAAAAAGAGGTCCAAAAGACCACTGAAGAAAATACCACCTTAAAAGTTAGATTAGAGCAAGTGGAAGCTAGTGACTTTATGAGAAATCAAGATATTAGAAAACAGAACCAAAGGAATGAAAAAATGGAAGACAATGTGAAATATCTCATTGGAAAAACCACTGACCTGGAAAATAGATCCAAGAGAGATGATTTAAAAATTATTGGACTACTTGAAAGCCACGATCAAAAAAAAAAGATCCTAAATACCATCTTTCAAGAAATTATCAGGGAGAACTGCCTTGATATTCTAGAGCCAGAGGGTAAAATAGAACTTGAAAGAATCCACTGATCACCTCCTGAAAAAGCTCCCAAAAAGAAAACTCCTGGGGATACTGTTGCCAAATTCCAGAGCTCCCAGATCAAGGAGAAAATACTGCAAGCAGCCAGAAAGAAACAATTTGAGTAGTGTGGAAACACAATCAGAATAACACAAGATCTAGCAGCTTCTTCATTAAAGGATCGCAGGGCTTGGAATATGATATTCCAGAGGTCAATGGAGCTAGGATAAAAACCAAGAATCACTTACCCAGAAAAACTGAGTATCATGCTCCAAGGAAAAATGTGGATTTTCAATAAAATAGAGGACTTTAAAGCTTTCTCAGTGGAAATACCAGAGCTGAATAGAAAATTTGGCTTTCAAACACAAGAATCAAGAGAAGCATGAAAAGATAAACAAGAGAGAGAAATCATAAGTGACTTACTAAAATTGGACTGTTTTGTTTACATTCCTACATGGAAAGATGATGTGTATAATTCATGAGACCTCAGTATTAGGGTAGTTGAAAGGAGTACACACACACACACACACACACACACACACACACACACACACACACACTCATAGAGGGCACAGAGTGAGTTGAATATGAAGGGATCATATCTAAAAAATAAAATCAAATTAATGGATGAGAGAGAATATATTGAGAGAGGGAGAAAGGGAGAGATAGAATGGGGTAAATTATCTCACATGAAAGTGGCAAGAAAAAAACAGTTCTGTAGGAAAGAAAGAGGGGGCAGGTGAGGGCAATTGAGTGAATTTTGCTCTCATAGGATTTGACCTGAGGAGGGAATAACATACACACTCAATTGGATATCTTACCCCACAGGAAAGAAGGAGGAAGAACATAAAAAGGGGGGACAATAGAAGGGAGGGCAGATAGGGGGAGGAGGTAATCAAAAACAAACACTTTTGAAAAGGGCCAGGGTCAATGGAGAAAATTGAATAAAGAGGGATAGGATAGGAAGGAGCAAAATATAGTTAGTTTTTCACAACATGAGTATTGTGGAAGGGTTTTGCATAATGATACACATGTGGCCTATGTTGGCTTGCTTGCCTTCTTAGGGATGGTTGGTGGGGAGGGAAGTGGGGAGAAAATTTGGAACTCAAAATTTTAAAAGCAGATGTTCAAAAAAAGTTTTTGCATGCAACTAGAAAGTAAGATATATAGGCAATGGGGCTTAGAAATCTGTCTTGCTCTACAAGAAAGTAAGGGAAAAGGGGATGGGGGAGAATGGGGTGACAGAAGGGAAGGCTGACTGGGGAGCATGGCAATCAGAATATATGCCATCTTAGAGTGGGGGAGAGGGTAGAAATGGGGAGAAAATTTGTAATTCAAACTCTTGTGGAAATCAATGCTGAAAACTAAAAATATTAAATAAATAAATAGTAATTAAAAAAAAAGAACTAGAGCATTGGCCATATGAGTGAAGAGAAGGGGGAAGAGGATGCAACATGTGTTGTGGCAGCATAGAATTCTATAGAGGGGAGAGAAAGAGAGAGAGAGAGAGAGAGAGAGAGAGAGAGAGAGAGAGAGAGAGAGAGAGAGAGAGAGGAGCTTTCCCCTGCCACTTCACCTTGCCAAATGGTATCCTAGTCAATGATAAGTAGATTGAACAGTCGTCACTCAATTATGCCTTATAACCATGAGACCTTCCAAACCCTTTTTATAAGGATAGAGTGGAAAATATTGGTCATGGCGGTATTATGTCCGTTTTTTTTAGAGAATGTACTTCTTTGGCTAGAGTATTTTGTTCTAGTTTTTACATGTGAAGGCCACCTTCAGGGATAGCCCATCCTTTTTAATTTTCATTTACAGTAGGCTGTGAAATTGTTAAGTTTTATGAATTTATTTCCCAAACGAAATAAGTTAGCATCTGTGTCAGGAGTGTTGTCATGCCCAAAGTAAGGCATTGCTCAAAAGAGGCAACTTTTGCAAAAAGATCTTAGGCCCCTGGGTACACAGCTTTGTGTCACTGTCCATTTATTCAGTTGAGGGCTTTTCTTTCTAAATTTTAGAGTTTAAAAAAGTATTATATGGATAGATATTACTGAGTTTAAGGTCTTGAAGGACCAGACTCATATTGATTCTTTAGTATGGAAAATACTGATTCTGGGGATGGCTCTTCTGATTATTTTGCTATATTAACAGTTCATGTATTCTAGGTGTCTCCTGCATCACTGAGTGAATGTATTTGGCTCTGTCCTTTCAATCTCTTTCTGTTTTCAGTTGGATTTCAACTCATCAATGCTCTTAGTGAATTATTTCAAACCTACCTTCTTTACACCTTAGACTCTCTCCTCCTTGACTTTCTGCCTCACCTGTAATCCATAATTCTTGTTTCCTTCAAACATTCATTTTCTCTGCTTCTGCTGTGTAAGCTGAAAAAAAGAAAGCTTCATAACCATGATGGTGAGGTTCACTATATATTCATGCTATCCAAATTCAATGGAACTCTTACCATTGCTGCCCAATCTTTCTCTCTCTCTCTCTCTCTCTCTCTCTCTCTCTCTCTCTCTCTCTCTCTCTCTCTCCCCTCCTCCTTCTGTCCCCCCCCAAATCATTTTTCATGTGTTCCTTAGCATGTCTTCCACTATGGTTCTTCTTGATATTTGTTCACCCACTTACAAGTGTGAATTCCTCTAGTGAGGCAATTCTTTTATCTGTACTCCACTTCACCTCCAAATAGCCGTAGATACCTTCATACATCTTCAATCAGTCAACAAGCATTTAGTTAAGTATCTCTTAGGAGGCAGGCAATGAACTAAGTGCTAAAGATACAATGCAAAAATGTGTCTTTAAGAGAGCTTTCATTCTGTCAGGAACACACATAAGTCTGTCTGTGTCTCATCTATCTATCTAAAGGTGATTTTGAGAAGGATGATACTAGCCACTGAGAAGATCAAGAAAAGCTTAACAGAAGAAGTAAGCTGAATTTTGATGGGAAATAGGGATTCTAAGAGATAAGAGTGAGGAGAGAGTGCATTTCAGGAATGAGACACAGTTCATGCAAAGGTATGGAAGGAGATGAAATGTTGCATATGAAAAACAGACCAACTTGGTTGGATAGTAGAATATGTGTAGAGGAGTAATGTGTAATAAATTTGGAAAGGTAGATTGGAGCTAGATTGTCAAGGGTTTTAAATGACAGAGAAGTTTATATGTGATACTAGAGGTTATTAAAGAGCCACTGGAGTTTATTGAGCAGGGGAGTGTCATGGTCATAGGAACTTTAGGGAAATATCTTTGGCATCTGTGTAGAGGAAGAATTGGTTAGGAGAGAGACTTGAGATAGAGAGACCTGTTGCAATGATGACTGTTGTGGTCATGCAGGCAGGAGGTGAAAAGGGACTAAACTAAGATGGTAGCTGTGTGGGTAGAGAGAAAGAGAAGGTGAAGTGATGCTGTGAAGTAGCCAGAACAAGATTTGGCATCTTATTGGATATATGAACCGAAGAAGAGTGAGAGCTGAAGAACAAGAAAAAGGCCCATTGTGTGACAAGTTATGGGAGTAATTATGGCCAATAATCTAGAGGATGGCCCAGGATCCATTGTCTTTAGGAAGTAGCCAGTTTTCTGTGCTTGGAAGGAGATGGAAGCAACTTGATAAGAAGAGATTTGAAAATAGAAAAAGGATTCCACAGTTCAAAATGGAAAGGTAAGGGTAGAATTACATAGATAACTGGAAGGGATGGAGGACACTAGTGGCAATGGAAGAGTGGTGAGTTTGCCAGGGGAGTAAGCTTTGATCTAAGTAGTCTAATATTTAGAATCATGGGGTTTTTGAGTAGGGAGTCTTAGGGCAGAACATTGTCACCTGATAATGCTGATATTTTTTACATATATCCATATTTGTGTATATATACTTATATAATCACTTGTGATATCTGCAGACTATTTTTCCCTATTACATGTTCATTATTTAAAGGTATCAAAAGTACTAAGGGGGTAATATAATATAATAGGAGATAATGTAATGTGATACAATATTATACAACATCACACAATGCTCCACAATACAATATATAACACAACAATAATATAATAAAATATAATATAGAATCTAAACAATAGAATATAATGGAAAATATATAATTTAACATAACATATTTTAATGTAATATAAAAGCAAGACAACACTAGCAATAAAAGATAATATAAATCAAGGTACTATAAGATAACGTAAGAAATTATGTATAATATGGTATGAGTGGAGATAAGTGGATAGATTTGAGAGAAGATAGAAAAAAAAGATTTGACTGAAACCTGGCTGGCTAAAAAAATGGTGATGTTCTTAAAACAAAAGCAGGGCAATACAAAGGAGAGGAATGATTCTCTAATGTACTTCTACCTTCTATTTTTCACACCCTAACCAATGGAATGAGAAGAAATCATATCTATAGGCTTTAACAAGTACATAGTCAGGGCCAATGACAGACATTTCTTCCTTCATGGTAATCACTAAGCTTAGCCTCTGGAAAGACTGAATGTGCCACTCATGGAGCACAAGGTTGAGTCATGGATGGTCATAGTCTCTATTCATTCTCATTGCTTCCTTTTCCTTAGTGCCTACTCACATTTCAACCTTTAGACCACATCTTTGGAGAAACTTGTTCAATAGGAAACAATGCATACACTCTTGAGTGGATGATGTTTTCAGGATACAATGTTCAGATAACATCTAAAATTTGTCAGTCACCATTTCTAGCAAAATCAGCACTTTGATGTCAACCAGGAGAAATTACATTACTTTTCTTACGCCTCTTCATGTCATTGCAGCATTAGCTGCTGAACTTTCCACCTTTAGATCAGAGTATGGATAGTAAGTGATCATGTGCTTCTATGTCTTTCTTGTTTCTATAATAATATGGACCTAACTATTTTTCTGAAGGCCTGTAACTATTTTACCTTAAAGTTAAATGTCCCTTGACTTGTATTAGAGGATTCAGCTATGGATACTTAAAGAAATTGTTTAAAACCAGAAGGGGCAGCTCAGAGGCAACACATCTAAAGCATTGGAATGAAAACAAAATCAATTAACTAATTAATACAAAAGCATTAATTAAGTGCCTACTGTGTACCAGACACTGTACTAGGCTCTGGGGATATAAAGATAAACATGAAATAGTTCCTACTTTCATGGAGTTTTTTTTGTATTCAGAGAAATGGATTCATAGCACAAAAAGTACAATCATAGACTCTAAAGATGAAATTTTATGGTATTTTGAAAATGTATTCACCCACTCAGTTCTCCTCACTGGCAAGCTCTTGAGAATGGAATGCCCTTTAATATGGCAGCTAATAAATATTTTGATCCCTTTCAGTATTCCATAGGGCTCAGCCACAGTGTATATATATATATATATATATATATATATATATATATATATATATATATATATATATATATATAATGTCTTCATTTTGAGGTGGTGACCAGAGACTAGTGGTGTTTAAAGCTTTTAAACTCTTATTTTCAAAGTATAATATGTCTTTGAACATTTGAACATTTTAAATGCAAAGTGCTTCTATAGGCAGTCATGCTACAATGCCTCGTGAGACTGTTGAAACTGCCAAGCTTTCTTTTAAAGCTGAATTAATGCTTGTGAAGACTGACATCCATGAAGACTAAAGTGCTTGAACTACACAGAGCAACTACAGCTAAAGAAGGGCATCTTGTACCTTTTACCACACTGCTGTACTAATACATAACAAAAGATTCGTCCACGTCTTTGTCCCCTTTGATTCTTGATTTCTGCTGAAACTTTTAACAAGATCTTTGCTAGTTAGGTACTTTAGTTGGAGAACTTATTGGTCCATTGAAATCAGAGACTCTCAGAGGTGAAAGGGGTCTTGGAGGTCATTTAGTCTCACTCTTCCTTGAAGCATGATGCCCCATCATAATATCATCAAGGAATCATTTTCTAACCTGTCCATGAATACTTTCATCAATACGGAACTCATCAATCATTGAGTTAGTCTACTTCAGAAGTTCACAATGCTTAGAGCTAGAAAATACCTTAGAAATCATTTCCAAGTGCAATAATTATAAAAGCATCATCTGGGGATATAGGGACATGGGCGTCCCTAGACTCCTTTTAGAGACTCAGTGAGATCAGAACAATTTCCATGATATTGTTAAGGTATTTACTGTAACGACAGTAAATATTGATAGATACGACCTACAAACAAAAACCCTTTGGGGTTCCCCATAATTTTTAAGAATATAAAGAGGTCCTGAGATCAAAAAGTTTGAGACTCTCTAATCTAGTTCAACTCCCTCACTTTAAGACATAAAAACTGAAGTTTAGACAAGGTCAATGATTACAAAGATTAAATTGTAGGATCAGGATACAAACTCAAGTCTTCTGACTCAAAATCTGAGATTCTTTTCATGACATCAACCTATCTTTATACTTGGACAACTTGTTAGGAAGTTCTTCTTTTTATCAATTGAAGATACAAAATGTTAAAGAAAAAATTGAACCTGATGCCATTAAGATACAAAGACAATGAATTAAATAATTTACTTGTAAGGACATTAAGGAAAATTGTATAGTTTGTCCCATACTTCTGTATATCCCTATAGCTTAAGCAGCTACATTTCCCCCAGTTAGTTCATAGTATGACATTAATGAGGGGAGGAATGATGTGTTGACAATATGGATAGGAAATCAGGTCCTGTCACTTCAAGAACAGAAAAAATTTTGGGTAAATGCAAACAAAACAGACCCCCTTCTATGATGTTGAACACTTGAATTTGTTGGAAAAGCAAGTCATGAAATTCGAGCTTTGTTCATGTACTCTACACATAGTGATTTTCAAACAGTATTTAATCATTATTTGAATATTGGTAAGTCCTCAGGCTCATAACTAATATTTGTGTCTTGGAAATACCTATCTGTGTATGAATGATGTACTTTGGTATAGTGGATAAAGGGCTGGCTTCAGAGGCAACAAGCCCTGTGTTCAGATCGTGCCTCTAGCACATATGGGCCCATTTGAATATGCAAAATTTAACCTCTCAGTGCCCAAATCAACTCTCTAAAACTATAAGCTGTTGATAAATTATAGGTCTTCAATTGTAAAGGGAATTTCTACCTCAGAAATTCTCAATGAAGATGAAATGACAGACTTGCCCCAAAATAAATCAATAAATAAACATATAGCTGCACACATATGTATGCCCACATGTATAGCCTCTGTATGCAAAGCTCTTAATAGTGGGGAGGTGACTCAGTATATTCCAAAGAAGTGTCATGTTATATAATATTATTCCAATATAGAAATACTAAATGATAAAAAGTTATGGTGTATTTTTGGAGTTAGGGTATTTTCTTCCCTTTTAAAGGAATTTTGAATTCTATAATTTATGTTACATCAGGGCCTTTCTATGGTCTTCAAGACCCACACCACGAGTGTGCCTTGTAGATAACACCACCTTTTAATGACACTCAAGGGTTTAAGATTCCTCTGGCAGTCTGATAGACCACTTCTCATAATCATGTTTTTTAAATGTATAAAATAAAATACATAGGATTACTAAAGGAAATCAAAAATAGTGAAATAAATAGGTATTCCTGCCCCCTCCCTCCATCTGAGTTCATAGATCCAATGAAATTTCATTGTGGAACCCATATTAAGAACCTCCAAATTGTCATCACTTTTATTGGATGTCATTCGTTATGGTGAAGACTGTTGCAAAGAGGCTTCAGTGTATCTCAATTAATTATTAAGTTGATTTAATTATAGAGAAAACATAGAGTAAATGTTATTGGCCCATAATTTCTCCTTCAAAAAACTAAGTAACCAAGGAACACACTCTGTAGCTTATTAATCTGCTTAGTCATAACCACAGAAAAGAGCATTCTATTCCTCATGATATCACTAATTTGATTAAATGATAAAAGACACTTTAGTCACATATGCTCCTTTGTTTTTCATAAACCTGAAAGATTTCTCCCATTCTTATTATCTCCTTATCTATTTGTAATATTCACACCAATTAGTTTAAATTTAGGTAGTAAACTTAGCTCATTTCTAGTCATAAAACCATTTAACTAACAAGGGCTCTCTTTAGGGATTTCACTGGATTTTCTTAGATGAACCATTCTAGAAAATGGTTAGAATTCAGCCTTTAATCAATAAAGACCTTCTGCCATCAGTCATAGACAGAATATAACTAAAATACATTTTAAAATATTGCATTTCTATAATTTAGTTATCTGAAAGAACAGTTCAAATTCAGTGGGAAAAAATTAGTTTGGAGAATCTGAAACCAGTTCATCTATTCCTTTGTGTGCCATTTGATGGTTGTTTCATGTCAGTTATTTGAGTCTCTCACAGTAATAGGTCTCAAAGACACAATACAAAAATCTGCTGAGTCTGTAGAGTCTCAGTCTAAGCCCCAAAGTATGCTCCAAGTGAGTGAAGACCCTTGACACAAGAAGATTATATGAGAACATAATAAAAAAGGACTGCAGCTAGGGCATTTACAAGAGCTGGGCTGACATCTTTAATCTCTTGAGTCCCTGAGAAGATAGAATATCAGCAGTGGCACTTTCTATGCTTCAATTCACTCCTAGTAAAGTAAGGCTTTTTGCAAGGAGGTTCATAGAATCAATAGATACATTGCTTTTTAAAAAAATTAAACTGAATATTAATATAGTCACAATCATTACAAAACGATAACATAGACAGCCAGTTTCCTAGAAGTAAAACTTATTATTGTCTTGTCTAGGGGCTTTTTATATTTGAACACTCTGAATGTAATGGCGAAACACCTCAAAAGAGGAAATTTTAAAATGAGCCCTTCAGAATTCAGGAGATGCTTCCATGAACTTGGGTAATAAGCCCAATGTCAGCAATTGTTATCTTGTAATACCTAACAATTAAGGGAGAGACGTTACATTCTATGTATTTGTATTTTATACACTGATCTACCTCGCTTATTTCCCCATCAGGGTTACTGCTACCATGGTTTGCTGTCTTCTACTCAGAAATTGATAAAGTTGATGAGGATACGTGGGATATCATGACATGTCTCTGTGCTACACTAAAATGGCATGACACACTGGTGAGAAAAGACCTATAATACAGAGTGTTTAATGTTAGGTGCCAATAGCTTTGAAAAGTTGATGAACCTTCTAAAGTGTCTAAAGTAATACCAAGTAACTATGTAGATGTTCAGTTTAATGTAAACTCTATGGTGATATGGCTCTCTTTGTGTACAAAAAGGAGGGGGGTGAGCTAAGGTACAACAAAGTTAGGTAGATTAACCATTGGGTTTAATGTACAAAACCAAATAATAGTCACAGACATCAAGTAAGTAGTCCTGAATAATTCTGAAGGAAACTGTCAGGCAGATAGATTGCAAAGCTGGGTACCAGATTGTAGAGATTGCCAAGTTCAAGTCAGAAAGTGCTATGTTTGAGTTCCGCCTAGGATATTTGCTAGTTGTGTGATCCTTGGCAAGTCTGCTAGCCTCCCATATGTAAAATGCAAATAGTAATATCACCAATATCACAGGTTTATGAGGATAAAATAAAATGTGATAATCTAAAGGTCTTTACTAACATTATAACATGTTGTAATAATTTTAGCCACAAAAATAGCTAGCATTTACATAATACTTTAAAGTTTGCAAAGTGCTTTACAAATATTACCTCATTTACCCTCCAACAACCCTGAGAGAAAGGGGCTATTATTATCCCCATTTTACAGTGGAGGAAATTCAGGTAGACAGCCCCTAAGTAACTTGCTCAGCATCATAGCATTGGCCTCTAGGAAGTATCTGAGGCGGAATTTGAACTCAGTAGTGGATTATCTTCAGGGAGTGTACAGTTTATTATTTTTATCAGGGACAGAAAAGTGTACTAAACGACATGCTTATCAAATTAGCTGATGACTCAAAGCCCAAAAGGACAGGTCACATATCAGGAACCAAAAAGGCCTTGACTGGCTAGAGCAATATGGATAAATGTCAATATTAAACTTGGTCTTAAAAATACAACATCATGAGTTTAAGACAAAGAGGTGTGGCTAGAAAATAATTCATCTAAAAAAGATCTTGAAGTCCTGGAATCAAATCCAGCTTCTGTCACTTGCTTTGTGTCTGACTTTGGTCAACTTGCTTAACTTCTCTCATTTCCTTCAAGGTTGATTGAACACAAGTACTAACTTTGTGAGATCTTTCCTACTGCCAGAGCAACCAGAATCTATTTTATAAATATATTATAAATACCTAGATGTATTTATTGTCTCCCTTAGCATGATTGAAAGTTCTTTGAGGGCAGGAACTCTTTTCACTTTTATCTTTGTATTGTTAACACCTAATAGAGTGCTTGGCATGCAGTAAATGTTTAATATACATTTGTTGATTGATTTGTGACCATGTCGCTTTTTACATCTTTAAAATGGGGAGTTTTAACTAGATGACCCCTAAGAGCCCTTCTAGTTCTAAATCTGTGATCCTTTGATTATGTTAACATCCCCCCAACAATTACTTTAATGAATTGTAAGCTTCTGGAATATTGTATTCAATTCTTAAAGTCTTGTTTTAGAAAGACATTGATAAGCTAAAGGATTAGCAGGAGTTGGGATGGTGAAGGAATTATCGAGATCAAGTCCAGAGCACATTGAAGGGACTGTGGATTTTTGGCCCCCAGAGAAAAGACATACAGGATATATGATAATGGTCTTCAAGAATTTCAATGAATGTCATACGGAAGATGAATTACACTTGGTTGCAAAAGCTAGCAATTGGAAGCAATGGATGGAAGTTCCAAAGAAGCATATTTAGGCTTGCTGTCAGGCAAAATTTACTGCCAATTAAAGGTGTAATGGCCTGCCTTGGATATTAGTGGGTCTTTCCTCACTCCATCATTGGGATGCCAGATGACGATTTGTTGGGTATATTGTCTTTTTTATATCTTGAAAAAAAAGGGGTTTTTTTTGTATTTTTGAGAGCAAAATATAACTTTACTCTTGTAGAGACTTGTATCGTGTAGAAATTTGTATCTAGGATTAAAATTTAAAGTTGAATAACTTCCCAGTTATTTTGTTATATGAAGTCTAGCAACTTATTCTAATTTATTTACTTAGTGAAGATTTCCCCATGTTTGGTCGAGATTGAGGTGAACCCCAGAGATCATAAACAATATAAAATCTTGAGTAACAGAGTGGTATTCTTTGAATAAAGGCTGGGCTGGATATTTGGTCTAAAATCATCCTTCAGAAAAATTAAAGTCTTCAGTTTACAAAAATATTATTTCAAAAATAGTTTTTTAATCACTAGTTATGCTTTTGGATCTGACTCACTGAAATTCTCTGTGTGTAGTGCCCAGCTGAGAGCATTGCATAAATTTTAAATAACAGTAATAATTAAGCAGCATTATGTTGTTAGTTAAGCTATCAGCACTCAGTAAGACTTTGAGCAATAAAGTCTGTTCATATAAACAAGTTTTATAGCTGAAAGTGGAGTGGAAATTTGGCAATTATTTGATTAATTTAATTAATATAAGCTACCCAAAGAGGATAATTCAAACCCCCAATTAAGTTGCTTTTTGGCTTAAATTTAATTAACTGCTTACTTGCCCCAATTCTCCTTTGCTCTGTATGCTATAGTACTTATCAACTACTGTTTTACACATGGCTTCATGGTTTGCAAAGAATTCCCTTATTGTAATAAGTACATGTTTTAAACCACTTCATTTTTTTATATAAAGAAACTGAGACTCAGGTTAAGAGACTTGCCTAAGGTCATCCGGCTAGAAATAGTAGTTATGATCAGACTGTCAAATTTTACTTCTTTTCTCAATTAAAGCTCAAAACCTACTTCTAATATCCTCCTTGACCTGACAGAAAACCTAAATTATTTTTTATTGTTCTTCAGCCCCTTAGTAATTTCTTTCTGTCTTTATAAAGAGAGAAGGACCAGAAAAATCTTCAAGGTCTACTCTAGCTCTAAAATTCTATTATTTAATTCAGACTATTTTTAAATCCACCAATGCAATCTTTTCCTAATCTTTTCCCACTATTCTTTGTAATTAAACATTTCTTTTGAATGGATGTTTGTGTGGATTCTTAGCATTTAGAACAACAGTTTGCATTCCATGGGGACTTCACTAATTATTGCCATTGTTTTAGTCCTTTTAAAAAGCAGTTTGTAAAGAAGACATCTAGGCTCAGGAGTATGATTAGTTTGGTGTGCATGACTCAAATAGTTAGAGGATAAACTCTGACCTAGTTTAATAGTATTTTGCCTTCCCCAAATCATTGATTCATTTCCCTCACAGCATGTTTCCTTTTATCTAACTCATTAAATAATCATATTAGATTTCATTAGGAACAAGTCTCATATTAATATGGCTCCTCTTTCCAACCTAAAATGATGACTTTTCAGAAACAAGTATCACTTCTTTTCACAGAGACACATTGATAAAAATAAAACCGGGGAAGATTACATTATTTCAGTGTTTTCTTTCCAGTATTGCAGCCTTCCGTGGAGTTCCACTGGTAGGCTTTTGACACTACACCCAGAGATTGAGCACTACAGCAAATTTTCAAGAACAGTTATCTTCTGCATAAACTATGGTATTATCACTTTAATATAAACACACATGCACTTTATTGCTTTACTTCTTGATGGTTTAATTTAAGTATACGTGTCTTACATGACTCCTAATTGCATTTTAATATTAAATCTACATGGAGACAATTCGTAGAACGATACTAGAACTAAGAAGCCTGTTCACATATGGTTTAGAGACTATATCTTAGATGCTGCAGGGCTCAGTTACACATATTTTAGAGGAGAATCACACTTTGAACACTTTGAAACTTTTATAGATTAGAAAAAGGAAAAAAATTCTCAAGAGTGAGTTCAAACTTTTACAACCCTTCAAGTTCATACTATATTTGATTTTGTATGTGTCATGCTGATTTTACTAAATTATAAACTCCTTGACGTCTGAAGGACTGTGTATTACTGATAACTGTGTTGCCCGGAAGGCCTAGTAAAATGTATTTCACATAGTAGGAACTCAGTAACTTTTGCTGAGTAAATGGATGAATGATCTAAACCTAGAAGTGTAACAGGGACTACTAATAATATTTCGTCTCCATTCAACAAACATTTCATTATAATATCTATGCTCCTTTGTTTGAATGGAGAGAGTAGCAAAAAATAAGTCTTTCTTAGACTGATTCATGACACAGAAACCTAAAGTGTTCAGATTGATTTGAAATATTTTTTTTTTATTTTTCAGAGAATCAGGGTAGATTTTGAACACCAGGTGGAGAGCATCTCACTGTTCCACCATTTAGATAGCCATCCATTAAAGAGATTTAAATATCACTAGTGAAGCAGTTGCTAGTGGCCAAGAATGTGAAGATGACTCCCCCCGTGTTGAAAGTGGGATAATTGGACAGAATTTCCAGAGGCAATTTCCAAAGTTGACATAAAAATTCTAGCCCATCGCTATCCATTGCTTTACCTGGATGACATGGCAAAGAGGGAGATTAAAGGGACTTGAAGCATCAGAATAGTGATATTGTCTACCCAGTCCCTATTGGAATAGAATTCAGTAAATGTAAGGAAGAATAAAAAAATTTATTTCAAAGCCTTAAAAGGTGAAGGCAGAGAAAGATGATTCTCAACAATTGGAAATGGTATAGAAGCTCAAGTCTCACCATGTATTTCAAGTTATGTGACAATAGAAATAAGCCCACAAACAAATGGATGATTTTCTTGAACTCTTAGAGCAGAAAAAGCCAGAGTTCTGAAACATCGGAGAAAATATTAGATGGGGTTGTCACAATACTATATTTCATTATTACATTGTTAATGTTATTGGTGCTCTCATTTGTAAGCTTTCTTCATACAGCTAAATAAAACATCAAGGAAGCAGTTCAACATTTGCAAATGAGATGGGAAAAATCTGTCAAGGGGCATGGGAAAATGGGAATAAGTGAGGAGTCTAGGATACAAATACAATTTTGAGAGAAATACTGGACATTAAGTGAGAGCCTTTCAACTCAATACAAAAAAATGCTTAAGTGGATTTATTATCTCATCATTTGAATGTTCTTTCTAGGGACAGCAACCCATTCGTGCCTATCCCTTCTGTGCAACACTTATTCTTGTCTTTCTATATATCTGCCCCAAAGTGCCAGAGTCATTTCTCACTTTATCCTGTCTTCGGGAGACTACAATAGTAACACTCAGGCTGTTTGTGTTACCCTTGCCATGTAACAAATACATATTTTTTTCTAACATGCATTTTCCTGATGACATCTTTTATATATGTGTTTTTTGAACTTCCATTTATTATAGTGTCAGCATGCTTACACCCATTGTTGTCCTCTGTCTGATATTCATTTTTTGATTTTTCAGAGACAGTTATGTTCGATGTCTCACATCCATTAACTATATTGTAATTAAAGGTCCAAACCTGAAGTCTTTCTACCATAGTGGGACCTGTCAAAACATATGCTCTGCTGACACAGTCTTAAAGAACCTAAGGTCACTTTCAAACTATGATAACGCTGATCTTTATAGAGCCAACTCCATGGCACAGTGACTAGAGTATAGGAAATGGAGCAAGGAAGACTTGAGATTAAATACTACCTCATATGCTTACCAGCTGTGTGACATGGGATTATTGTAAGAATCAAACAAAGTAATTTATGTAAAGGCTCTGTAAACCTCAAAGTGCTATATAAATTCAAGCTATTATTGTGGAAAGAGAGAGAACCTAGTACTGGAAAATGTTCTAGGTTCTCCAGTGAGGAAAATGGTTCACTGAGTATTAGTGAATAAACAATCATGAAATATAGGTACATAATAAGGTAGAATACATGATGGTGATCAACACATCTACTTCTTCCCTAACCATCCTATTCAAGATGCTTTTTATTCACCATATCATTTACGGAAGAAAAAAAAA
>CM053622.1:373025430-373050926 GCA_028646595.1 Phalanger gymnotis
ACCACCATCATTTCTTGAAGTAGCCCATCTTAATCATTAAGAAGTTTTTCTTTGCATCTGCACTAAGTTGCTTATTTGCACTTTCTATATTCCATGTTCCTGGTTTTCCTCTTTGGGATCAAACAGAAAAATGTATAGTCCTTCTTCCACATAATAACCAATTAAAATTTTGAAGACAGTTATCATGTTCCACGTGATTCTTTTCTTCTCCAGAAAAGTATTCCCCTGAGCTAGTCCTCACATAACATGAACTGGTTGCTAAGTTACTCCCTGGGACTCAGAATCACTTTGAGATGGACAAGTGAGTAAAAAGACAAGAATCATCTCCATTCCAGGTGCTTTTGTCCACATGACATTGCTATGCCTTCATTTTTCTTCAGTTATTTTGACAATTGATAGATAGTGTAAGAAAACTGCAACATTTACTTATGCAGTTCAAATGCTTAAGGGGATTAATTGTCATATTTTATTCAAGCTCATGCAAATTTTGATGCACTACCATTAGGCAATTAAGTTACCCTAAATAAAAGGTACATGTGTTTTCTGAGGCTTAAGGTAATAACTCTGTTTTTGTTTGTTTTAACACACTTATTATTTATTTTTCACATTTACTTTTTTAAAAATGGAGTTCTGACTTCTCTCTTACCTTCCCAACCTCTCTCTCAGCCTTTGAAAAGACAATGTGATATTAATTTTTCATGTGAAATCATGCAAAAACAATTTCCATATTAACTGTGTTGCAAAACAAAATTGAGGAAAATAAAGTGAAAAAATTATGCTTCAATTTGCATTTATCAATTCTCTCTCTGGAGGTTGGTAGCATTTTTCATCATAAGTTGCAATTATATTGATTAGAGTAGCTAAGTCTTTCATAGTTGATCATCACAATATTTCTGTTTCAGTGTTCTCATTCTGCTCACATCATTTTGCATCAGCTCATATAAATCTTCCCAGGCTTTTCTGAAGTCGTCCTGCTTATCATTTCTTATAGCACAATAGTGTTCCATTACAATCATACACTACAACTTATTCAGCCATTCCCCAAATCATGGGCATCCCTTCAATTTCTAGTTCTTTGCCACCACAAAATGACATACTATAAATATTTTTGTAGATAAAGGTCTTTTTCTTTGATATCTTTCAGTTTTAGACCTAGGGGGAGTATTGCTGGGTCAAAGAGTATATATAGTTTTATAGTCTTTTAAGCATAATTCTGATTTGTTCTGCAGAAAGATTAAACTAGTTCATAACTTCACCAACAATGCATTGATGTCCCAGTTTTTCCACATCACTTCCAACATTTGTCATGTCAGTCATCTGACAGATATAAGGGAGTACCTCAGAGTTGTTTTAATATATATATTCCTCTAATCGATAGTGATTTAGAGCATTTAAAAAAAAACCATGACTATACATTGCTTTGATTTCTTCTGAAAACTGTCTCTTCATGTCCTTTGATCATTTATCAACTGGGAATGACATTTTTTAAAAAATAAATTTGACTCAGTTCTCTATATATTTAAGAAATGAAGCCTTTATTAGAGAATGTTGCTAAAAATTCCCTACCCCAATGCAGTTTCCTGCTTTCCTTCTAATATTGGCTGCATTGGTATTGTTTGTACAAAACTTATTTTTAATTTAACGCAATCAAAACTATCCATTTTGCTTCCCATGATCTTCTCTCTCTCTTGTTTGGTCATATATTTGTCCCTCATCCATAGATCTGACAGGTAATTTTCTGTGCTCTCCTAATTTGCTTATGATATCACCCTTTATGTCTAATTCATGTACCCATTTTAACCTTATCTTGATATATGGTGTCAGATGTTGGTCTCTACTTAGTTTCTGCCAAAATGATTTCCAGTTTCCCCAACAATTTTTGTTAAATAGTGAGTTCTTGTCCCAGAAGCTTGGATCTTTGGGTTTATTGAACACTAGATTAATGTAACCGTTTACTGCTATGTATTGTTTACCTAATCTATTCCTCTGATTGACCACTCTATTTCTTAACCAGTACCATATGGTTTTGATATTTACCACTTTGTAATAGAGTTTGAAATTTGGCACTGCTGGGCCACCTTCCTTCACATTTTTTCCATAGATTCCCTCTATATTCTTGATTTTTTTTTCTACTAAATGAACTGAATAAGTAAATAAATTTAGGTAAGATTGTCATTTTTTATTACAGTGGCTTGGTCTACCCTTTAGCAATTAGTATTTCTGTGGTTGTTTAGATCTGTCTTTATTTGTGTGGAAAATATTTTGTAATTGTGTTCATATAGTTCCTGTGTGTGTCTTGGCAAGTAGATTGTCAATTATTTCATACTGTCTGCAGTTGTTTTAAATAGATTTTTTTCTCTCTTTCTGCTGTGTTTTGTTGGTAATACATAGGAATACTTATGATTTATAAGTTTATTTCATATCCTGCAGCTGTGCTAAAGTTCTTAATTGTTTCACCTAATGTTTTAGTTGATTCTCTAGGATTTTCTAAGCATAGCATCCTATCATCTGCATAGAGTGAAAGTTTTGTTTCCTCATTGCCTGTTCTAATTCCCTCAATTTCTTTCTTGTCTTATTCCCATGGCTAACATTGCTAGTACATTATTGAATATTAGTGATTGTAATGGGCATCTTTGCTTGACCCCTGATCTTATTTGGAAGGCTTCTGGCTTATCCCAATTACAGATAATGCTTGCTGATGGTTTATATAATTTTAAAGGAAAATTGTTGTCTCCTATTAGTTTGCTTTTATTTTCTGTTTCCTCCTGGTATGCATTTAACCTTTCTTTCAAAATTTGGATACTCTGCTTTTTGGTGCATATGTGTTTAATATTGATATTACTTCATTGTCTTTGCTGCCTTTTAGTAAAATGTAATTTCCCTGACTGTTTCTTTTTCAGTTAGATTTTTTTTCCTTTTTCTTTGTCCAAAATCATGACTGCTACCTCTCTTTCTCTTTTTTTTAACCTCAGCTGAAGCATAATAGATTCTGGCCCAGGCCATTATTTTAACTCTGTGTGTCTCTTTCTGTTTAAAGTGTGCTTCTTATAAATAACATTTTGTTGGATTATTGTTTCTAATCTATTCTGCTTTCCACTTCTGTTTTATGGGTAACTTCATCTCATTCACATTCAGTTATTATTGCTATATGTTACCCTCCAACCATTTTTTTCCTATTTATCCTTCACTCTCCCTTTTTATTCTGTCCCTCCTCAAAAGTTTATTTTGTTTCTGACCACTGTCTCCATTAATCCACTTTCCCTTTTTCACCCCCATCTCTTTTCTTATCCTTTTCCCCTCCTACTTCCATTATGGGTTAGATAGATTTCTATATCCAATTGATCATGGATATACATTCTTTCTTCTTTGAACCAATTACAAACAGAGTGAAATTTAAGCATTTCCTGGCCATGCTCTTCCCATTTTCCCCTCCACTGTAAAAGCTCTCCATGAATGCCTCTTTTATGTAAGATAATTTTCCTCTCTCTTCCCTCTTCTCCTATTACATCCTCTTACTCATCTCTTCATTTTTTATTTGAGATCATCCCAACATAATTGACTCATACCCATGTTCTCTGTCTATGTAGTCTCCTCCTAAGTACCCTAATAACGATAAAGTTCCTAGGAGTTATAAATATCATCTTCCCATATAGGAATCTCACCCATTCAACCTTATTAAGGCCCTTATGATTTCTCTTTCAGATTTACCTTTTCATGCTTCTCTTAAGTCTTGAATTTAAAAGTCAAATTTTCTATTCAGCCTTTTGTACTCAGGCTTTTCAACAGGAATGCATGAAAGTCCTCTATTTTATTAAATACCAATTTTTCCCCCTGAAAGATTATTCTCAGTTTTGCTGGGTAGATTATTCTTGCTTGTAATCCTAGTTACTTTACCTTCCAGAATGTCATATTATAAGGCCTCTGCTACTTTAATTTGGAATCTGTTAAATATTGTGTAATCCTAACTATGGCTCTGTGATATCTGAATTGTTTCCTTCTGGCTGCTTGCAATGTTTTCTCCTTAACTTGGGAGCTCTGGGATTTGACTATCATATTCCTGGGAGTTTTCATTTTGAGATGCTCTTTACTAGATGATTGGTAGGTTCTTTATATTTCTATTTTCCCCTCTGTAGCTAAGATATTGGGGGCAATTTTCCTTTATGCTCTCCTGAAATTTGAATTCTAGACTATTTTTTTATTTATGACTTTCAGATATTCTAATAATTTCAAATTTTTCTCTCATCAATCAACTTTCCAGGTCAGTTCTCTTTCCAATGAGATATTTCCTATTTTCTTATATTTTTTCATTCTTTTTACTTTATTTTATTGTTTCTTGATGTCTCATGTAGTCACTGGTTCCATTTACCCAACTCAAATTTTTAAGGAATTATTTTCTTCAGTAATGTTTTGTATCTCCTTTTCACCTCACCTCAGCTGCCCAGGGGCTGGAGTTGGACTGCACCCTTCTCTCATGTAGGTCCAACAGTTTTCCCACTGATCTGCTAAATTGTCTTTGGCCTTTTGTGTTGAGAAGTCTGGAAACCACCACAGCTGCCAGTGATTCAGTGTCCTGAGGCCTGCTCAGTCAGGTCTCCTGCACCCTGGTCTCTTGTGGATGTGGCTCACACTGGGCTGTGTTCTACTCCCAGTACTGTGGGATACAAGCTTCCCAGTGACCATCCAGGCCATCTTGGGCTGGAGACTTTTTTCACTCTGTCATTTTGTTGGTTCTGTAGCTCTAGAATTTGTTTAGAGTCATTTTGTAGGTGTTTGGAGGGATTTAGGGGAGAACTCAAGTGAGACCCTGTTTTCACCCACCGTCTTGGCTCTGTCCCCCAAGTGGTCACATTCTTGTTGGCTATGGAACTGTGACTAGGGCCCTTGCTCCTCTGCTCCCCTGTGGCTACAAACACTAATACTCTTCTTGGTCCTAAAACCGTGACCACACCTGAATCTGAGCAATGCAGCAGTCTCCTGTGCCCAGTGCCAGTTCATGGTCCCCTATAATCTCCTTCATACCAATTTTCTGACCCTCTTACCATCTCTTGGCTGAGAACTTCCCAAGATGATGCTACCACTACTGTTGTAACCACTTCCACTCCCCCCCCCACCCCCACACACATTCTTTTGGAACTTCTACCATATGCTCTCCTGACTTGTCCCTATCTCAGCATCAAAGAATCTCCCACTCACCTTCTAAGTTGTCTTAGGCTGGAAAAATGTCTCATTCTGACTTTTTATTGGTTCTACTGCTCCAGAATTCAACTGTTGAGTTATTTTAACATTGTTTGAAGGTGACTATTGGGAGGCTTGGTCTGGTTTGCTGCCTCTACTCTTGTATCTTGTCTCCTCCCTGGCAGTGGCTCTTTTGTAGTTCACCCAGATTTGCATTTAATTTTCCTTTTTATTTATTTAGGCAGCTTGGTGGCCCAGAGAATATAGTTCCAGCCCTGGAGTCAGGAGGACTTGAGTTCAAACCTAGCCTCAGAGACTTACTAGTTGTGCGATGCTGGACAAGTTTCTTAACCCTATTTGCCTCAGTTACTCATATGTAAAATGAATTAGAGAAGAAAATAGAAAACCAGCAAAGTATCCTTGCCAAGAAAACCTCAACTGTCTTCACAAAGAGTCAGACACAACCGAATAAATGACTGAACAAAGGAACAATTTTTTTATTTAGACCTTCCTTTTCTGCTTTTTGATAGGAGGCAAAGTGCCCCCCTTTTAAGAGAGTCTATTTGATGCCAGAATACAAAACTAGCAACACTAAGTGTAAGTTGCTAATAAGGACATTTATACCTATGAATATCTAAGACTTTTGACCTTACTACCTCCCATTATTACTAAGGTTTGATTTAAACAAACTTTGAACAAATACAAAGATCACTTTTTGCATGCCTTTTAAAAAACAAACAAAACACCTAAGCTCCATCCTTATACCTTGTTATTTGCACATTTTAGCATTTTCTTTAACATGCTCTCGGTTGCAATTGGCCAGTAGAGTCAGATTTTGGATTTCAACACTTAATAGTTTCCCATTCAACTCACTAATTTTGATTATTTTCCTCAGGGGATTTTTTTCTCTGTTCCCTGAGCTAATTCAAAAGAAAAGCTTCTTTTAAGGTATGTTAGCACCTCTCTTCAATTTCTCTTACAGCTCTATAAGCTACCACTTTATCAGTTCAACTTTGCACTTTCCAATTTTCTGAGATATCATTAGGAAAGGAAAAGTAGATAAATATATGACACAGAATGCCTATGCTTCTAGGAGCATCAAACCCCATTCTCAGCTTCTCCAATCAGAGGAAGGCTTCCCTCATGTTCTTTCAACTTTATTTTTTCCTTTATTTTACTCCTTCTACAGTGCTCACTCCTAGCCCCTCCCATGTGGCATTTAGATTGGTTTACCTAAGAGAATTGTAGGTTAATTACTCATCCTACTTGACATCAGAGCTGGTGCAGGTTATGAGCAGAAGGATTTTCTTTTCCTTCCTTCCTTCCTTCTTTCCTTCCTTCCTTCCTTCCTTCCTTCCTTCCTTCCTTCCTTCCTTCCTTCCTTCCTTCCTTCCTTCCTTCCTTCCTTCCTTCTTTCCTTCCTTTCCTTCCTTTCTTTCTGTTTTTTTTTTTTTTTACAATGACAATAAAATTTAGAACAGAACAAAAACTGAACAAGATTTTTAGCTGGCTTCTTTACATCCATCCTGTCTTACAGACAGAGATTATACTTGTTGCCTGCAGGTTCTATTTCTATCCCCATTTTTCTAATATTATCATTGTCTGACTGTATTCCTTCCACCTCACATTTATCTTGCTTCTCTTCTCATTTAAAACTAAGTCATCTTGTTTATTTGACTTTTATCAGTTTTCAGGGATATTTTTGGCTATTAAGTATACCCCTACAAAGTCCAGCATTTCATCAAGGCATCGAGGTGACCCTAGCTTCCAAAAGTAATGCCCATGGATTGCCAACTCTGTTAGGTTCTGCCATTTTGGAAAAATTCTAAATACGGCCTGAGTAACAGTTTTTTTCTGCTTTCTGAGTATCAGCTTAATTAAATGTGGAGAGTTTTTTTTTTCCACTGTCATGTCATTGGTGATGAATTCTTGTCCATGGAACCCATGAAATAAAAATACAAAATAATTCTTAATCATTTTGGTCCCCTTCTACTTCAACAGTGAGTATGAGAAAGTGACAGAAAAAGGGACAGAGAAGTCTAAAAAGAACATAGTTTTGAGACTGTCTATAAATGTAAACTTAGCAGCACCATGTGAGGAAACTGAATTGCGTCCATTTGAATTGCCTTAGGAAGACTCTGAAGATCACCAGGCAGGATATGGTACCAGACACTGAGGTCCTTACTCAAACTAAACTGCCAAGCGCTCAAACTCTGCTTCAGAGAGTGAAACTCCAGTGGGCTGGCCACGTTGTTCGAATGCAAAACATATGCTTGCCAAAAAGACTATTTTATGAACAACTCACACAGGGCAAGCATTCCCATGGCGGTCAGAAGAAGCAATACAAGGACACTCTCAAGGTTTCTCTCAAGAACTTTGGAATTGATTGTGTGACATAGGATACATTGGCACTGGACTCCTCAGCATGACGTGACCAAATCAGAGAAGGTGCTGTGCTCTATGAGCAAAGCAGAATTGAAACAGCTCAAAGGAAATGCAGGATGCACAAGTTTGAAGTATCTACCCCAAATGTTTGCATGGACTATTTGTGCCCAACCTGTGGTAGAGCATTCTGAACTCTTATTGGCCTGATCAGCCACAGTCAGACACACTGAATCTTCACTCATGCATAGTGATGTCATTTGGTCCTCTTTGCGAATGAAAGACAACAACCAAATGTAAACTTAGCAGTGGGTACTGATATACACATACATATATATATGTATATATATATATGTGTGTGTGTGTGTGTGTGTGTGTGTGTGTGTGTGTGTTCCTTGTCCAAAGATCAATGGATGCAGACTCTACTGGACTGACTTGCAATGATCTTGACATTCTTTCTATCATATCAATGAAACCAGAAGACAGGAAGTTGGAGCTAAATGGAAGTAGAGTTCACAGGTTCTTATAAAGGCTTGCAAGTCAAGGAGTTGGTTTCTAATGTTTATAAATGTCATTTCATGAGAGCTTTAGTTATCTTTTATTCCTATGCTCACAATAAGTGTTTATCACTATAATAAGCTAATAATCATAAAAAGTAAAAGCTAACATTTATGCAAGGCTTTAAGATTTACATGGTGCTTAACACATAATATTTTATTTGAAAATAATTTTGGTTCCTGCACCCCATCTACTTCAGAGGATAAAGTCATAGAGCATTTTAAGGAAGAACTTGATAAAATCTTACAAATTTAATCATCATATACTTTGGTTCTCAATGACTTCAATCAAAAAGTGAGCATAGACAAGGAGAGCCAAAAATTTAATGGAAATTGTGATTCAGAATTAGGGAATGAGAGTCCAAAATTACCAAGATTATCTAGAAACCTTATGATTATACATATAGAATGTAGAATCTGACAGAATATAAGCTCTTTTGGGTAGGGTTTGTTCACTTTTAGCTTTTTTTTCACCATTACCTGGAACAGTACCTGGCACATTGTTGTTTTTATTGTTTAGTCATTCAGTTATATCTAACTCTTTGTGAGTCCATGGACCATAGCATGGAAATACTCTCCATGACATTTTCTTGGCAAGGTACTGGAGTGGTTTAACGTTTCCTTCTTCAGTGGATTAAAGCAAACAGAGGGTGTGACTTGCCCAGCATCACAAAGCTAATATGTGTTTGAGGCTGTATTTGAACTTATGTCTTCCTGACTCTGGGCCTAACGTTCTATCCACTGAACCATTTGACTGCCTCCACCTGACACAGAGAATAAATGTATCCTTGTTGATTGATTATACCATATATTTGAAAAGTCTTAGTGAGGTTACAATCTTTTAAAGCTTATAACCTTACTAAGATTTTCTGGACACACACTATGTCATCAGTACTTTTCTTGGGAAAAATAAAAATAATTGCATGACCTTTTACATACTGAACACTAAATAAGATCACAAAATTAAGTTGAACATATTTTAATACATAGGAAATGATTCATTGTTGATATGGAAGTCATTCCTGAATCAATAGTCTACATAGAGTCATGAAATTAACCTGTTAAAGGAAAGCTAAAAATTAGTAAACCTAGGAAAAAAGGACAAAAATGAGTAGAAGATATAAGTTCAAATGAAAACAACCAGAACTTGACCTATTTGACCATATTAAAAACACTGAAAAATTGGATATGAACGAAAGAAATGATATAATCACCTTTTATAAAAATATCTTACTGAAATTACCTGATATCAATCAATTGCTAAACATGATGACCTAAAGAAACTAAAACCACCAATACTTAACTTACTTTCTAAGTGTAGACTTAGTTGGGTTATGAGAACCCAAGACAACAATGATTTAGAGGTTATATTTATTTATAAAGTCTTGTGGAAAAAATAGCTGGAAATTATGCATACTATCATGTGAGAAAAGTGAGAATCAATGGGGGAAATACCTAATACAAAGAAAATTTGTGGACAGTTCCAACTAAACAAAGTCATCCATAAAATATTAAAGGTCAAATTGGAAGGACAGCAAACAGACAAAAACTGGAGAAGACCTCCAGAAATCTTATGAGAGAGCCACTGCATTTGGCTCCTAATATAATATTTTTTAAAAAGAATAGTCTGTAATATCATTTAGGGAATTTATGAAGAGGATATTTTTATTTATTTTTTTGTTTTCCTTTTTTCCCCATTGGGGAGGGGATCTACAAGAGAGAAAATAAATACAAGAGAGAAAATAAATAATTGTTAAATGGAAAAAAAATACTTTAAAAAAAGAAGAAAGTGGGCTGGATTACCTTTGGGGAATTGCAAAGTTCTTTTAATGATCCTGAATTTCTTTTTGAGCCTAACGTTCATCTAGAAAAAATATTTTAAAAAATCATCTACATTTCCAAATCTATCCTTCCCATTAGCAAAGAGCCATTTTTATGAGAGAGGGGAAAACAAACAAAAAACAACCTCAATGACTCAACCAAATTAACCAGCTCATCAAACAAATTCAATGTTATAGGTAGGCTTTATATTCAGAGTCTTCTAGCTTTCTGATGATATGAAAATATTTTTCCCAAGGAATAAATGAAAATGCATTTTCAAATCTTGGGGGCCAAACTTAATTGTTATACTTTCTTAACATTGCATTTCATTTGTTTCATCATTGGTGTTTTTTTAAAATTTGCATCATTATAGTCATTGTGGATATCATTTTCCCAGCTTTGCTTACTCTACTTTGCAACAGATCATATAAACCTTTCTATCCTTCTGCGTATTCACCATATTCATTATTTCTGCAATGTGCTAATTATATTCATATATTCCAATTTGTTTAGTTAGTTATTTTCTATTACAAAAAGTTCTGTTATAAATATTTTGGCATATATTTGGCCTTTCTTTTTATCAATGACCTTGGTGTTCATTATATATATATATATATATATATGTATATATATATATATATATATATATGCATGTATGTATACTTATATGTGCATATATATTTTAGCATAATTCAAAATGTAATAAAGAATTGACTTTTTTAATTAAGAGATGGGAATGTGCTACAGATGTTGAATGTGGCCTGGAATCTCAGATAAAGTTAGTGTATTATTAGTTTTACTTTGTTACAAGAGAACTATCAGGGAATTTGTGAGTAATCAGTAAATATTTATGTAATATAAAAACAAAGCACATCATCAATAAAGCCTCCCAGAGTGAGTAAACCAATTCAAAGGCTCATTGATAGTGCCTCAGTATACTTATCTTTCCACAGGCCCTCTAATAGTTATTATTACTATTATTTGTTTTTGTCAGACCAATATCAATTTCAATGCCAATATTCTTATAGAAAATTTGCATTTATGAGTCTAGGAGGCATGGAACACTACTGTCTTCAAAGATCTAAATCTGGGAGTCACCTAAAGGTCAGTGGAAAGGAGGATGATGGATGTGGGTAAGCTTTAGTATACTTTAAATAAAGAATAATAAAGGATAAATGGCATAAAGGATTTCATATGAGAAACTGAATGAATAAAAAGATGACAAGGCTTCTAACTGCCTGACCATAGCAATACATACACAGTTATCAGAGAGAGAAGCACCAACATCTGGGTTTTCAAAGTGGCAGGTAGCACTCCTTAACAAGCTACTCAGAGTCTCATCTGGCAAAATCACAGGAATGTTCTTCCAATGATTGAGCCCCAAGCAAAATTCTAAACTCAGAGTATATATACACTTCTTCAGGGTCAGAGGGCATCATAAGTATGATATTCAAACCCATATGACCTAAGCCTTCCCATGACTGAAGAGGGTCATCAAAGACTCCTGATTCAATCAAAGACTCTTGATCGAAAGAAAGGCAGGACTCAAAGGCACTTGGTTGCCTTAGTGCTGAGAAGCACTCCAAAACAAAAGAAAACAAAAAAGTCTCACTTTCCTTGCCATTAAAGCTTCTGATAAAAGTTTAGGAAGGCAGCACCATGTTTTATTATTGTACCATGTTTTATGATTGCTGATGTTGCTGCTACTGTTATTGGTTTTGGCTCAAATTGGTGATTTCATTCATGTAGGGAATTCCTGGTGAGTCAGCCACTCTCTTTACCAATGCACAGAAGTAACTTATTCTATGATGTGGAGTGTTACAGAATTACCTAGGAGCACTGAGATATTAAGTGTTTTTCCCAGGGCCACACAGCCAGGACGTGCCAGAGATTGGCCAGGAGGAGGCAGGTGAACATGAATACTCTGAGTTTTAGGGAAGCATGTTCCCTTAAAGAAACAGAAATATGCAATTTATACTTTACTTTCCTGCCTATTAGTGACAACAAGATAAAAAAGGATGATTTCATTTTAAAATAATAATAAAATAAAACAATAAAATAAAATTTAAAGTAATAATAGTAAATTTTATTTTAAAATACTGTATTAGAGATTTCTGGTGAACATGAGAATTTTCAGTAAAACTAGCATGTGGAAATGCATCTCACATCAAAACAAATCTGACCTATAGCAATTCCTATCATCCCAGGGTTTCTGCACTTCCCCATTTCCTTTTCTGCAATGAAAAGTAGAGCACTAGGCCTGGAGTCAGTAAGATCTGATTTCAAATTTAACCTCAGACATTTACTATCTGTGTGACCCTGGACTAGTCACTTATTCTCTGCCTCAGTTTCCTCATCTCTAAAATGGGGATACCAAAAAATCCCCAATCTCCCAGGTTTATTGTCAGAATCAAATGAGATAATAATTGCAAAGCACTTAGCATAGTGCCTGCCACATAGTAAATGATATGTGAATACTGGTTATTATCATTATTATTATTATTACTATTATTATTGAATTCTACTGATGGGCTATGAACTATAAAGAAGAGGTTTCAACCTTGAGGCCCACAAGGCCCTACAAAACTCTTCAATGCTGCCTGAATAAGATTAAATTGGGAAATGTTTAACAAAATAAATATGATTACAACATAGATAATGTTAGCTTGCAGTTTTCTAAGTCAATATGCTGCCTACAGTGATATGTTTTGTATCTGAATTTTACACTACTTCTCTGAGTGATCCTAAAAAGCTATAAAAATCCATTCTGCCACTGCAAGTCCAGGAAGTCTTCCTTGTCATTCAGCTGTTCAGTCATTCCAACTTTTTGTGACCCCACGGACCATTGAGTGGTGTGGACCCTTCTTTCCTCCACTTTCTCTTGAAGTCTGTCCAAACTCATGTTCATTGCTTCCATGGCACTATCTATTCATCTCATCTTCTGCCATTGCCTTTTACTTTTGCCTTCAATCTTTCCCAACATCGGGGTCATTTCTAATAAGTTCTGTCTTCTCATTATTTAGGTAAAATATTTAAACTTCAGCTTTAGTATTTGATCTTCCAGCGAATGGCCTGAATTAATTTCTTTAAGTGTTGACTGATTTGACCTCCTTGGTATCCAAGGGACTCTCAAGTCTTCTCAAGCACCACAATTTGAAGGCTTCAATTCTGTGATGGTCAGCATTCCTTATAGTGCAACTCTTACAGCCATAAATTGCTGTTGGAAAAAACCAAAGCTTTGACTATGTGGATGTTTGTCAGCAAGGTGATGTTTCTGCTGTCCAGATTTGCCATAACTTTCCTTTCAAGGAGTAAGCTTGTTTTAATTTCATGGTTGCAGTCACCATTTGTAGTGATCTTTGAGCCCAAAACTATAAACTACGACACTGCTTCCATTTCTTCTCCCTCTATTTGACAGGAAGTCATGGGAACAGTTGCCAAGATCTTAGTTTTTTTTTTTTTTAATGCTAAACTTCAAGCCAAATTTTACACTCTCATCTTTCACTCTCATCAAGAGCCTTCTTAATTTTTCACTTTCTGTCATCAGAGTGGTGTCATCTATACACCACTGAGATTGTTGATATTTCTCCTAACAACCTTAATTCTGGCTTTTGATTTATCCAGCCTGGCAATTTCATACGATGTACTTTGCATATAAGCGAAATAAAAAAGTTGATGGTATACAGCCTTCTTGTATGCCTTTCCTGTCTTAAACCAATTAATTTGTTCCATGTTGGGTTCCAACTGTTTTTTCTTTGCCCACATACAGGTTCCTCAGGAGACAAACAAAATGATCTGGTACTGCTATCTTTTTGAGGATTTGCTATGTTTGGTTAGGATCTACACTTTAGTGTGGTAGATGAAGCAGAAACAAGTGCTTTTCTGGAAATCTCTTGCTTTCTCCATAATCCAATAAATGTTGGCAATTTGGTCTCTAGTTCCTCTGCTTCTTCAAAAACCAGCCTGTCCTTCTGGCAATTCTAGGTTCGCATATTGCTGAGCCTAGCTTGCAGAATTTTAAGCATAACCTTGTTGGCATGTGAAATGAGCATAATTATTGAGTAATTTGAACATTCTGTGGCATTGCCATTTTGGAATGTAAAGTGATCTTTTCCAACTCAGTGGCTACAGTTGTGTTTTCCAAATTTGCTGGCATATTGGGTGTAACACTTTAATAGCATAATCTTTTAGGATTTTAAATGGCTCAGCTGGAACTCCATCACATTCACTAGCTTATTGTTATCAATTCTTCCTAAGACCCACTTGACTTCATTCTCCAGGATATCTTGGCTTTAGATCACACTATTGTGGTTATTGGTGCTGTTAAGATATTTCTTGTATTGTTCTTTTGTGTATTCTTACCACCTTTTCTTAATCTCTTTTGTTTCAGTTAAGTCATATTCTTTACAGTACTCATAAATGTCATTTTTATTTTTTCCATATTGCTACTCATGTTTTGATCCCCAGGCCTATAGACATCTTTGTGGATGAGATCCTCCCAGGGATCTCATGGAACCCAGACTGGGACAAATCAAACTGTATTTAGATGCTGTCAGAGATGTAGGAGAGAATGTTCTGAAATGGAGGCTAGTGAGGTTCTACATATAAGGATTGAAACAATAACACCTATGTTACCTTCTATTAATGCAGAAAAAGATTAAAATGACTTATTGCTGTGAAACACTGTTGACTCATATTAAGCACTCAGGACAAGAAAAATCCTGGGTCTTTTTCTCACTCAGACTCTTTTCTATCCTTGTTTCCCTTTTGTTACTTTTTTGGCCCCTCATTTTTTTTTGCTTCCTTGGACAGATGTGTTTCTTCCAAGAATTGGGATCACAATTGATCTCTGCCCTCTTACCCAGTGAGATTTCTGTCCTTGTTCTTTCATGATTCCTAAATAGAGGCTCTATTCAGTATGCTTCTAAACTTCTTATTCTAATTCTATTTTCTAGACTCCTTATTCTTTCATCTTCTCTTCATATGGGTAACAGGGAAGCACTTAAGGGAAAACATCTGTAATCTCTCACTACATGACTGTTCTGATCTTTTTTCTGATCATACATTCTGGGTGCCACAATTTTGGGAAGGATATTGATAAGTTTGAGAGCATTCAGAGGAGGAAAAACTAGAAGATAAAATATCTTAAACCCATACTATATGAAGATGAGTTAAACTTTCTTTTCTTCTTGATAACATAAAGCTCAGGGGAAATGGGGGATGCTGTATTCAAGTACTTGGAAGGTTATAATATTGAATTTGGATTATAGTTATACTATTTCACTCTAGAAGTCTGAATTAAGAGCAAAGGGTAAAAATTCCAAAGAGACAAATTTAGACTTGCTATGAAGATAAACTTCTTAATAATTCCTTATCCAAAAAAGAAGTGGGTTATCTCAGAACTTTGTAGGTTTCTACTCACTTAGAAGGCTTCCATTAATGGCTTGATGATCCATGATTGTGTGTATTGTAGTGGGGTCTGATTTTTCAGGATGGGTTGAATTAGATAGCTATTAAGGTCACTTTTCATTCTCAAAGTCTCTGATTCTATGATTTCTTGGAAATCTTATGTCATGTTGTATTCACAAGACATCTCTCGTCATGTTCTGTAGCCTACATGTCCTTATGGCCATCATGTGTCTCTCTTGGGGTGACTATACAATTTTTATTTTTTGAGAATTGTGGTCTTATATTATTTGTATCTTATAGCATCACCAGAAGAATGCTAGTATTTTAAAATGTGGGCATTTGTTGCAATCTATAGCTTGATATCTTCAAAAACATTGAAGAATTTCCTGAATGTCATTCAATTTTCTCTTCCTATGCTCAGCTCAGCTCATTGTCTATCTTCAGTGCCTATTATGATAGTTAAACTAATGGACCAACTCAACAAGTTGTGCGTTGTTTTCTGGACAACCAGCAATCTTCATACAACAGGTTTTTCCTGTGTAGATCATTAGGTTTATCTCTTCTGAGTGATTATGGATCTCTTTTAGGAGACTGTAATATTCTGGTGTTCGTTTTAATCACCATATCACCTACAAACAAGAGCATCTGGAAATACCTACCATCTACAGAAAACTCTTCTGTTTATCCTTTATGCTGGAAGAGTTTCAGGATGCATTTTGCTCCAAAGGCAAAATTTTAAAAGCAACAAATGAAAATATACCAGAGTCTTAAGCTTGCTTCATCTTTTAGTCAATTGTGTTATTTCAAAGATGTGAGTGGTTGTAGAAAGTCACTTTCAAAAGTCTGCCTATTCTATTTTTATATCTTCATCAATGATACCTTTAATACCCAAATATAAAAATTCCCATTAAGATATACCAAGATGAGCTAATAGGCGTGAGGGTCAATGGTGCTTACCATAGTGCCTGGCACACAGTAAGTGCTTGTTGATTGATGTCCTTGATTGATGTTGATTGATGACCAAATCTTTTTTTTTTTTTAAATAGGAAAAGATTACCGTGATTTTTTCCTAAAATCATTAGCATATTCCCATCCTTTTGGCACCTGCTTTCCAAATTACATTACCTACAGCATGATTTCTCCTATATGTACTTTAAATTTTGAAATTTAAAGATAAACAGCTCTTGTCGTGAGGGAACTTAGTAGACATTTCATCCAAATAGCAGCCCTGAGTGAAAAAGGCTGGCAAATGAAGGCCAGCTTACTGAAGTTAGAGATGGATACACATTTTTCTGGAGTGGCTGCCATGATAAGGATTGCAATGAAGCTGGTGTAGATTTCACAATCAATTCTAATCTCTTCAACAAGTTTTTATATCACCCCCCAAAATGAATGACACATTCATGACAATACAACTGTCACTTTGAGGAAAGTGCAATGCCACCATCATCAGGGCATATGTTCCCACTGTGACAAACCTTGATGAAGTCAAAGAGAAATTTTATTAAGTCCTGGAGACCCTCATCATTGATATGCCAAAAGAAGACAAGCTTGTAATTCTGGGTGACATTAATGCCAGAATAGGAAAAGACCATCAGACATGGCAGAGAGTCCTTGGAAGAATGGAGTTAGAAATAGCAATAGCAATGGTCACTTCCTTCTGAAGACTTGTGCATCTCATGATCTTCTCATCACCAAAAATGACTTCTTGCTACATAAATAACAAAACTTCATGGATACACCCTCATAGCAAATATTACCATTTAGTAAACTATATCCTTGTAAGGAGAAGAGACAGAGAGGGTATGAGAATGATGAATGTAATGTGTGGTGCAGACTATTGGACTGATCATAGACTTATTCGCTCCAAACTAAACATTCCCATCCAACACAAATGGTGTATCCTAAGCACAACAACTATTAGAAGACTCAATGTCAACAGATTAGAGCACTTTTCTGAGTGGGAACAGTTCATTACTAACTAAAAGGGAAAACCAAGACAAAACATGGTTGGCAACAGTGAAAGCAGAAAAGGAGTGGACAGCATTCAGAGATTTGGTATATAGCACTGCGTTTACTCATCTAGGCCAGAACACTTGCAAATATCAAGACTGATTTGATTGAAATGATGGGGGAAGATAATAAAAGAAAAGTGAGAACTCCGAAGGGCTTAACAGTAGAAGAGATTGTCTGTCTCTAAGAAAAAACATTTAACACCAACAAAAGTAAAGCACAAGCAAAGCTTAGAGAAATTCAGGTTTCTTGACTCAGTAAGAAGGCAGATGAGTTTTATGTTGTTAATAACAATCCAAAGCACATCTACAATTCCCTGAAGGTTTTTTATGGGCCAAAGGGCATCTCAACTACTCAGCACTGATGCAGCCACACAGATTAGTGATAAGGACATGATCCTGGAGAGATGGGCTGAACGTTTCCATAGCATCCTCAACAGATCATCATCAACCATTGCTGAAGCCATTGACTTTTTATCTCAGGTTGAAGTCAACTCCTTTCTACCCAAACTGTCAACTGAAGAAGAGATTTTGAATGCCATTAGGTTCCTCTTGTGTGACAAAGTGCCTGGTTCTGATTCTATTCCAATAGATATTTACAAGGCAGAGGGTCCACTGCTAATATAAAAGCTCACTGAAATCTTCTGGGTTACATGACAAGAGAAGGTTATCCCCCAGGAGATCAAGGATGCCTCCAATGTTGGTCTCCATAAAGGAAAAGGAAATAGATTGTCATGTGACCATCACAGTGGGGTCTCTGTCTTAGTCATTGCTGGCAAGATTCTTGCCAGAATCCTCCTCCATCAGCTGAGATGTAAGATGTAAGATGATCATCTGCCTGAGAGCCAGTGTGACTTCAGAGGAATAGTCAATGCATAGTCGATATGGTGTTTGCAGTCTGACAATGCCAAGAGAAATGCCAGGAGCAGAAAAGAGATTGGTGCACAGTATTTGTTGACCTGATCAAGGCCTTTGATACTGTCAGTCATGAGGGCTTCTGCAAGATCATGGAGAAATTTGGTCATGATGACATGCTTGCATGGGCCTAGGATAATTGATGATCTCTTGCACTTTCCCAGTCACCAATGAAGTGAAGTAGCCTGGGTGCTTGCTTCCATGCTTTTTTAATATGATATTTTCAGCTATGCTGTCATATGCCTTTAGAGGAGAAAAATGGCATGAAGGTCAACTACCATACTGATCATAAATTATTTAACTTGAAAAGCCTACAGGCTAAGACTAAAGTGGAGAGAGAGTTGGTGCATGACTTTTTGTTCACAGATGATTGTGCATGCCATACAGCCTCTGAGGCTGTGATGTAACAAAGTATGAATGAGTTTTCTGCTGCTTGTGATAATTTTGGCCTAACAATGAATGCCAAGGAAACAGAGATTTTTCTACCGTCCAGCACTGTACCATCCATATGTGGGACCATTGGTTAGAAAATGGAAAGAATTTGAATTCTGTGGATAAATTCACTTAAATTGGCAGTATACTTTCCAGGGATGTGCACATATATGTTGAAGTTGATGCACACAGTGCCAGGGCTAGCCCAGTGTTTTGGAGGCTCTGAAGCAAAGTGTGGGAGAAAAGAGGTATTAGATTGACTACCAGACTGAAGGTCTACAGAGTTGTTGTGCTGACCTCATTGTTGTACGCCTGTGAAATCTTATTAGTTTACCAGAGTCATGCCAGAAAACTGAACTGCTATCATTTGAATTATCTTGGGGTGATTCTGAAGATCACCTATCAAGATAAGGTCCTTTCTGGAGCTGAACTTCCAAGCATTCAAACTGTACTACAGAGAGTCTAGTTCTGATGGGCTGCCCACAAGATAGGAATGCCAAATGTACATTTGCCTAAAAGATTATTTTTCAGAGAGCTCACACAAGACAAGCACTCACATGGATGTCAGAAGAAACTATACAAGGACATTCTCAAAGTCTCTCTGAAGAACTTTGTTATCAATCGTGAGACATGTTGGTCATGGGCACAGCATGGTGTGCCTGCATTAAAGAAGGAGCTGTACTATACGAACAAAGCAGAACTGTAACAGCTCAAAAGAAATGTGAGAGGCACAAGTTTAGATAGTCCACCTCAAAAGTTCAAATAGACAGTTTGTGTCCTACCTGTTGTAGAGTCTTCTGAGCTTGTATCGGTCTGATCAGCCATAGCTGAACACACTGTACCATCATCGTGATGCTGTTTTGGTTCTCTTTGAGTATGAAGGACAATGAAAAAATGAACATTATAATTTTAATTCAATTTAAACAAACTTTTATTAAGTACTTACTGTGTACAAGAGCTGGGCTTGATGTTGGGAATACAAAGATAAAAGAAAATACTCCTTGCTTTTAAGGAGCTTTTATTTTACTGGATATATAGAGTATGTACACAGATAAATAAATAGAAGGTAACTTGGGAAGGCAGAGAATACTAATAATTTGATCTGGTCCACTTATTTTTCCTATCTTTTTGTCATTTCCTTATGTTCAATGAAGAATAGAATATTAGAGCATCAAAAGAGCTCTATTGATAAAATCGACAAGAACTGGACATCCAGATCATAATCAGGCATCCCTGTAGGAGTTTTGTAAAGGTTTTTGAACATAAAAGAAAACATTATCTATATTTCCATTAAATTTAATCTTATTAAATTTGTTATATAATTCAAGCCCATCAGAATTTTTGTGAACTCACTCTTTGTAAACTGATACATTATTTATCCTTTCTACATTTACATTATCTATAAATTTGATAAGTACTGCTTCTGTGTCTTCATTCATGTCTTCAACAAAAATTCTGAAAAGAACAGGACTAAATCCAGAATCCTTTATCAAACCACTAGTGTCCTGTAATGTGTTTGCATCATCTACCCAAATAGCACTGGTACCACAGTATTCTAGGTAGAGAAATATATGACACTGACAATCAGCACCTACTTGGTGCTATTGGCTGATTTTCTCACTTTGACTTAGACCTTCTATTATCTTCTGGAAACTCCTTGAGTATATCCTTTACTTTTTTTTTAACCTAGGCTTTTTTTCTTCCACTCTCTACTCTTTTTTTAAATCCCAGATGCCGGTTCTCCACATAGCCCAAACCTACCCTACTTCCACATCTGCAGCTAAGATTTGTCCCTTGTTGAATTGTTTCAATTGTGCCTGACTCTTTGTCACCCCACTGGGGGTTTTCTTGGCAAAGACACTGGAGTGGATTGCCATTTCCTTCTCCAGCTCATGTTATAGATGGAGAAACTTAGACAAATAGATGGAGAAACTTAGGTAAAGTGACTTGCCCAGAGTCACACAGCTAATAAGTGTCTGGGGCTGGACTCAGGTCTTCCTGACTCCAGGCCTGGAGATCTATCTACTGCACCACCTAAGTTCCCATAGGTCTTTCCTTAATAGATTTTTAAAAATTGTATTTTCCAATTTGTTGGAAGTAAGGTCAACCATCAACAAATTTTTCTGGAAATTTGCATTTCTCTTATTAGTGACTTAGAGAATGTTTCAATACAATCATTGAGAGCTTGAAATGTTTCTTTTGAGAACTGTTCCCATTTTGAACCACTTATTTAATGGAGAATACACCTAAATTATACAAACATACATACATACACACACATACATATACATGCATACTTATTTGTATATGGGTGTTTTCCCTGAAGTCATGGTTTCCATTCTTAGCTTTGTTGTGTTGAATCATACAAAAACCTTTTGTAGTTTTATGTAATAAAAATTGTTTATTTTACTTTATGTTGATCTTTATCATTTGTTCTGTTAAAAAAAAATTCCCTCAACCACAGTTGTGAAACTCTTCTGATTCTCCTAAGTGTGTATTTTTAACAACCTGGGTTAAAGAACCACCTTTGGCACATATTGGATATGTGACCCCAGACATTACTTTACACTCTCAGTGCACCAAGCAATTCTCTAAGATGATAAATTATGAGATTGCTGATCTGTATTGATAGGAATAGTTTCCTCACAGGGAATTCTCTATCCCAAATGAAATCTGAGGCATAGAAACTTTCCATATTGCCAAGTGTTACACAAATCAAATAACAAATTGTTGCTTTATGAAGCTAGACTATATAATAATAAAATTCATTTGGCATAATTTAAAACACAGGAACAAAAGGGCAAAATTATTCCCAGAATCTAAATCATATTTTCAAGGAATGATCACAGAAACTATTTTATACTTCGAAAAAAGTAGAAACGCAGAGCAATGAATGAGTAGATCAGTAAGAATCATAAACAAATGAACTTATTAGCCCAGTTTTCAAGAAGACCAAAAAATATAAAATATTTGTAGTACTTCCTATTAAAAATATTGTTCAGAAAATGAAAGAAGCTTGGCAAAAATAAGTTGAGGTTATCATCTTATACCATATAGTATAATAAATTCCAAATGAATACTAGACCTAGATAAAATAAATAATGAAATCTGGGAAAAGTGACCATTCTCTTATGGGGGGTGGGTGGTTGAAATTCTGATGGTAGAAAGCTAGTGCCTCTTCCTTTTGGTTTGGCTTTCTTCCTAAACCTTCCTAGTGACGATGATGATGACATAATGCCTACTATATACCAAGCACTGTGCTAAGCACTTTACAGATGTTGTGGGTAACCTTTGCTATTTCTATCCTCCTTTTTTAGTTGAGAAAACTGAAGCAACCAGAGCATACATAATTTGTCCTGGATAAACATGTAGTAAGGCTGGATTTGAACTCAGGTCTTCTTTACTCTAGGTACTAGTACTACTACTTCTAATACTCTATCCACTATTCCATTTAGCTGTTCCAAGGTAACAATTAACTGCTGATTATAGCCTGGCTATGTAACTGTTTCCCTTCTCTGGGATGGAAATGGGGAGCTCAGCTGAGTGACTGCTATGGATAAGTAGGAACTTTAAACATTCAGCTTTTCAATGTTGTTTAGAACATTTTTATGTTATGGAATTTTTTTCTTTTTCTCATATTGTTTATAAGCCTTCAATTGCTATTAATTCAGTCCACTTTTTTTCTTCTTTTGCAGTTGTTAAGTTTGGGGGGAGGGTTATGTTAAAAAAAACATCTACTCCACTATCTTGCTGAGCACATAAACTCCCTCCTCCTGAAAATTTTCTCCCTCTTTGGCTTTTGTGACAGTATTCACTTCTCAGTTAATTTGCTACCTATATGAGTATGCCATCAACTCTCCTTTATTGGATCATTATCCATGTCCCACATAAAGAATACCCTGTGTATGACCCTGGTTCTTCTCATCTTTGTCTATATATCTAATAAGTTCATCTGCTCCCATGAATTGAATTCTCACTTAGATACAGATAACTCACAAATCTATGTAGTTGATTAAATAATCATATATTTATAAATGGAGAGTATCTCAGAGGAAATCTAGTCCAGGCCTCTCATTTTATGGATGAGAAAAATGAGGGCTTTAGTTAGTAATGTAACTTGCCAAAAGTTACAAAGGTAGTGATTAGGATTCTTTCCACTGCATCTGGAGAGACCCTGCTTCCTGAACCATACTCCTACATGACCTGTTGCCTCCTAGATATCTCTACTTGAATGTATAATAGGCTTCAATCTTAGTATGAACAAAAGATAAATCACTATTTTTCTTTCAAAACCTGGGAGCATAATTATCCTCTAACTACCCAGTTCAAAATTTGGGATCATCTTTGATTCTTCTTTCTTTCTCATCCCCCATATCTCTTCAGTTGTGGACTCATGATCATTTTGCTCCCATAGAAAATCTCACATCTTTCCCCTACTCTCCATTCACATTGCCACTGTTCTGGTTCAGATCCTCATTACCTCTCATTTGAACTATTGTAATAACTTCCTAATTGGCTTCCAAGCATCCATCTGTTCCCTTCTCAAATCCATGCCCATGACCCCAAGATTGCTCTCCAGCTAAGGAGGAGAGTAGTAGTGATTGACACACAAATGTGTGAATAATTAGATTGGAAAAACATAAGGATAAATCATTAGAACAGTGGAATGAGAAGAGAAGAGGACATCCTTGGATCTCTGGAGGGGCGGAGCCAAGATGGCAGCTGGAAAGCAGGGACTTGCCTAGGGGTCTCCCCCAGGGTCCTCCAAACACCAATAAAAATGGCTATGAACAAATTCTAAAACTGCAGAACCCACTAAATAGCAGAGGGAAGCAGGGCTCCAGCCCAGGACAACCTAGATGGTCGCTGGGTAAGGTCTATTGCACATGGAGCTGGGAGTGGAGCACAGCAGAGCCCAGTGTGGGCTATGCCTGGACCAACCAGACTGGGAGCCAGGCAGAACAGGCCCTAGCACCCTGAATCAGTGAGCTGTAGCAGTTACCAGACTTCTCAACCCACAAACACCAAAGACAGCAGAGAAGGCTAGTGGGAAATGCTGTGGGGACAGAGTGAGAGGAGTTCCTGGTTCAGCCACCACCCTGGAGGCAGCAGAGGTGGTGCAGCTACAGAACTGTATCTGCAGTTGCTTCTGGCCCCAGGCCTACCTGGTGGGAGGAGTTAAGTGGCAGGTGTGTGCAGGAGTGCAGAGTCTGCTAAAGATCTGAGTCAGGTCCAGGTTGGCAGTTCTTGGGGAAGGAGGAGTACTTGTATGGCAGAGATTGCTGTGTAGAAATAGCTCTGAAAACAACAGCACATCCCCTCAAACTTGGAAGAAAGTACTCTCTACTTTACAAGCAGTCATACCCCTATGAAAAACTCAAGGGTCAAGTAGTTGGGTGGAAACATGAACAGGCAGCGAAAATGGACTCAGATTCAGACTCAGACTTTGGAATCTTTCTTTGGTGACAAAGAAGACCAAAACATACAGCCAGAAGAAGTCAACAAAGTCAAAGAGCCTGCATCAAAAGCCTCCAAGAAAAACACGAACTGGTCTCAGGCCATGGAAGAACTCAGAAAGGATTTGGAAAAGCAAATGATGTGAGAAAACCATGTCAATGACTTGCTAAAGGAGACACCCAAAATACGGAAGAAAACAACACCTTAAAAAATAGACTAACTCAAATGGCAAAAGAGCTCCAAAAAGCCAAGGAGGAGAAGAATGCCTTGAAAGGCAGAATTAGCCAAATGGAAAAGGAAGTCCAAAACACCACCGAAGAAAATACTACCTTAAAATTAGATTGGAGCAAGTGGAAGCTAGTAACTTGATGAGGAATCAAGAAATTATAAAGCAGAACCAAAGGAATGAAAAAGTGGAAGGCAATGTGAATTATCTCATTGGAAAAACCACTGATCCGGAAAATGGATCCAGGAGAGAGAATTTAAAAATTATTGGACTACCTGAAAGCCATGATCAAAAAAGAGCCTAGATGTCATCTTTCAAGAAATTATCAAGGAGAACTGCCCTGATATTCTAGAGCCAGAAGGTAAAAGAGAAATTGAAAGAATCCACAGATTGCCTCCTGAAAAAGCTCCCAAAAAGAAAACTTCTAGGAATATTGTCACCAAATTCCGGAGCTCCCAGATCAAGGAGAAAATACTGCAAGTAGGCAGAAAGAAACAATTCGAGTATTGTGGAAATGCAATCAGAATAACACAAGATCTAGCAGCTTCTACATTAAGGAATTGAAGGACTTGGAATATGATATTCCAGAGGTCAGTGGAGCTAGGATTAAAACCAAGAATCACCTACCCAGCAAAACTGAGTATCATGCTCCAAGGAAAACCATGGATTTTCAATAAAATAGAGGACTTTTGAGCTTTCTCAGTGAAAACATCGGAGCTGAATAGAAAATTTGGCTTTCAAACACAAGAATCAAGAGAAGCATGTAAACGAGAAAGAGAAATCACAAGGGACTTACTGAAGTTCAACTGCTTTGTTTACATCCCTACATGGAAAGATGATGTGTATAATTCATGAGACCCCAGTATTAGAGTAGCTGAAGGGAATATACATACAGATATATATATATACATATATATATATATATATGTGTGTGTGTGTGTGTGTGTGTGTGTATGTATGTATGTATGTATACATATATATCTAAAAAACAAAATCAAATTAAGGAATGAGAGAGGAATATATTGAGAGAGGGAGAAAGGAAGAGATAGAATGAGGTAAATTATCTCACATAAAAGTGGCAAGAAAAAAGCAGTTCTGTAGGAAAGAAAG
>CM053622.1:373051026-373071591 GCA_028646595.1 Phalanger gymnotis
GGAAGAAAATTGGATAAAGTGGGATAGGATAGGAAGCAGCAAAATATAGTTAGTCTTTCACAACATGGGTATTGTGGAAGGGTTTTGCCTAATAATACACAGATGGCCTATGTTGAATTGCTTGCCTTCTTAGGGAGGGTGGGTGGGGAGGGAAGAGGGGATAGAATTTGGAACTCAAAGTTTTAAAAGCAGATGTTCAAAAAAGTTTTTGCATGCTACTAGGAAATAAGATATACAGGCAATGGGCATAAACATCTGTCTTGCCCTACAAGAAAGTAAGGGAAAAGGGGATGGCGGGTGTTTCAACAATCTGGCTAGCAGCTGTTGTAGGGGTAAAAGACAAACCCAAGCCCAACAACAAGAATGCTACCAGCATGCTGCAAAAGCACAGGTTCTTTTGATCCACTTTAGTAAGGAAAGCAATGTTAAGAGGTTGACAAGCTTACTTTAATTCAGCATACAAATATCATTCATTTAGTTCAGGGGTAAAGACCAACACCCTGACCTTCAGAGCAAAATACAAAGTACAAACATCAACAGACAGACCTTGTCTGATTCAAATCCCAATTCATAGTTACCAGAGTTTAACAAAGTCTCAGCATCCGGGTTTACAAGCTGGAGGGCTTCTTAGCTACAGCTGCCCAGAGTCTCCACATGCCGACAAGAGTGAGAGCCCTGCACAAATGGCTCTGTCTTCTCTTCTTAAAGCATTTCGGACGTCATCAAATGTCATCTGAATGACCAGAACTTAGGCTGGTATGATTGGCTCTGGAGTTAGCACCTCCTCTCAGTTAGCCCCACCTTGGGCCCCACCCCAGTTACCAATCCACACCCACATAGGTTTTAACCTAATAGGGGTTTGGGCCTGGGGCTTAGCACCTAGTAAGACTCAATGAAATACACTGAATTACTCAAAAGAAACAAAAGCCAAACTCTTCAAGGGCACTTGGTTGAACTATGTGCTAAGAGCCCATTTTGTTTACCAACACAGCGGGTAGTGGGGTGATAGAAGGGAGGGCTGACCAGGGAATGGGGCAATCAGAATATATGCCATCTTGGAGTGGGGAGGGAGGGTAGAAATGCAGAGAAAATTTTTAATTCAAACTCTTGTGAAATTTAATGCTGAAAGAAAGAAGACATCCTCAATATACTATTTTCCATGGTATCTATTTTCAAATGGACCGCAAATATGATTGAACCGAAAAGAAAATGGAACTCATTCTAAAGGATGGGCCCTACTCCTTCCTTCAAAATCACCTGGGTATATCTAGGGTCAGGATTTCAAAGCTTATTTAACCCATCAGGCTGATAGTGGAGTTTAGAGGGAAACTTGAGTTCTTCTCCCGACCCAGACACTTATTAGGTGTGGTCTTGGGCAAGACATTTAACCACTTTCAACCTCATTTTCCTCATGATAATAACAGCACCTACCTCAAAGCATTGATGTGAGGCTCAGATGAGATTTTATTTATGACATGTTTTGCAAACTGTAAAGCACATTAATCCTATTATTTTTATTATTAATACATTCTATTTCTTCTGAAAAGTTTGTGAATTTTCTCTGTGGTGGATTTCACTGTGGTCTGATGAGCAACAAAACATTCCATTCTTAGACACTGCCTATTGTTGTCATGAAAAATTCAATGCAAGGATGGAAAAGGTTTGGATTTTTTATGAACCTATAAAATGTGCTTTGTCTTATGTTTCAAGTTTTTGTTTGTTATTGTAACTGGTTTCTAGAATCAGAATTTTTTTTAAATGCATGTCTGTTTTTGCCATGAAATGGTCACTACTGAACAGTTTTTTTTTCCCCTGTGCAAAAATGATGCTGCTCTGCTTTATAGAAATGTATCTTGTGAACAACACATGTAAATCTTCTGCAGTGGTAAGCAGTATTCACAGAAGGTTAAATTTATTCTACCTCATATAGCAGGGGTTCATCTCTGTAAATAATTTTATTATGTTCCTTTATAAACATTTTGGTAGGAGAAAATTCTTGGTTTAACTCAATAACATATTACACTTTCCCTGCTCCCAGAATTAGATTGATTATGGTGGCATATAAGATTGATAATACATAGATCTGTGTTATGACAGCCATTGTTTTAGCGCCAGGCTGAAGAGGAATGCTTCCTTAAATGTATCATTGTATAAAATATTGACCTGGAGGACTTCATTATTCAAGCTGGAGAGACAGTCACTACTTAACAGTAATAAACTGTTTCTGTGTTACATTGAGAATACTTGGGGAAATATGAGAGTTGTCAAATCTCTTGAAAATCCTGTCTTTATAGTACACATGGCACTAAAGCTATAGCTGTATTTTCTGCTAATAAAAGCAACGGTACAGACGGATGTGAAGGATATCATGGTGCACTGACAAGAAACTAAGAAAAATGAATACCTTGTTGAGGAGTCGGAAAGATACAGGCCAATGACCTTGGGAAGCTTTCCTCTTTCTAGCTATTTTTGTTCTTGTAAGAAATCAGGCATAATGTTGCATTAGTGCAAAACAATAAAATAAACCAGAGGCTCCAAAATGAACACATTTTATTAAAAAGATCCTGATGTCTCTTAACAAAAAGTCACGTGAGATAACATAAAAATAAAAGATGCAGAATGCCAGCCAGAGTATGTTATAAAGGAAGACATTTTAGAAGGTTCCAAAAATGATATACAGAAGTGAAAACAAAAAAAAAATGACAATTTGAACCAGGTTGACATTTTTTTCATTTGTTAAGGAAGAAAACCTCATACTTCCCAGTCACCTCCCTCTCTCCTCTTTTCTGCTTGTGATGATGCTCAGGAAAGATCCTTGGTGAGAAGACAATGGTTAATCTGACTACAAACCACCTTGAAGCCTTGTTATTTGAATTAACTGCACTAATCTGACATGCCAAGAAGCCAAAGTTAAAGCCTGCAGGAATTTGTATCAAAGGCTTCAACTATGATAATTGATGTTCAAAATGATGAATGTTATGGAGATACTTCAGGACCCTGAAGTGGCTTCTCAATCATCAAAGAAAAATTACTAGGGATGGTTTCAATGCTTGGATGCATTGTCTTGCGCTTTGCTTCTTTGAGAATTGACATTAGGTGTGGGTTATTTATAGTAACTCTCTGTTAGTCAGAATGTTCAATTAACACAGACATGTCCCTTCCCTTCTGGAATGCTTTAGAAACAAGAATATTTTCCTCACTTTTGTTACTCTGTGGCTCAGTATTTGAGGTCCATGCTGTGTTTATTACCATGCAACTTTATAAAGTTCTTCTTATGAGAGTGACGATTAGTGTTCCCTAGGTATTTTATTTAAAATATATAGAGATGGGAACTGTTAGCTCCTGTGAAACTTGTGATTCTTAGTAAAACTTCCTTCTTTCTTTCCTGATTTCTTTGTCTTTTGATTAAGCAATTCTCCTACTAGGTCTATACACCAAAGAGATCAAAGAAAAAGGAAAAGGAACTATACATACAAAAATATTTATAGCAACTCTTTTTGAGGTGGTAAATTGGAATTGGAAATTGAGGGGGTGCCCATCATTTGGGGAATGGCTGAACAAATTGTTGTAAGTGGTTATGATGGAATACTATTGTGCCGTAACAAATCACGAAAGGGGTGATTTTGTAAAAACCTGGGAAGACTTATATGATACAAAGTGAAGTGAGCAGAATTAGAACATTGTACATAGTAACAACTATATTGTCATGGTAATCAACTATGAAAGGCTTAGCTACTCTAATCGATGCAATGATCTACAACATTTCTAAAGAACTCATGTTGAAAAATGCTATCTACCTCCATACAGAGAACCGTGAACTCTAAGGGCTGTTTGAAGCATATATGTTATACTTACATGAATTCTGTCTCCTAATTCTAATTTCTCTTTTAAATCACTTAAGAATAGTGTGTTATGGTTCCACATTCTCCCCAAATTCCATACAGCCTTTTTTAACTCCTTATTTTTCTTATCACTCACTTCTTGACTCCTTCCCCTCTGTGGTTTCCTTGGGAGCTAGATATGAAAGCATTTCACTTACCTTCCACATTGGACAACTAATGGTTTACCAGCCTAGGTCCCTAGCCCAAGTGACTTTTGGCTTGTCAGAATTGGTCCCAGCTGTATGCTGTACTCTTCCCTCAGGTTTGGTGTAGTGCTGCATAGCTCTCCATATGCCTAGTGTCAGTGACTTGTCCCCCACCCTCTGTTCCTTAGTTTCCTGTCCCACTGTGGTAGTGCCTATTATGTGTGTGTATGTGGGGGGGGGGGTGGAGAAGAGGAATTCAGGCTCTTTCATTGCCATAAGGTAAGTTAGAAAAGGATGCTGTTCAACTGGACTCTGAAACACAAGTCTGTTTGATTCCTCTCCTGTCATAGCTCTGGATAAATACAGTGAATGTAAACTTTATATAGCAAATTTCTGTGAGATTTATTTCATAAGACTGTTATTTATGTGGTTTAGTATTTATATCTTTTCTTATGGAGCAGGATTTCAATTGCTATATTTGATACATATTTATTTTGAGGTTTTTAGGTTGGATCTGTATGTAAAAAACAATTAATCCACCAGTTTGTCAAGCATTTGACTACTCCGTGGTAGGAACTTAATGTTTTATTGATAGTGAATGACTGAAAGAGGAAATGTGTGTTTATACATTTCTTTCTTTGTCCTCATATCTCTAGTCCATAGCACAATGACTGACACATGGCAATATATTCTTGGTCATTGAGTGATATTTGTATTGGAATATTTAGTCTATACACACATGCATACATGCATATATCCAGATGCCTTGTCTGTCTGGTAGGGCACAGGGGTAAAATTTCAGTTTGAAGAGAGTAGGTTATGATTTAAAATGGGGGTGGGGGAAGGGAGGAGAGGGACAAGAATGGCTTCATGTTTTTAATCTTTTCCTTTTCTCCTTCATAGCCCTAATTCCCAACCCCTCAGAGGAAATACAAATCATAAGACAACAGTAAAAAATAGTAAAAAAAAATATGGGCTTCATAGGATGTCATACAATATGGCCATCAAGATATGGAGTCATAGTTCTTGGTCTTATAAGTTACATAACATAAATTATTAGTCTATTCATAAATGAAAACACTCTAGGACAAAGGAGCTACTACTTAAATTCATAGGAAACACATTTTAGAATGCAGAACACCAATTAATTAATTTCTAATGAGTTGTTTTTTTATTCTGAAGATATGTCTAAATTTGTTCAAAAGTTCTGGCAATCTCTGCTGAATCATAGACCTTTTTTTATACCTGTCACCAGAATATTATCCTCTTTCAAAATACTTTCATAACTTTCAAGGTGACTGTTCATTTTATATTAATTACATTGTAGTTGGCTGCTACTTGATAATCTATAGAAAAGTGACTTGATCTTAAGAACAATATAATTCCAAATTGTCTTATAAGTTGGGTGCATTCCTATATTACTTCTAGCAGATGCCTTAACTTTCCCATAGTGTATGGATTTTTATAACTGATAATTGAATTTGATGATTTCCTGATCATTGGCCTAGATCATATGTTGGCTTCACCTTGGAGTAAGTCTACTTTTAGCAGCTTACTTTGTTGTTCTCTAACTCTTATTCATCTCCTAACACATTTCAGAATGCTGATTTTTTTAGACATTCAAAAGTCATTAAATTAAAGCCATCCAAAGAAGAACATGTGTCATTCATTATTTGATTTAATACAGCAAAGACTTATTAATTACTCATAATTCTATTCACTTAGGCAAATACTAGAATTTTTGTAACTAATTGACATTTTAAAAATTATGCAGTGAGTTCAACAAGGTCCATTTAAGCTTGTCTTCAAAATATCACAAATTTAGAGCTAGAATGACTTTGGAACTAATCTTATCTTACAAATGAGGAAACTGAGGCCTAGATAGTTTGAGTGACTTGCAATGCCAGGTAGGTTAGATGTAGGAGAACCAAGTTCCAAACTCATGTTTATTGCTCTTTTCACTATACCATGCTTTAAATTAGTAACATTAAAAAAAAATTGGGTCAACCTAACACTGATTTAATTAAGAGCACTAAAAAAATCAGAGAAGTGAAAGTTTATCACAATTCACCTCTTTTATTGATCCTCCCATATATTTTTTAGCCTTAAACAAGTCAGTGTTCTCAAAACCATGACATAAGCTTTTCAAGATTCCCCCAAATATTTGTAGTGAAACTTGGTGTCAAAGAACAACAAAGTTGTCCTTTAGCTGTCCAGGATGGCTTCTAGGTTGTAAGCCCAATGGACTGGGAAGATGGTACAGCCTCCTTTGTTGAGGTTGTTTGCACTTTGTTGCCAAAGAGGACCAAGACTTAGAGAAGATGATATCATGATTTGCAAATGAATAGGATTTAAGTGGGGCAGGGCTGTGCAAAGTCATTTAAATAAGAATTAAAGGGTGCAGTTAGTAGAGCACTGTCAGGGGGACCTGAGTTCAAATCCAGCCTCAGACACTTGATACATGTACTAGCTGTGTGACTTGGTCAAGTCACTTAACCCCAATTGCCTTGCCAAAACACAAATACAAAAAAAAGAATTAGAGAACAAAAAAGTCAGGTCTGTGTATGATTATCCTTCAAGAGTAGACTGGAGCTAGCTCATTTCAAGAACTGTTAGATTTTCAGTATGAGCATTTACATTTTAGAAATCAGCCAACATTACAAATCAGGATTTGATCTATTTTTGTTGTTGTTGTTGGTTAGCTAGACCAGTTATTTCAAACTCAAATAGAAACGGGGCCACTAATCCCTAAGGGCTGAATATTGACAGCTGTAAAATGTGACTATCTACATTTTATTGTGTTTTTACTTATTTTGTTAAAATTTCCCAGTTATGTTTTAATCTACCTCCAACTAGATAGTGTCATGGGCTGTAAGCCTATGGGCTGCCTGTTTGACACCTCTGGCAATGACTTAAGAAAGTGATGGGGAAAATCTTAATGCCAATTAAACTTAAAAGTGTGTTCTGCATATTTTTTCCTCTTGAGAGAGCCAGTAGTTAAACATTTACTAGTTCCACTCTGCTTTAAACTCATGTACTTAGGATGCAAAGGACAAAGTTTAGTGGTATTAAACCATTAGGAGGTAAAGGATAGATACAGTCACATTCCATTACTACAGTAATTACTTGGCTAGCTGAAAACATAAAAACTTCCAGTGGTCCAAACAGACAAAAAAGATAAAAAGAAACATGAGCTAATTTGCTTTTCTGGTCTCTTAAAGTATCAGGTGTATGTTTTTCTTTCTTAGATATAGAACTATATACATGGCAGTCCCAGGAAACCAATCTTCAGGCTAGTTTAGAGAAATCTTCATGATTAGGATTAGAATTGTTATATATTCACTATTATATATTGGGCAATTGGTGGCACCATAGTACACAGAGTGCTGGGTCTGGTCAGGAAGACTCATCTTCCTGAGTTTAAATCTGGCCTTGGATATTTCCTAGCTGTGTGACCCTGGGCAAGTCACTTAACCCAGTTTGCCTCAATTTCTTCATCTATAAAATGAGCTGGAGAAAGAAATGGCAAACCACTCCAGTAACTTTGTTGAGGAACCACAAATGGGGTCACAAAGAGTTGGACATGACTAAAAACCTCAACAATAGCAATATTCTGAAGGGAGAAAAGAGCTGGAGCCTTTTTGAAATGTTCCAATCTAAAGTATGAAGATGTTGGTCACATGTTGAATACTCCAATCATAGAACTGACTGAACAAACACTTATTAAGCACCTACTAAGTTCCAGGCACCATGCTAAGGGCTCAGGATACGAAAAGAGGCAAAAGAAAGTCCTTTCCCTCAAGGGGGTTACAATCTAACAGAGGAGAGAACAAACAAATAAATACAAAACCAGCTATATACAGGACAAATAGAAAATAATTAAAGGAGGGAAAGCCCGGGAATTAAGAAGGGTCAGGGAAGACTTCCTGTATAAGGAAACTAGGGAAGTCAGTAGTGAGAGTGGAGGAAGAAAAATATTCCAGGCATAGGGTACAGCCAGAGAAAATGCTAGGAGCTCAAAGATGGAGTGTCTTTTTTTTGAAATAGCTAGCAGGTAGGTGTCACTGGATTGAAGAATATGGTAGGGATCAAGTTGTAAGACGACTGGAAAGGTAGGAGGAGGCTAGGTTATGAAGGGCTTTGAATGGCAAACAGAGAATTTTTTTTTTCCAGTCCTGAAGGCAATAGAAAGCCTCTGGAGTTTATTGAGTAGGGGAGTGACATGATCAGACCTGCATTTTAGGAAAATCACTTTGGTGGTGGAATGGAGGTTGAATTATAGTGAGGGAAGAATTGAGGCAAGCATACCGCCCCCCCCCCCAGCAAGCTATTGCAATAATCTAGGCATGAGATGATGAGAGCCTGTATCAGAGTGGTGGCAGAGTCAGAAGAGACAATGGGACATATTCAAGAGATATTGCAAAGATAAAATTGACAGATCTTGGCAACAGTTTGGATATGAGGTTGTGGGGTGGGAAGGTTGAGAGATTGAGGAATGGAGGATGGCTTCCAGGTTTTAAGCCTAAGGGACTGGGAAGATGGTACTTCTCTCTTTGTTGCTATTGTTTGTCCTTCATTCTTGAAGAGGACCATGACACTAGGAAGATGATGTCATGATTTGCAAGTGAAATGAATTTAAGTGAGGAAGGGCCATGCAAAGTCACCAGCCTCACTCTCCTCCAGAGCCATCTGAGTCCAGTGGCAAGATACAGATCAAGATGGATAGAGATGGCCCTGGATGCAGTGAGAGGTCTTGGGCTTTTTAAGCTAAGGTCTTTCCCTGATTTCAGTTTGTCTAAGGAAATGTCCATTAACTGATTAAGGCTAGAATAGAAATGAGGCAAAAAATGTCCTATTTTACCTAGTCAAAAATGAAAACAAAAAAAAATCAATCTTGGAGGGGAAGACCCTTAGGGTTTCTGACCCAAACAGAAACAATTGCTATTCACATTTGCTCTGAGTCATCAGAACCCAAACAATGACCAAGGTAGGCTAGGGCTGGACCCATTGTTGGCCAATCGATGAGAGCAGAATGATTTAGTTTTAAGGCATGGTCTTTAAAAAAATAATCTAGCCCATAAACCCCAAGATATCTCGAGAGGTTTCAGCAATCAAAATTTATACTTCTTTAGGCAAAGTACCTGCAGGTAAAGGTATGATTCCCTATGTGGGCAGAGGGAGAGGAGGGAGAATTAGGAAGGAAGGAAGGAAGGAAGGAAGGAAGGAAGGAAGGAAGGAAGGAAGGAAGGAAGGAAGGAAGGGAGGGAGGAGGAAGGGAGGGAGGGAGGAATGGAAGGAGGGAGAGAAGAAGGAAGGAACGAAGTAAGGATTGAGTGTAAGCTCTTCTTTTTTGGCATTTCACACCATTCATAACCTGTTTTCATCCTACTTTCTAGTCTTATTATATGTTACTCCCCTTCAAAAGCCTCCTGCATCCTCTGTCTCCATGCCTTCCCACTATCTTTTGCCCATACCCCAAATGGACTTTCTCTTCAGCTCTGCCTCGTAGAATCCTGAGTTTTCTTCAAAGATAAGATTCAGAACCATCTTCTACATGAAGCCTTTCCTGATTTACCCCCAACTCTAAATGCTAGAGCCTTCCTCCAAAACATTAACTAGAATCTATCTTCCATATATTTGGTCTAGTTATATAAGTACATCTTGTCTTGCTCAGTACAATGTAAGATTCTTGAAAGCAAGGATTCTTTCCTTTTTGTCTATATCCCCATTACCAAGCTCAATGACTACCCCATAATATCCCCATTGCCAAGCTCAATGACTACCCCATAATAGGTACTAATTGCATAATAGCAATTATTCACTGCTTGTTGATTAATTGAATGACAAGTAAGTAAGATAAGGTTGCCCCTAGGGCTTGGTGGCATTCCTTTGATGTCAATAACTGCACTTAAAGATTCTTCAGTCATTCTTTTTGTTTTTCTCTATATTTCCTTCCTCTTCCCTCTGAGAGGAGGGACTTGGTCTTCTAGACTGCATCAGTAGATGATTGAGAAAGAGAAACTCAAACAAACAGAAAAAACACAGGTTACAATAACAACATTTTCAATTTGAAAATTACCTCAGTATAAACTCTATAATTAACTCTAGGCTAACAGGTCCGAAGTAATTAAAAGAAATAACTTTGTATTAAAATGTTATTCTTTCCCCTCCAAAATCTTAAACTTGCTATTTCTCACTAATATAGATTAACTAACATGCATCTACTTTGAATAATGTTCACAGAAATGACCAGTGACAATTCTAGTCACAGCTCTAGTCACAAGCTCTAGTCACAGTTGTTTACATTTGGGCATGGTAGTGCATTCCTGTAAACCCTATTATTCCCAGGGAGTCAAGATACTGATAGATTTCTTGAACTCCAGAGTTTTGAGCTGAAATGAGCTAAGCTGATTGGTGTTCATACCAAGTCTGGTACAAATATAATGAACTCCTGGGAAGTTAGGGGCTACCAGGTTGTCTAAGGAAGGAAAACTGGCCCAAGTCAGAAATGGATAAGGTCAAAGTTCCCATGGTGATCCATACTAAGACTGGACCCATGACAGACCATTGTACTTCCAACCTGGTTGAGAAAGGGAAATCCAATCCAAAAAAAAAAAAAAAAAAAGAGAGAAAGAAAGAAACAAACAAAGAAAAAGAAAGAAAGAAGAGAAAAGAAAAAAGGGACCTATAACTAATGCTTCCACTTCCTTTCTTCTCACTCTCTTCTTCACTCTCTGCAATCTGCCTTCTGACCTCATCATTCAACAGGAACAGCTCTCTTTCAAGGTAAAAGTTCTTAAAGTCGAGATCTCTAAATTGCCAAATCTGATAGTCTTTTCTCAGTCCTCATCCTTCCGCACCTCTCTGCAGGCACTGATTCTTTGAGGGTCTCTTTTCCTTTAAGTTTTCTTGATGCTGCTCTCTTTTGGTTCTCTTACCTGTCTTAACTTCTTCAGTCTTCTTTGATATATCTGCATCCTAGTTGTGCCTGCTAACTGTAGGGGTTCCCCAAGGCTCTGTCTTGAGAATTCTTCTCCCTCCATACTATACTCCCTCTTTACTTGGAAATTTCAGCAACTTCTACAGATTCAATGATTATTTTTATGAATAGAACACATGTCCTGGAGTCAGGAAGACCCGAGTTCAAATTTAGGCTCAGACACTCATTAGCTGTGTGACCCTGTTTGCCTCGCTTTCATTATTTGGAAAATAAGCTGAAGAAAAAAAAAAGGTAAACCCACTCAGCATCTTTGCCAAGAAAACCATAAACAGGGTCATGAAAAGTCAGACACAACTGAAAATGACTGAATAACGTTATATGCCAGGCGTTGTACTAAGCACTTTTTGCAAATATTCCCTCATTTGATCCTCCCCCCACCACAAACCAGAGTGGTAAATAATATAACTACCTCCATTTTACAGTTGAGAAAACTGAGGCTGACTGACCTGCCCAGCTAGTGTCCTAAGTCTGATTTGAACTCAGGTCCTCCTGATTCCAGGCCTGTTGCTTTATCCATTGTATTACCAGCTGCCTCTAGTGGGACTGAGCCTGTGAGAGACCATTGTGTGTCTTGCTTAGAGATGCTTTAGCTCTGAAGATTAAAAAGAAAAAAAAACTACTTTAAAAGCTCCTTATTGTCAGGTACATTTTTAACTGAAATGATTTACCTGAATGAAGGGCACTACTGAAGATCCTTTACATAACTTGGCTACCTTATACTTATGTACCTATGTACTTATGTACCTATGTGCTTATGTACATATAACTATGTAATATTTGCTTATTTAAAGTTTATCAGAAACTAAATATTTTGCATATGAATCTAGCAAATAAATTCATTAGTATTTAATTACTATTTTATTTGCTCATCTAAATGGGCATGTCATTTCCTGCCAGTACTTCTAAACAATGTATTATAATCATACTACAATTTTAGGGACTCAGAGATGAGAACAGAGATCCTTTGTTTGTCTTAATCAGCTTCTCTAGAAATATATGGATAGATGGATAGATCATATGCTTATGGGTGTGCTACTTATGAACAGGCACCCCAGAAACAGGGCCATCTAGAGATATATCTAACCCTAATAGCTGGCATTTCTACATCCCTTTAGATAAGTACATCCTCTCATTTTATTCTCACGTTGACCTTGTAAGGTAAGGACTAGAGGAATTCTTATCCCCATTTTAAAGAACGTTTAAGTAAGTTCATCAAGGCCAAATAATTAAGAAGTGACAGAAACGAGTTTCAAATTCCAACATCTCCCAACTCCAAATGCATTGGTCTTTCCATGATACCACATTGCCCCCAGAATAAATGAATGAAAAGCATTTATTAAGTGCTTTCAGGGATTGTGCGTTTGTGGGGCTAAGTAGATTGACACAATATCTTCCAGAAACAATAGCTAGTTATTTACTTATGATTACAGAACAAGAATGTGGATACCTTGAGGCTAGGAGGTTGGTGAGGCTGTGAACTGCTAGGCTGAGGAAAGATAGATCTGTAATTTAACCTAGGTAGAAAAAGAAGCCTTTTTATTAATGTCTAATCTTTTTGTTCTATATTAAACCAAAGCTTGCCCGTGGAAATACAGTCCTGAATTTTCTCTTTCCTTCTGTTCAAATTTCCCCCAATGGATATTGAAGCTAATTCCTTAGAGATTTCTCTCTTAATTATTTTCTATGTACAGTATAACTTACTTTGCATATATTTGTTTGAATGTTATCTCCACCATTAGAGTGTAAGCTACTTGAATGAATTCAGGGGCTGTCTTTTGACTAGTTTTGTAACACTAGCACTTAGCACAGTGCCTGGCACATGGTAGGTACTTTGTTGTTGTTTGGTCATTTTGGTTGTGACCAACTCTTTGTGACTCCATAATGGGTTTTCTTGGCAAAGATACTGGAGTGGTTTGCCATTTCCTTCTTCAGCTCATTTTACAGTTGAAGAAACCGAGGCAAACAGGGATAAGTGACTTTCTGAAGGTCACACATCTAACAAATGTCTGAGGCCAGATTTGAACTCTGGTCTTTCTGACTCTAGGCCCAGTGCCCTACCCATTTAATTAATGTTTATTGATTAATTGATAGAACTATAGTTTTTATGTAGGCAGGGAAGTTCTCAGTGAGTTACTTATGAATGAGAAAATTTATTTCCCTCATCTGGGCTTTGGAATGTGTAATGTCATATTCTATGTAGCTGAATCGTATTCCTTGTTCCTTAGAAATAAGGGGCTTTGTGATTTCACATTTCCTCAAGCTCTACATGAAGATATGGTTAAACCATAATAGTCAAAAAGGGCAGTGCATCATTTAAAACTTAACACAGTTTTTGCAAAGTACAGTCATTTCTGCTCATTGTTTGGTGTTAGTACAACGTAGTGTAACATCAAATTACAGCGCAAGAAAAAATATATGAAGGGTGCACAGAGCATTCACTTAATGTTTTCTGTTCTTTAATGAGAAAACAGCCCATGGTGTTTGTTGATTTCTGATCGTTTTCCTGCAGGGCCCTTGACAAAGCAGCATGGGACAATTAAATGGCTTCTGCTGAGCCGATATTACAAGCTCCCTAGTTTTAAGGCTCTGACCTCTCACTCCTTTTCTGCTGTCTCTCATACTTATGGTGCTCATGTGGCAATTGAATAGAATCATTTGGCTTTTTCAGTGTTTTCTGAACTATGTTCAAATTGGCAACAATTTAATCTTTTTTGTAGTTTTATAGTTCTTCTCTTCTTCATCCCTCTGAGAACTTCTCCACCTCACCATAACTTTTCCCAATACATTTAAATTGGTAACGGGCAATTTAATCTTTTGTGATTTTAGTGTGGTTCTACTTTTCATGTTTTTCCTCCAATCCTCAAATGCAGAAAATAATATTAATGTATTGAGATTTCTTGGTGTAGCAGTTGGAACTTTCTGTGGGTATTAGGAACAAGCTACTATTTGAATTTTATTGAAATTTATGTTAGAGCTCCATGTTGAGTTAATACTTTGATACCTAGATAGGACCATTATTAAATTTTCATTCAAAATAATAGTCATGTTTTTATTCTACTCTTTTTTCTTCCATCTATAGTGAGGCTTTTTCCCACAAATAGAACTGGGATATTGGGTATGGCTCCTAAGGAGGTAATAGACTTCTCTAACCTCTTCCCCCATCTCTCTCCACCTTCTCCAAGGGAGACTGATTTCTGTCAGGAGGGAAAAGTAGGAAGACAGGACCAGAGGCCACTACTCTGCTCTCCTCAGAGAGTGAATTACTCAACTAAAACTATATCTGTCTGCCACCTTACATATTATTATTCTAGGAATATAGTATTTCAGAACAAGTTAAACTTCTGGTTGCTACTCATTAATGGGGGAAATGGGACCCCGAGCTTTATACCCAAATCTTGGCTTCCTTTCCACCAAATACCAGTTTCACAATGAATACATATAGCAGATAGTAAAAATACCCATTTATCCAAGTCAAGAGGAAAACAGAAATCCAAGAAAGTATACATATGAGACTATATGCCAAACAATACAGATTGAAGGAGCTCTCTCATTCGGAACAAAATATTTCAGCTCAACCAAGAGAGAGAGAGTCTCAAAACTTACCCAGAGTGGAAAATTCCTCAGTCTCTAGTGTAGCAAGCAGAGAATACAGATATTATAGAAGTTCTACATGTTGGTTTCTTCCCAGTTTTTCTCCCTTCAGCAAATTTCTTGCATTATAATCTAACATAAAAATAGTGGTAAAAGTTTACACTTCAAATATTCAAATACTCAAACTTATTATATATTGAAAAATAAATACATTCCTTTCTGCAGCTGTATTCCTTTTGGGACTTGTTCTGGGTCCTATATCCTCTGGCATTAGTTTTATCTGTACCTATATACATACATACACATATACATATAGGTATATGCACACATAGAGTAATCCCAGTCTCAAAGCCCATTGATATGGGACTCTTTTCTCATTGGTGGAGATCAAAGTCCTGTGCCTACAGGAGGGGCAGGGTAGAGTTTATGAGAACAGAGCAGAGGAGAGCTTTTCGGTCTCTTCAGCATATCTAGTTGCTCTGTGCCATTCTTGCTTCCAGTCTGGAGAGAGAAGATACATAATAGCAATTCTGCTTTAGGGTGCTGAAAGAAAAGACTCTGGGGAGAAGCTGAATGGAGCTGACAATCTCTATCATGTTCCAAGCCCCAACTTGCAACACTTAGGGGAACTTTCCATTGGATGAGATCTGCAGCTCTCTCTTGGTTGAGCTGAATTACACTGCTCCTTCACTCTGAAATATCTGGTATATATTCTCATATGTATACTTTCTCTGATTTCTGGGGTTTTTTTCCTGTTTGACTTGCATAAATGGGTTTTGCTGATAATTGCTGTGTGTGTTCATTTTGGAACTGGTATTTGGTGGGAAAGAGGTCAAGTCTTTGATGCAAAGTTTAAGTTCCTGCCTTGCCCTTTAATGAAACAGTGATCAGAAGTTAAATTGTACCTGAAAATGATGTTCTCTAAACTAAAAATATTTAAGAGACAAGTTAGACCTATTGCCCCTTCTCTCTAAGGAAAGCAGAGTAGCCAGTCTTCTGCCTTCAACCTCCTGATTCTGCTCCTGATTGGAAATAAAGTCTCTGTTGGAGAAGGGTGAGGTTGAGAAGAGGTAAGAGATATCTATCCTGGTTCCATGTGAGCCACATATTGATACATCCATGCTACATGACGGGGGGAGCCTAGCTACACATGCAAGGAATTAGTACATTTATCAAGATAAATAGAAGTCTTGACATTGGTGAGACACAGGAAATAAGTTGGTCACCTGTGAAGTCTTTGATTAATATAGACATCTGGTTACCATGTACAGTTTAAGTGTAGTGTTTCTTTGAAGCCGGGGAATGGATTAAATCATCATTCATTTTCCTGATTATCGGAAAAGTACATAGCTGTGCACACTTGCATTTTTCCTTTTCAGTCCAAACCTATGAATTCATTGGTGGAAGAAACTCAAAATGAGGAAACACTGCCAATGCAGATCAGCAATTTCTCTACAACTAAATAAATAGGTGCATATGAAATATAAACAGCGTAAAACTGAGACATTACTGGTATAACACTTAGCAAAGTACATGGCACATGACAGGTACTTAATAAATGCCTATTCCCTTCCTTTTGCCACTAAAGTTAAAAGGAAGTCAACTCAGAATTCCTGTGTACTGGAAAGAAGTTTCCTCTAATGATCAATTCACATTGTCTCTGTCGATGGTGACTACTGTAAAAGAAGAGATTGGATTACTGCTGGAAGCTATGATATCTTCTAAAACAAGGTTAGCTAATTATTTATTTGGAGAAGCTTAGTTGTGGGTCTATCAAAGCCAGGAGGATGGAGCTGAGATGAATGAAAGTCCAGAAGTAAGCTCTCCTAGTTGGGTGGAGGAAAATGTTCCAGGAGGATTAGGCCAATCTCACCATCAGTCCTGCACTTCAGAGACTGGCTGAACTACAAGAACTGGCTCCTGATTGAGGAAATAAAAAGGTAAAAAAACCCCTCAATCCTAATTTAATAATTGGTTATAATAGAAAATAATAGTTTCTCTCAGAGAAATTTAGACCATTTAGAGATGTTTCCTGGTTCTATGATTAATGGAAACTGTCTTACATTTTCAACTTTGGTATGGAACAGTGATATGGATATACTCAATTGAAATTATGCTGAAAATAGTGTTTACTACTGAAAGAAATTTGGTTATTCTATCCATGTTATTCTGAAAATAGGAAGAATTTCAATAAGGCTGAGATATTATTATAAGAAGCCATTTGTATTCCCTTCACTCCCCCTCCATTTAGAACACACACAGATAGTATCTTGTCTTTTCCCCCCACTTTCAGTTGTGGTGACATATCACTAGATTAAACCTTTCTCTCCGCTGATTGGTTGTTGAACCGGAAAAGCTAATGGAGTCAGCTTTCAAGGAAACAAGGTATGATTTCAGTTAGAGGCATAGGAAAAAAGGGTTTTTCCTTACTCAGATATAGTGTTGGGCCAGTACTCTCTTCTATCCTACTCCCTATGTGGAGTGTGGACTCAACTACCTTAGCTTGTGCTGGAGGCTTCTGGCCACTTGGTCTCCTGAGGTTTCTTTTCCTCTCGCATTAACCTTGTGAAGTCAAAACATCTGGGTATGGAATCAGGAAGACCCAAGTTCCTGTTAGGGAAGCCTGCTAAGGTTGGCGACAAGGGTATCACATATTTTTGACAAGGAAACTATCAGCATCAAAGAAGGGGGCCCAGGAAAGAAGATCCCACTTGGAATTTGGTAACACAAGGCTCAGTGGAGTGAAATGTGAACTGGCTAATTAGTAGGTTTGCAAAAATTGTTTATATCCCAATAATAGTGATAAATTATTGGACTATGTTCTATTTACTGCAAGATTCTTTATTGATTAGCATTCCCTTTTCTGCATGGGAATAACTTACTTTTTCTATAGCTAATTCTTGTTTGTATATTGGTTATTTTTAAAAATTTTTCTTCTTTGTTGAGGATAATACTTAGATATTGAACTCATATCCATTTTTATATTTGTCAACTGTGTAAGTAGTAATTCTCTCCAGAGGAGCCTGGGTAGGGGTAAAGAGTCAATGAATGGGAACATTGGCAGGCCTACTTCTACTGAAGAATCTGGCTTCTCAGTTGATTGCTAACTAGTTCATTATTGTGTTTGATAAGTTTCAACTGGAGCTGGGATTTCATTTGCTATAGGGATTATCTTAAGAAGAAACTTTCTCTACTAATGCAGATTGTCACCTGCTCCACATCTGAGAGTGTTATAGTATAGTCTAGTGGATAAAACTTTCACTTAAAAAGCAGGAAAAGCTGGTTTCAAATCTGAACTTGGATGCATATTTGATGTGTGACTTTGCAAAGTCATTTAGTTTCAGCACTATAGGCAACACACTTGGCTCATTTCTTTTGAAATATTTACAAAATGAAGAATATTTTTTTCAACAATAAATCAATGTGTATTTTGATATAATACAATCACATTTTAGATAAAACATATGAAAAATTGAACAAATAAACTGGAATTTTATGTGTGGATTTTCACAAAAGTTTTGCTCTTGAGTTAAGTTAATAAAAATATTTTTCCTCTGTCATTAAACTATTCCTGCCTCCCCCTTTCTTTGGTCACAATATGATGCCTATCTCTAACTCTGGATGTTTTTCTCTCAGTGTTCCAAGGATCTGTCAGGCTTCTTATGCTTGGTATCATTGATAGGCAGATGTCATTTCCTTCAAAAAAATACCAGCAAATCATGTAAACCTAAATTTATTTTCCCCAGAGGATTTTTATAAAGTGATAAGATGATTAATAAATGCCTTCTAAATGTTCTGAAATTTCATTTTCCAAAGCAGAAGTAAGGAAGAGCATCTCAAAATGCTTTCTTATTGCTTTTATCTCCAAAAATGCCCCAATGAAAGATGAGTTACTATCTAGGTGCTGATCAATTTGGTGAGGCTTGTTTGGGTAAGTTATAAACAAACATATTTGATTTCTGCAACACTTGGTCTATGCCTATATAAACTGTTTGCAGAACTTAAGTTTTATACTATCTTAGAGAATAGCAGAACTGACATCTTTTATTTGTGGGTACATCAGGGAGAAACTTCTCAAAAGTATGGCAGGAGGCTGAGGGGCACAAGAAGATGACCAGATATTCTTAAAGAGCAATTAAACATGCCCTCCATATGTACCCCTCACTTTACCCCCCGCATCTCATAACTTTCTATGAGGGGTTCCCCGAACTGAAAATATTGATTAGCACTGAGAAAATGAACCACATTCTTATTCTTTTCAGTAGTCGATCAATTTATTAAGTGCCTGCTATGTGCTAGGCCAGGTATTGTGTTTGAAATTTGCATGATTATATGCTAATGGAAGTTCTGAGCACTAAAGGTATTTTAAAAATTCAGCCTTTTATTCAGATTTGTGATACTTTCTGACAAAATTAATTTCATATCTAGTTTTAAATTAAAGAAACACCAAATATCAATTTGGCAGCCAGAAATGTGGTTTCGCAGTTGAGCAAATATGACATCTGCCAAAACCAAAACTACCAAAGGGAAAAAAGAGGGGTTTTAGAAAATTAATGTTAGTAGCATACTTTATGTGTTTTATATATATGTATATTTATATATATATGTATATATATGTATATATGTGTGTGTATGTAAAAGCCCAACACATTTGTGTTAACAAAATTAAGAATGTACAAATTATAAATTTTTAAAAATGCAGAAAATAATTGTTTTTTAAATGGCTGCCATATTTCATGACAAAAACTTTCCCTTTGTAGTACAATCTCCAAAATGGTATTAGAAATTATTAAAACATTAATCTTTGCCTTTTCCAAAAACTTTTGAAAGACAAGTTTATAATGAATGGAACTTTCAAAGGATTACTTTCCTTTTTGTCTATGCTAATTTTTTAAAAGACTTGATGTCCTAGTGGCTAGAGAGGGAGCTACTTCAGAGTCAAGAAAGCCTAGGTTAATGTCCTGCTTCTGACACATAGCGTCTGTGTGTGACACTGGGCAACTCACTTAATCGTTTAGTGCCCCAGGTTATTACAAAGACAGCATGTTGCAGAGGAAAATGTTGATTTATGTTGGAAATCCTAACCATGAGCATCTGACATCAATGGAAATACTGGTCTAGTAGAGTAATGATGACTATAATAATAATGATAAAAATAATAACAATAATAATGGCAATTTGTGCATATATAAATTCATACTAGATAATCACAAAGGACATTAATGTTTATCTTTTGTAGAAATTCAAGACTGATTAAAATATGGGGCTATCTTAGTCCCCTGTGGTCTGCATCGCCTTCCATATAAAATAAAAATGCTTTTTTAAAAGCGTGCAAGGAGACTTAAAGAGACATTTTAAAAGAGACATTTTCATTTCCTAAAGAGAAGAGATGAAATTAGCAAGAAGCAACTGGGAAATAAACTAATAACAAGGGATCGATCAGTAAAAGGAACATTTTGTGGTAGCTACATAAAGAGAAGAGTCAAGTCAACAAACATTTATTAAACACTTACTATGTACCAAATGTGCTACATCATAGGCATACAAATACAAGAAGAAAAGATGATCCTTGACCTTAAGGAACTTGTATTGTAATGGAGGAAATAAACATATAAAAGGGAGAGTATCCACTTGGGTTAATGGGGGGAAAGTGTAGAGAGAATAGTGAAGGATGGCTCTCTGGACACTTCCTCAAAATGGAAGCTTTGTGAGGAATTCACCAATTCACCAATGGAAGGAGGGGCCTTCAGGGGCAGAAGGATCTTCCAGGGTGAGATGGCAGTTGAGGCATGGTGGCAAAGTCTGTAGAGTTAAGAGAAGAGTGGGAAGAAAACTGAAAGAGGACTCAAGTGTTGATAAAATAGTAGGAGATTATGCAAATTAGGAATGAAATACAGCATGGTATTATATAATCTTTGGGTTTGGAATCAAAAGACCTGGGTTCAAG
>CM053622.1:373072091-373092640 GCA_028646595.1 Phalanger gymnotis
GTTCCCAGCCAACTACTTGACCCTTGTGTTTTTCGGGGTATGACTGCTTGTAGAGTAAAGAGTACTTTGTTCCAAGCTTGAGGGGATGCTCTGTTGTTTTCAGAGCTATTGCTATACAGCCAACTCTGCCACACCAGTGCTCTCCCTCCCCCAAGAACCACTAACCCAGACCTGGCTCAGATCTTAAGGAGGCTCTGCACTCCCACTCTGATCCATCACTTAATTCCTCCCACCAGGTGGGCCTGGGGCCAGAAGCAACTGCAGCTGTAGTTCTGTAGCTGCACCACCCCCACTGTGCCTAGGTTGGTGGCCCAACAGCAAACTCCCCTCATTCTGTCCCTGCAGCATTTCCCACTAGCCTTCTCTGTTGTCTTTGGTATTTGTGGGTTGAAAAGTCTGGTAACTGCTACAGCACACTGATTCAGGCTGGTAGGGACTGTTCTGCTCAGCTCCCAGTCTGGTTAGTCTGGGCCATGTTGGGCTCTGCTCCGCTCTGCTCCCAGCTCCATGTGTGATAGACCATACTCAGTGACCAACCAGGCCATCCTGGGCTGGAGTACTGCTTCCTTCTGCTATTTTGTGAGTTCTGCAGTTCTAGAATTTGTTCAGAGGTATTTTTTATTGGTGTTTGGAGGGTCCTGGGGGAGAGCCCTAGGCAAGTCTCTACTTTCCAGCCACTATCTTCATAAGTGCTCTCTCTCTCTCTCTCTCTCTCTCTCTCTCTCTCTCTCTCTTTCTCTCTCTCTCTCTCTGTATTTCCTGTGACATAACTTCCTTTTCTGTCAGGAAGCTCCTCCCACCACATGTGTCTTAGTCTTCTTGTGATCTAAGCAGGCCACATGGCCTATTAATGGATGGGAAAGATCTCAAAATCTAAATTGCATGGGGCCCTGCTAATCTTCTCTGTATCATTCCAATTTTAGTATATGTGTTGCTGAAGCAAACGCGATATTGGCGAAGATTAAAGGCAAAAGGAAAAAGGGATAGCAGAGGGTGAGATAGATAGATAGTATCATGGAAACAACAAAAATAAAGTTGAACAGACTTCAAGATATAGTGGAGGATTGAAGAACCTGGAATGCTATGGTCAACGGAGTCATGAAGAGTTGGAAATGACTGAATGACTGAACAACAGCAACAAAAAATATATATAGTATGTCAATTACATATTATATATATGTTATATATCAGTCATATATATACATGTGTGTATATATATATAATATACACATATATATGTGTATATATATTGTTTGTATCTTAGATACCAAACACTTAAAGAAATTTGATACAAAAACTTTTTCTACTTCCCTCCTTATCCTAGGTGTGTCAATTTTGTCTGTGCAGAAACTTTTCAGTTTGATTTGATCAAAGTTATATATTCTACCCTTTGTAATTGCCTCTAACTCTTATTTAGTTAAGATTTTATCTCCTACCCACATTTGTGAGAGGTTTATGATCTGCTTCTCTTCTAATTTTCTTAAAATATGACCTGTAATATGAAGTTTGTATATTCATTGAAAACATTTTGTAGAATATGGTATATGGTGTTAGTCTAAATATAATTTGTGCCAGACTACTTTCCAGATTTCCTAGCAGTTTTTTTCAAATGAGGAGGTCTTCTTTTTCCCTAAGTAATTTATATTTTCCATTTCATCAAAGACTAGGTTATTGAGTTTCACTGTTTCTGATTCTCCCTTGTGCAATCTGTTCCATTGATGTATCTCTACTTTTTAACCAATACCAGATGGTTTTGATGAATGCTGCTTTATAATGTATTGTGAAGTCTCAAAGTGTTATTCCCTCTTCATCATTACCTCTTTTCATCATTTCCTTTAAAATTCAGAGGTAGAGAAACTGCAGCCTCAAGACCACATGTGGCCCTATAGATCCTCAAGTGCAGCCCTTTGACTGAATCCAAACTTCATAGAACAAGTCCCCTTAACAAAAGAATTTGTTTTATAAAAGTTATAGTCAGTCAAAAGGCCCCACCTAAGGACCTAGAAGTCCACATGTGGCCTCGAGGCTTCAGGTTCCCCACCTTGTATCTAGGTCTTTTATTTTACCAAATAAAAATTTGGAATTTTTTTGAATCAAGTTTTTATAAAGTATCTTCCTGGTAATTTGATTTGCATAACATTAAAAGCATAAATTATCTTTGGTGGTATTGTGATTTTTATTATATTGACATGCCAAACTATGGGCACTAACTATTCCTCCAATTATTTAATTGTTTCTTATTTATTTAAGAAGTATATTGCAATTGATTCTATACAAGTTTTCATGTATTTTTTTAGATCAAAGTACAGATATCACCTTCATTTTTATAGCTAGTTAGAATATTTCCCTCTCTATTATTGCTTCTTAGATAGAATTGGTGTTATTATTGTTATACAGAAATGCATATAAATTGATTTTTTGAGAATTTATTTTTAGCCTGTAACTTTGCTAAAGTTATTAGTAGTTTTATTTAATCTTTGCTAATTCCATGGGATTTTCCAATTATACCATCATATCAGCAGCAAATAATGATAGTTTTATCTCCTTTTAAAACTAATATTTATGCTTTTAATTTTTTCTCTTTTCTTATTGCTGTACCTAGCAATTGTAGAACTATATCAAGTAAAAGTAAAGAATGGGCATTCTTGATTTGCCCACGTACTTCTTTTTGGAAAAAAGTTTTATTTTATTCCCATTATATATGATGCTTGTTTGTGGTTTTAGATTGATGCTTTTTATAATATTATAATAAAAGGTACCATTATGTCTATACTTTATAAGGTTTTTAGCATAAATATATGTTGTATCTGATCAAAGGCTTTTTCTGCATCTGTTGAGATAATCATACAGTTTGACATGTTTTGGTTTTTAATATAATTATGCTGATTATGTTATGTTGAGCTGCCCTTGCATCTTTTTTTTAAAATCTAACTTGGTCATAAAGAATGATTTCTTATAAGTCATTTTAAACTATTGGATAGGATTTTGTTTAAAATATTTGGGTCAATATTCATTAATGATATTGACCTTTCATATAATTATTATTTGTTTCTTCAATTAGTTCTTTGATACATTAATTATTTAGGAGTTCATTAAGTTTCCACTTGAGCCAATGCCTTTTTATTACAGTCCCTGAACCAATGACTTCTTAAAAATTGCGTTATAGTCTGGGGGTGGAAGGGAGCCAAGATGGCCAACTGAATACAGGGACTTGCTTGAGCCCTCCTCCAAATTCCTCCAAATATCTGTAAAGATGACTAAACAAATTCTAGAGCTACAGAACCCATGAAATGATAGAGGGAAACAAGTCTCCAGCCCAAGATGGCCTGGATAGTTGCTGGGAAGGGTCTATCACACCAAGCTGCAAGCAGAGTACAACCCAATGTGAGCCCAAGCCAGGACAGACAAGGCAGGAATAGGGCTAAACAGGCCTCAGGACCCTGGATCACTGAGCTATGGCAGTTTCCACACTTTTCAACCCACAAACGCCAAAGATAACTTAGCAGGTCAGTGGGAAAACTCTGTTTGATCTGGGAGAGAGAAGGGCACAGTCAGGCCCCAGTCCCGGGGCAGCAGAGGTGGCTAAAGCAGTACTGGCAGCAGCAGTGGCTGCTTTTGGACCTCCAGGCCCACAGACAGTGGGAGAAATCAAGTGGCTTATCAGAGCAGAAGTGCAAGGATCTCTTTGCTGGCACTTAGGCAAGATTCTCTTGCTTTGCCCTGCTTGGATTGGGGTCACAGTCCTGGTTGGTGGTCCCGGGGTGAGGAGTAATGCTGGGGTGGAAGAGCTTGTGGTGACAGTGAAGAAGGAGTCCTCCTGGTACTTACACAGCAGAAAAGTGTGCTTGAGATCACTCACAGACCAGAGCACAGACCAGGAGAAGACCGAACACCTCTCATTGGTGTTCATACCACCTCATACCTCATACCACCTCAGAAAAAATGAAAATTTATAGGTGCCCAGAAGTAGCTCAGAAAGTAGCAGCAAAAAACCCAGAAGCTTGGGACAGAGCACTCTCCACTCAGGAAGCAGAGATTTATGTTGGCAAATAGCTAAAAATTCAAATAATTGGCTGGGAAAATAAGCAGACAGCATAAAAAAACCACAGACTATAGAATCTTACTTTGATGACAAAGAAGATAAAAACATACAACCAGAAGAAGACAACAAAGTCAAAGATCTGACATCAAAAGCCTCCAAGAAAAATATGAATTGGTCTCAGGTCATGGGAGAGCTCAAAAAGGATTTGGAAAATCAAGTAAGAGAAGTAGAAGAAAAATTGAGAATAGAAATAAGAGTGATGCAAGAAAATCACGAAAAATGAGTTAACAGTTTGCTAAAGTAGACCCCAAAAATACTCAAGAAAATAACAGCTTGAAAAGCAGACTAACCCAAATGGCAAAAGAGCTCCAAAAAGCCAATGAGGAGAAGAATGCTTTAAAAAGCAGAATTGGCCAAATGGAGAAGGAGGGCTAAAAGATCACTGATGAAGATACCACCTTAAAAATTAGGATGGAGCAAATGGAAGCTAGTGACTTTATGAGAAATCAAGATATTATAAAATAGTACTGAAAGAATGAAAAAATAGAAGATAATGTGAGATATCTCATTGGAAAAACCACTGACCTGGAGAATAGATCCAGGAGAGATAATTTAAAAATTATTGTACTACCTGAAAGCCATGATCAAAAAAAGAGCCTAGATATAGTCTTTCAAGAAATTATCAAGGAAAACAGCCCTGATATCCTAGAACCAGAGAGTAAAATAGAAATTGAAAGAATTCACTTCTTGAAAAAAGATTCCAAAAGGAAAACTCTGAAGAATATTGCAGCCAAATTCTAGAGTTCCCAGGTCAAGGAGAAAATATTGCAAGCAGCCAGAAAGAAACAATTTGAGTATTGTGGAAACACAATCAGGATAACACAAGATCTAGCAGCTTCTATATTAAGGGGTCAAAGGGCTTGGAATATGATATTCCAGACATCAAAGGAGCTAGGATTAAAACCAAGAATCACCTACCCAGCAAAACTGCACACAATACTTCAGCCAAAAAAATGGATTTTCAATGAAATAGAGGACTTTCAAGCATTCTTGATGAAAAGTCCAGAGTTGAATTAAAAAATTGACTTTCAAATACAAGAATCAAGAGAAGCATGAAAAGGTACACAGGAAAGGGACTTACTAAAGTTCAACTGTTTACATTCCTTCATGGAAAGATGATATTTGTAATTCGTGACACATTTCTCATTATTAGGGTAGTTGAAGGGAATATATATATATATATATGTATATATATACATATACGCACACGCACACACACACACACACACACATGCACATATAGACAGAGGGCACAGAGTGAGTTGAATGTGATGGGATCATATCTGAAAAAATAAAATGAAGGGGTGATAGAGGAACGTATTGGGAGAAGAAGAAAGGGAGAGATAGAATAGGGGAAATTATCTCACATAAAAGAGGCAAGAAAAAGCTGTTATAATGGAAGAGAAGAGGGGTTAGGTGAAAGGGAATGAGTGAATCTTACTCTCATTGGATTTAGCTTAAGGAGGGAATAACATACACACTCAATTGAATATCTTACCCTACAGGAAAGTAGCGGGGAAGGGGATAAGAGGGGAATGACAGAAAAGAGGGCATATTGGCGGTAGAGGTAGTCTAAAGCAAACACTTTTGAAAAAGGACAGGGTCAAAGGGGAAAACTGAATAAATGAGGGACAGGATAGGATGGATGGAAATCTAGTTAGTCTTTCACAACATGATTATTATGGAAATGTTTTGCATAATGATACATGATAGCCTATATTGACTTGCTTGCCTTATCAAGGAGGTTAGGTGGGGAGGGAAGAAGTGAGAGAATTTGGAACTCAAAGTCTTAAAAACAAATGTTAAATTTGTTTTTACATGCAACTGAGAAATAAGATATAGAGGTAATGGGGTATAGAAATCTATATGGCCATATAAGAAGTAGGGGGAAGGGGATAAGGGTGCAGGAGTGAGGTGATAGAAAGGAGAGCAGACTGGGGAAAGGAGCAATTAGAATACATATCATCTTGGGGTATGGGGGAGGGTAGAGATAGGGAGAAAATTTGTAACTCAAAATCTTGTGGAAATAAATGTTGAAAACTAAAAATAAATAAATTTATAAATATATAAATATATATATTTTAAAATTGTGTTATGGTCTGTAAAGTATGAATTTAATATTTCTGTCTTTTTATATTTGTTTGCAATATCACTTGCATACTACATTATTAATTTTTTGTAATGTTGTGCCGATAAATACATATATTCTTTTGCCAGTCCTACTTGGAACACACCATAACTTTTTTAACTGTAGTTTCTCCAGCAATTTGTTTAGTTCCATATTCGGCCTTTTATCTTTCTGTCAGATTTATCCAAAATTGAGAGAGATACATTGAAATGTCCCATTACTTTTGTGTTGCTGTTTATGTCTTCTTATAACTCAATGTTTCCCTTTAAATTTGGATGATAATGCATTTGGAACATATAGGTTTATTACTGATGTTTGTTTTTTATGGTGCCTTTCTGCAGAATACATTGATTTTTTAATGTTTCTTCTTTTGACATAAAGCATGATTACAGCTCTTCATTTTCTTCCTTTTTTGTATTTGTTTCATGTGCAATATTTTTCCCCATCCTTTGAGTTTTATTTTGTGTATGGCTTTGTTTCCTAAATTTGCTTCTTGTAAACAGCACATTGTAGAATTTTGTTTTCCCATCTAATCTGTTACTCTTTTTGATTTTATTGGATTGTTTAATCTCCTCACATTCTAATTATGAGAGTTAGGTTTATATTTTCTTCCATTTGTCTCTGATATTTTTTTTTATTTTTCAGTTAGGTTCCCCACACCCTTCTGCTGAAAACGCATTATGTTTTGTTTTGTTTTTTAGCCAGCTCTATCCCTATTTGCTCTCTTCCTCTTACCTCTCCACCTTGTCTCCCATTTGTTATTCTTCTCTTTTTTCTTTGGAGTTTTTTAACTCCTTTTTTCTCCTGCTCTTATCTGGTTATTTAATTCTTCTTTTTTATTCCTCTCAGTTAGTCAAGTGCTTTCCCCTTCTTCTCCTGTTCAACTAATCCTATTCATTTTTATTTAATTTTCGTACCCCTTTACAGAGAAGATTTCTCTCACTCAGTCTTTTAATTATCCATCCTCTTTCTGACTCCAGATGTTTGTTCTCTGGTTCATGACATTTATACGTATGTACTCCCTCTGTTCTGAGCTTTCTTCATGGAGTTGAAATTCCTGAGAAATCTATTCTGAGATAATTCCTTTTATCAGTTTCTACCATTGCCTTGTAGAGCTTGACCTCCCTTTTCCATTCCCCTTCTCACTTGAGAAAAATGTAAATTCCTTCAGGTGATGGAGAAGGCACTGCCCCATGGAAAGAGATGCAGCTTAGCACTGACATATCATCTTTCTCTTCCCCTTCCTTTTCCATTTGCCTCAAAATCTCCTCTCTTAGTCCACGTCATTTCACTCCCCCAGCGACCAGTTGCCTCTGAGAGTTCCAACTCCTGCCTTCCCAGCACCCCCAGGTCAGATGGGTATTTTTTTCAAGCACCAAATTCCTGCAGACAGCACCCAGTCTTCCCATCTCTCTTCACCCATAAGTGTTCATCAGTGACAACCCCTCCCGTCACCAAAACAAGGCCTTCCCTTTGAACTCCACTTTTTAATTATTCTCTCTCCAAACTCACACAGTCCCCCGCAGGCTCTTCACTTCCAGAGAGGCAACAAAGATCACATTTCCCTCATCACTAGTCCTCAATTGGACCCAGACACATCACACACTCCCCTCTGTGCTCTCCCCTTCCACTTCCATGAATCCTACTATTAAATCCCACAAAAAACCTGGACTGACCTATAGGTACATGTTGAAAATCCATGATGTTCCAGGCCATTACCCTTTACCTCCACTTGCCTTTACCCTTATCTCCTTGCATATGTTTAGAAAGAAGTCTTTTACTGGTCTTTTTGTTGTTATCCTGTTGTGTCTGTACTGGACTGCTACATTCATTCATTCCTGAATTTCTGTTGTCTGGGGTGTTTAATAAGCAAACAACATTCAGACCTGTTTTTTTTTTTCCCAAGAATGTTTTGAATGTCTATTATTGAGTGTCTCTCTCTTTTTTTCATATGGTTAAGGTCAATCTGGCAGAACAGGTCACCCTGTACTATGTTCTGAACTCCATTTCTCTTCAGAAAACATTATACCATTTCCTCCTGCATTTTCTTGTGGGTACAGAATAGCTTTGTATTGCTTAAATTTCTTTCCTTCATGTTTGAAAGTCTTTCTTCTGGTCACTTGCAGAATTTGTTGTCTTTGGATTGAAATGTTAAATTTAAACCCTATATGTCTTGTAGTTTGCAATTTTGGTAATCTTTTTTTCTGGAGGCAATTGATACATTCTTTTAATTAGAATTCATTTTCCATGTTCAGAAGTTCTGGGTAATTTTCTTGTATTATTTATTTCATTATAATGTTTGGGTTGCTTGACTTGTCATGTTCTTCTGGGAGACATATATAATCTTTAGATTGTTTCTATGCATCCTGTCTTCAAGGTCATTATATATGTTTGTTTTAATAGAGAACTCTTTTTAAAAGTATCACTTTTAGCCTTCTTCTAATAGATTGTCCTTCACTTTTATATATTTGTATTACCCATCAGCTGTCCTTTCTTTTGTTTCTTTAGTGAGACTTGCCAGTACATATTCAATTTTGACATTGAACTTAAATTGACTTCCCAGCAAGTTCCAGTCATTGTTTTTGGTATTGTCTTCTAGGGTTAAGCCAAAAAAAATTTTTTTTCATGGGATGCTATCCTGCTATGCAAATTAATTGTTGAAAGTATGAGGATCTATATTTTGTTCTGATGAATTCTCAGAGATGAGCCTTAAACCCAAGACCTGTTGACTCTAAAGCTGGCTCTCTTGTTGTAACAACAATTTGGCTAGCAGCTGTTGTGGAGGTGTAAGACCCAACAAGACTAGCAACAAGAGGTGCCAGCACAGGTTCTTTGATCTGCTTTACCAAGGAAAGTAACTTTAAGGGGTTAACAATCTCACTTTAATCCAACATACAAATATCATTCACTTAGGTCAGGAGGAAAAGCCAGCACCCTGAACTTCAGAGCAAATGTAAGCAAACTACAAACATACATGGGGCTCTTAACAATGGCTTGCCCAGAGTCACTCACCACTCTTCCAGTGAATGAAAGTGCCAAACCAAACATCTAGGTTTCTTTAAAGCTGGAGGGCTCCTTAATGGCTACTCAGTGTCTCCACACCGACACTCTTCCAATGAGTGAGGGCCCCGAAGGAAAACTGCCAACCTCAGTGTTTATATATCTTGTTCAGGGTCAAAGGGCATCACTATGTGCAACTGAAACCCACATGGCCTAAAAGCTCCTGGTGTTAGAAACATGCGACTCAAACCCATGTAAACTGGGCTTTCCCTTGAGGCAAGCAAGTCATCAAAGACTCCTGATCAGTCAAAAAAACAAAGGTCAGACTCTTCAAGGGCACTTGATTAAATAAGTGCTAAAAGAGAAAACAGTAAAAGAAAGTCCCACCTTAATTATTGATACACTTGCCATCATGCCTTTCCATCTCTACACTCAAAGAATTGTTCATTCTATCATTTTTTTCTAGTAGAGAACTGTAAAAGTGGAAGAAGTTCTTCATTTACAATCAGAAGTTGTTTCAGTTGTGTCTGACTCTTTATGACCCCATTTGGGGTTTTCTTGGCAAAGATGCTAGATGGTTTGCCATTTCCTTCTCCAGCTCATTTTACAGATGAGGAAACTGAGGTAAACAGGGTTAAGTGATTTGCTCAAGGTCACAGAGCTAATAAGTGGCTGAGGCCAAATTTGAACTCAGGAAGATGAGTCTTTCTGACTTCAGATTTAGTGCTCTATCTACCGTGCCACCTAGCTATACCCAGCTAGGTGTTTAAATCTTGCATCTGATGATGTTTCCCTGATCCTGTGAAAGTCATTTAAGCAGTCTAAGCCTCAGTTCTTCGTCTTTACAATAAAAGGCATTTAGTCCTTGGGGTATATATCTCATAAGGCTTTTATGAAGACCAAATCAGGTCATGCATGCAAAGTGTTTCAAAACCTTGAATATACTATAAAGATTCCAGTTATTATATTTACTAAGATGTTGTTCTGTTGCTTCCTTATGACTTGTAGGCAACCCTGGGGTCTTTGAAGACTATGTCAGTAGAGCAAAAGTAGTTAGCTCCAGATATAAGGTTCTCTCTCTCTCTCTCTCTCTCTCTCTCTCTCTCTCTCTCTCTCTTCTTCTTCTTCTTCTTCTTCTTTCTCTCCCTCTCTCTCTCTCATTCCCACAGGGATCCTTTGCTTCTAACCTGAAGAAATTCATAGTTGCCTTTCTCAATCCAAATTTTTGGGTCACTGACCTGGGGAATGACAAACATCCTTGATTCGTGGTTCTCTGATCAGAAAGACCCTTCCATTGTCTCTCTGGGCCTTAAGCTATAAGGAGCTTGCAGTTCCTTAGTCCCTCTGGAAATGACCATACTTAATTGTCCATAGGTCATACTTGACCTATCCATTCAAGATGTTGCGAAAGGCTGGGGAAAATTCCCTAACCTATCTCAAAGAGCCCTGCCTTTTCTAGTAAAATTGCTTCTTCTATCTCCTTCCCTGGAGGGGATTCTAGGCAACATTCTCCCCAGAATTCACGAATGCACATGGCCAAGGACCACAATAACGGCTGTTAGACAGTTCTCTAGCATACCTCTACTTATGGAGCTCATTTATTGGCAGAGCTGGGACTAAACAGGAGCTCTGAGCTAAGCATTCTGGCCGGTTGCTGGGTCTAGATATATCCTGGCTCTTGTTCATCAACACAACATATCCTTCTCCCTCACTAGGGTAAAGCTTTACTCAAATCCTATTTTATAAGTAAAATTTCCATAAACAAAACACACAAAATACTCTAATAGCTTCTTTTTCCTTTTCTTTTGCCCACCATACTTGCCCATAAGGTCAGTGTCTGATATGACACTATGCTATAATGTTGGACTCAGAAGCTGGAAGATCTGGGCTTGAACCCTGCATCAGAGATTTAAAAGGTCTTTGGCCCTGGGCAAGTTACTTAACTATTGTGCACCTGTTTCCTAGGCTAAAAAATGAAGAATTTTAACTTGATGACCTCTCAAGTCCCTTCTAATTTTTAACTGCAACCTATTATTTTTGCCATTTAAGGGTCCTAAGCCACCCCTCTGTCTACCTCTGGCTTTTAAAGTGTTATTTTTTTTTCTAGGTAGATAGTACATAGCCTCCTCTTACCCTAGAGTTTGTGCCACACCAAGAACTCTAACAGCCAGGACATCCAGGCCTGACAGAGAGAAGCTTCAATAGACTTTCTAAGGGTATAGTAGGTGAGAGTATAAGAGGTCACAGAAAAGAGATGGGGATACAAGAGCATTGTAATAGGAACCCAAATCCTGGACCTTTACCACTACTTGGTCTATTTCCAAAGATTATTAGGGAAAAAGGAAAACAACTTATATGTTCTAAAATGTTAATAGCAGCTCTCTCTGTGGTGGCAAAGAACCAGAAATCGCTGGGATACCCATCAATTGGGGAAGTGGCTGAACAGGTTGTGGTGTATGAATGTGATGGAATACTACTGTGCTGTAAGAAATGATGAGCTTTATGATCTTAGAAAAACATAGAAAGACTTGCATGAACTGATGAAGAATGAAATGAGCAGAACCAAGAGAACACTGTATACAGCAGCAGCAATACTGTTCTAAGAGTGACTTTGAGCAAATAAGTAGTTTTGACTATTATAAATATCCAAATTAACTATAAAGGACATATGAAGAAAGCCTCTATCTGCATCTACAGAAAGATCTGATAAATAGAAGTTTGTATAGAATGATCTTACACATACACAAATATATCTGTATCTATATCTATCTATTTGTCTATCTATCTATCTATCTATCTATCTATCTATCTATCTATCTATCTATTTATTTATCTATCTATCTATCTATACCTATTTGTGTCTAATGGTAGCCATATATAGGGCAAGGAGGGAAGAGGGAAGGGAAAAAAGAGGAAAAAAGTTACATGATAATTTTATTATATATTAAAAAGGAATAGCAAGTTGTATATAAAAGATTTGCGGTTTCATGTATAATCATATTTTTATTATACAGTAATGCTTATTTTACTCCATAAATTAAAAATAAAATAAATGTGAAATAGTAAAGCCATTCATTCTTTTCAAAAAATAAAAAAATAAAAAGAATGTGTGTGTGCGCATGTGTGTATATATGCGTGTGTGCATGTGTGCGTGCTTGTGTGTGTGTGCGTGTGTGTGTTTATGTGTGTGACAGAGAGGCAAAGACAGATACAGAGACAGAAGCAGAAAGGGAAGATTCACCTTTACCTGTACAGCCACTTAATTCCTGTCTGCTTCAGTTTCCTCATCTGTGAAATGGGTGTGATAACAGCACCTACCCCCTGGCCCTCAGGGTTGTGGTGTGAGTCAAATGACATATCTGTAAAGGGCTTAACATTGCTGGCTGGCACACCGTATTGTCTTAATAAATGCTTAGGGAAAATCTGTCCATCGTTAGAGTTCATAACAACAAACATTATTAACTGTGCATTCTGTTCAGATCCTGGGGTATAGGATCCCTAACCTCATGGAGATTAGAGTTATATGTAACCCCCTATTCTTCATACATCTTCCATCTCTCCCTCTCTACTGGTTATTTACTTTTCTTCAGATCTCCCCAACCTAAAAAACAAAGAAAAAAATCCCTCAATATTCCTATAACCTTATGGTATCATAAATTCAGAACTGGCAAGGATCTTAGAGGCCATTGAGTACAACCTCCTCATTTTGCAGATGAGAAAACTCAAGCAAAGAAAGGTTAAGTGACTTGCAAGCTATCATCATATTCATTCTATTTCTGTCCTCCTTTCCCTGCCAAACAACTAGAAAGGGTAGTTTGTACTCAGAGCCTTCAGTGTCTTACCACCCACACATTTTTCAATCCCTTATAATTTGGTTTCTGTCCCCACTTCTTTTCTCTGGAACACCTCTGTCTCTGTTTCTCTCAGTCTCTCTCTGTCTCCTTCATGCTAAATGCGGTGGCCTTCTTTCTGTCATGATCCTCCTTTATATTCTCTTTGTGGACATCCTCTTCTCCCTTGCCTTTTTTTGTAAGATTTCAGTCTCATGGTACTTCTCTGACCATTTTACTTTCTCTGTCTTCTTTGCTAGATCCTCATTCTTATCCTACCCCTTAAGTGTGCAAGTCTGAGGAGGTTTTCTTTTTGAAACCCTTCTTCTTTTCCCCTTTGTGATCCCATGACTTCTGCTAGCAATTCTGTACATACGACATCCAAATCTAGCTCTACCTCTCCAACTTGCACTTTCCCCATAGTTGCAGACTCATTTTTTTTCATAATGCCTGCTGGCCTTTTTTTTGCCACTTGGATATCCTGCCAGTTCTTCAAACTCAGCGTGTACAAGAATGAATTCATCATTCCTTTCACCAACCCTGCCCATTCTTCTGCTTTCTTATTCCAATTGGTGGCACCACAATGCTTCTGTCTCAAAAGATCAGAGCAACCTTTGACTCTCCCCTCCTCTCAACCTTCCACAGTGCCTCTCACATCTGCCCCCTCCTTTTCTGACCCAAGTAACTGCTCTGCCTCAGGTCAATATTATTTCTCCCCTGAAGTATTGTGATGGTCTCTTTAACAATTTCTCTGCTTCCAGTCAATCAATCCCTTCTCCCATCCACTCTTCACATTGCTTTCTGAGTGACCATTCCAATGCACTGGTCTGATCACATTTCTTCTGTATTTAAAACATGCAAGCAATCGAACAGTACCTTCAATGACTATCACTTTGCCAAATAAAGTATAAACTTCTGATCCGGGAATTCAAAGTCTTTCTCAGAATAACTTTCTTCTCCCAACTTCTTTAATACCCCTTTTTTTCATGAATTCTATTTCCTAACCAAACTGTACCTCTTTTCATACTTCTTTTTCTTCTTTCCCTCTCCCAATTCCATGCCTTTGACCCGGGAAGGGACTCTTTTCCCCTCCAGTCTCTTCAATTTCCTCCTATTCAGATCCTCACTTTTCCCTATGGCTCAGTTGGGCCCCACCTAGTCTCCTTTACTGGAGCCTCATTCTTCTCTGTTTCCTTAAATGTAGATACCACCATAAAGCTTTACCTCATTCTCCTTTCTAAAAGTTATCACCCTGGCCTCAACTGTCATACATTTTCCTTGGACATCTTAACACTCAACATAGTTTTTCAGAGTTATCTTTGCACCTATCTTTTCTTCCTCTTTGATTTTAAACTTCTTGACAGTAGAATGTTGTATCCCCAGCACATAGCACAGGGCTTTGTGGGTAGCAGGGATTTAATAAATGTTTGTTGGACATATACTGCAAAAACTACATCCTCTCTCTATATATTTGTATATAATATATGTGTATATAATATAATGGGTATGTGTTCATACATATATGTCACATTTCCTTTTATAAAATTAAAAAAATCTTCCATTAAGGCTCATATACGCACCAAAGATCTTAATCCTAATTCTCACTCAAATAGATGAGTCTTAGGTCCCAGAGAAGGCTATGTTTTCTCTTTGCAGTTCTGAGAGTATTCATGTACAGGGTGCCATTGGCTTGAGCCTCTTCACTCTGCTTTCATTGAGTAGCTTTTAGAAAAAGAATATTTACTGAGATTCTACAATATGAACACTTGGTACAAAACAACTTCCAAAAGTCTGTGACATACTCTCCCACAAGTACTTAGAGATTCCAGAGTAAGTGTGCTCAGACTCAGAAAGCGCACATGGTAGTGATGTAATTTATAAACCCTGGTTACCAGAAGTCTCTTTATTCCATTTGTGGGGTCTCAAGAAGTTCCTCATAGACATATTGAATCATCTTAATATCTGTCCTTAGCCCTCAGAGTAGACATTGCCATCAGCTGGTCAGGGGATGCTCTAGGACAAGGGTGGGGGGATGGGAAGTACAACATCTTTCAGACATTTCAAAGCTCACAAACTCCTCCAGTCAAAAAGGGGCAGATGGGGTTCTTACCAATATGCCACACTTCCCTCTATGTCTAGAAAGACTCCATTCTCAAGTAGCTTGATAACCTGTGAGGCAAGGTAAAGTTTCCTAACCTATTCAAACAGAATTCTTGAGCAACTTTAGTTCAAGAACTTTTCATACTTGATATTAAGTCTATGAGTGCTTGCTTAAGAGATGTTCTCATCTTGTTAAGGTATCAAGGCTGGTGGTTTTCATTCATTATTTTCTGCTCAAAACTTTAAAAAAAGATGATTGCCTTGTTCATATGCATTAAAAAAACTTAGGCCATGTCGTATTTGTACAAAACATTACCATTTAAATAGAACTGCACATGGCAATTGCATTTATATCACGTAACTATCAGTGATTTCTTACTATTCATTTAGATACAAATCATGAAAAACAAATCTGGAAGTGGAAAAATTAATTAAAAAAACAAGTTTGGTCATCTGTACATAATAGACACTACAATTAAAGCTGGAGCAGAATATAAGGAGTAGATTAATGACAATGAGTGGAATTAATGACAATGAATGGAATAATTTTCCCCAAAGAAACTTTGGTTCCTAAGATGACAACCTTAACTTTTAAAAATTATTTTTAAATTATTCTTTTTCCTATTCACCTACATATCCCAATGTGTCCCTCTCTTCCCCATCCATATAAAGCTATTTCTTATTAAGAAAAAGATAGAGAAAAAATCAATAAAACTAACCAACACATCTTAAAAGTTTGACTTATATATGGTGTTTGAGGTCTGAGTTTAGTGTTCCACCACTGGACAGAAGAGTGAGAGCAGTTTTATTTGTAGTACATGGCATAATAGACACAGAACTGGTTTTAGAACCAGGAAAACATGGACTCAAATCCCTCCTCTGATAAAAAAAAATGGCTATATGACCTTGGGGAAATAATTTAATGATTTAGTGATTTATACAGCTAGGGAGTTGCTACAGAGAGGGTGCTAACCTGCATTGGTAGAGGAACTTTCTTCACCCAGGAGTTCCTCAGACCAAAGAAATCAAAGATCTAGTTCCTATCTGGAACCTATGAAATAACTCAACCAAAAATACTAGAAAATGTTAATTACTGTCCCTAAGCCAGGACACTGATATTAATATAGAACTTTTTAAACATGATTATATCTGAGTCTCACAACAACCCTGTGAGGTAGTCATAGTCTATAGGAAACAGCTCAACCCAGCTCACAAGAGGCTGGTAGTTAAATTTTTCAGTGTAGGCATTTACATGACAGAAATAATCAGGTACTAGTATAAATCAGGGCTTGATTTATTGTTTCATTGGTCATCTTGACTTAAAGTGATTGAAAAAAATGTTAGTAACAGTACTCTAAAAATGTGTGCATCTTATTTTGTTTTTCTTCTTTATTTGCTTTTTTTTTTCTGGAGAAGTAGTTGTTAAATATTTACCAGCATGTTGCTAGAAGCAAGTAGTGCAGGTGTTGTCCTATTTTAGAGATGAAGAAACTGAGGGGTGAGGGAGGTGAAGTGGTTTTCCCAAGGTTATATGGACTAGCAAATGTCAAACGCAAAATTTGAATCCAGCTTTCTGTCTTTGCTCTGAATCCAACACTCTCTTCGTTATACTACACACTCTTTTATGAAATATTTTTCCTGATATAAATTCAACACAAGTAACTTCTTAGTCTGTTTTTGTATTTAAAAGTTCTTAACATATAGTTATTTCCCGTTTAAACCTATTTCAACTTGTATTATCATGTTCTTCAGGGCAGATGTCTAATCGGTTCATCTTTTCTCAGTTTAAAAATGATTATAAAGGCAATTGACAGTTTAAAAATCAATATTTAATGAGCACAAATGATTTGAAAGATAATGTAATGTTACTAAACCACTTCATTTGTTTAACAGGGCAAGGTTTTGTCTTTGTGGAACCTAAAAAACACTTGTTGGCTGATTAAGTAACAGATGTTAAATATCTACTGTATGTAGATCGCTGTGGTGGGCATGGAGGATACAGAGATAAAGTATATGATACCCCCTGCTCTCAAGCAACTTACAGTCCAGGAGGGGGACTGAGTATGTAAAGAAAAACTATAAAATGAATTAGAAAATTATAATTTTATCAACCAATGATGAGAGTATTGAGAAGTGTTGATCACTTCCAGGTGAGGTGATCAGGAAGGCTTCACCTGATTTGGACTTTAAATGTATTTATTTTAAAAGAGAAAACAATGTGAGGAGAGTCTGTTCTAAGTACAGAAAACAGCCTAGATAGGGCAGATAGACAAGATGAGAGCAGGGCATTGCAAGGGGTATGGATTTTCAAAAGTACATAATGGGGAGATAGTCACAATCTTTTAGCATTTCTTCAGAGTTTAGTTACCACTTTCCCTCCTCAAATAAATATTTTGGTATTCTAGAAAATCATTCTAGTTTCTTGACAACTTGAAAATATTGAATCCTAAATGATTGTGCTACCTAATATGAATTCCAAGTAACCTGTTTACAGAACAGATTGAAATGAACTAGTCCATATCTACCTTATAGATTCAAAAATTTCTTCCATGCTTCAATATTCTTTTTTAGGCTCTATATGTACATTCATATTAAACATATTTTCACATTAGTCATATTGTAAAGAAGAATTACAACTAATGAGGTGAACTGTATGAAAAAAAAGAAATAGAAAAAAAAAACAGAAAAAAGAGCAAATAGTATGCTTTCATCTGCATTCAGACTCCATAGTTCTTTCTCTGGATATGAGCCATCATGAATATTTTGGAGTTGTCTTAGATCATTGCTGAGAAGAGCTAAGTATATGAAAGTCAGTCATCATATAATGTAGTTGTTACTGTGTACAATGTTCTCCTGGTTCTCACTTCATTCAGCATCAGTTCATATAGGTGTTTCCAGATTTTTCTGAAGTCGGCCTGCTCATCGTTTCTTATAGCACAATAGTATTCCATTATATTCATCTACCACAACTTGTTCAGCCATTCCACAATTGATGGGCATCCCCTCAATTTCCAAATCTTAGCCACCACAAAAAGAACTGCTATAATTTTTTTTGTACCTGTGGGTCCTTTTCCCATTTTTATGATCTTGTTGGAATACGGCCCTAGAAGTGGTATTTCTGGGTGAAAGGGTATGTCTTTTTTATAGCCCTTTGGGCCTAGCTCCACATTGCTCTCCAAAATGGTTGCCATCAGTTCACAACTTCACCAACAAGGCATTTGTATTCCAATTTTCCCACATCTTCTCCAACACTTATCATTTTCCTGTTTTGTCATGTTAGTCAATCTGATATGTGTGATGTGGTACCTCAGAGGTGTCTTGATTTGCATTTCTTTAATCAGTAGTAATTTAGAGATGCTTCCATATTCTTTCACTCCTTCAAGATATGGGCAACTTTTTCCAATTTAGTGCCTATAAGAACGTATGCAGTGGCCATCATTATCGTATGTTATAACGTTCAACTGTATAAGCAAATCTGTTGCTTGTTTTTCAAGGACTATGTAGAACATAATACAATCTCCTGGCTTCTTTTGATTGAACCTCCACTTGAATGTCTTTATGGAGATAGTCCCCCACTTTTGACGGAACCCTCACTTCTAAGGCATTCATATAAGTAGTAAGTATACATTTATAATAGTATTCCTTAGAAATACATATAACGCTTTACCAGGGCTACTTACCCAACTCTCACTTTCACTGTCCAACCCAATCCTTAGAAGATGATTGACTCCTACTACCCTCAGAGATCTATAGATAGGCTGGGGCTAGGCCCATGAACCCCCATGGGCATGGTTACCGTTGAGTAACAGCCATCAGCCTAAATTAGCTTTTAGCAAAGACATTTACTAAGCTGTACAGTAAGAAGAGTTGATATAAAAGTTTTCTCTAAAAGTCTGGGGAACACTCTCACAAAAGTATATACCGTTAATGGAAGAGAGACCTCTAATTGTAGAGAGCATCTGTGTCCAAAGGGTAAACTCACAGCTACTGGTTATTGGAAACCCTTTTCTTGGAATCTATAGCTGTTAATCTTCTCTGATGGAAGAGGTTTACACTCTTTGAAACTTCTTCCTCTCTCATGTGGCTATCTTTCTACATTTATCTGTATCCGTCTGTGTTTTTCCTCTGTATGATTTCTGGATGCATCGTCAGACTCTGATCTATTCCCTCCAATAACATGGTCAACTAACAAGGAGGGGAGGGAGAGAGGAGGAAGAGATAGAGAGAAACTCTTTATCCCAAGAATTATTCTCTTTCATGGACTTGGAATACTCTTAACTAGAATCTTCTACCACTAGGTGGGTCCATTACTTAACTGGGCAATTACTGACATTTTACCCACCATTCAAAGCCATAAATCAGGGTAGGGGGAACCTGCGGCCTCGAGGCCACACGTGGCCTTCTAGGTCCTTGGGTGTGACCTTTTAACTAAGACCAAGTTTTAATAAAAGGATTTGTTCCGTGAAGTTTGGATCCAGTCAAAGGGCCACACTTAAGGACCTAGAGGACCACATGTGGCCTTGAGGCCCATGGTTCCCCATCCTTGCCCTAAGTGCTATGCTTAGCTTGATTTGTTTAGCTAATTTGTGTATTCCCTTTTTGACCCACTTAAAGTATATGCCAGAAAAGAGAATCTCAAGGTATAAACAAACTTGTTTACACATTTAAAAAATCTAATCATGTCATTGATTGATTCAGATGGCGATATAGAATGCTCTCCATTACACATATTAGGTATTAAATATTCTCAGATTGATTTTAAATCAAAATTTCACTGCTTTCTAAAGAGATTGCTATTTGCCTGATGTTTCAAAATTTATACTACAAATTGTTCATGGACCTAGATTCTGACTTTATAATTCAGTCACTGTCTCCTATTATGCCATAGTAGAGGCTCTGATTCAAACAGCCAGAACTGTTGCACTGTGAAGTGAGTATTTCTTTTTTTTATATATAAATTTTATTTAATATATTTAGTTTTCAGCATTGATTTTCACAGGAGTTTGAATTGCAAATTTTCTCCCAATTTCTACCCTCCCCCCTACTCCAAGATGGCATATATTCTGGTTGCCCTGTTTCCCCAGTCTGCCCTCCCATCTGTCACCCCACTACCCTCCCATCCCCTTTTCCTTTCCTTTCTTGTAGGGCAAGATAAATTTCTATGCCTCATTGCCTGTGAATCTTATTTTCTTGTTGCCTGAAAAAACTTTTTTGTTTTTGTTTTTGAACATCTATTTTTTAAAACTTTGAGTTCCAAATTCTTTCCCCTCTTCCCTTCCCACCCAGCCTCCCTAAGAAGTCAAGCAATTCAACATGGGCCACACGCATATCATTATGTATAACCCTTCAACAATACTCATGTTGTGAAAGACTAACTATATTTTGCTTC
>CM053622.1:373093140-373123634 GCA_028646595.1 Phalanger gymnotis
TGTATATGTATGTATGTGTGTGTATATATATAAGAGAGAGAGAGAGAGAGGGAGAGAGAGAGACAAAGAGAGAGAGAGGGAGAGGGAGAGAGAAACTCCAAATGTGGGAACTCCTTCCAACAACAGATCTTAGTTCCTCTGTCTGTCTCTGTCTCTGTCTCTGTCCCTGTGTCTCTCTATTTCTCTCCCCCACCCTCATTCACCCTTTCTACTTTGTCCCTATCTTTCTCTCCATTTCTCTTTGCCCTGTGCAATTCTCTCTCTCTGTCAGTTCAATGTTTAATAAAGTTTTAAAAGCACCAGCAATGTTCCCACAGCACTCCTAGACCAATAGAAAGACCTAAGGATAATTTATTTTCTGCAAAAGACTAAGACACACAGTGACCAAAGGTGGGACTCTAGAACAGTATACCCAATAGTTCTACTTATTCAACAGTTATTAAAAGTTAATAGCTATAGACAGCTAGGTGACATAGTAAATATAACAATGGGCTTTGAATCAGGAAGACCTGAGCTCAAATCCAGTCTCAGACATTTATTAATGTGTGATTCTGGGCAAGTCATTTATCATTTGTCTGCCTTGGTTTTCTCATCTATAAAATGGAGACAGTAATAGAATCTACATTCTCAGCTACTTGTGAGGATCAAATGAGACAATATCTGTAAAGTCCTTATCGTATTGCCTTCACTTAATAAATCACTTAGTAAATATTTGTTTCCTTTCTACTTTTCATTGCCCAACTGGACAGACAGACCTACAGACAGAGGAGCAGAGAGAAAGGAAGAGGGAAAACAGGGTGTTGGTCATGGAATTTAGGAACAGTGTTTGATGAGGGGTTCAGAAAACCTGGGTTTAAATTCCACCTCACACATCAGCTCTTTCACCCCAAGCAAGTCACTGAATTTATATGACTCTGACAACCCCCTAAGACTTGACTGTCACCTCATAGACCAGCTAACATCTGCTGTTGGAAGGAGTTCCCACATATGGAGTTCTCTACATATATCTCCTTCAGGTATTAGATTAGGATGGATAGATAGATAGATAGATAGATAGATAGATAGATAGATAGATAGATAGATAGATAGATAGATAGATAGATAATCTTTCACAACAGCCTTAAGGTAAGAGATCATGCAAACCATATAAGCAGTTATAATTCTTGTCAAGTTGTTCATAGAACTTACTTTCTTGATACAATGATTCTAATACTTAGATTTTCAGAGAGGCTGCATGTTATAGTGAGTAGACAGCTGGCTTCAGAGTAAACCACACTAAGTTTTAAGTTCTGTCTATGATACACGCTGGCTTTGTGACTAGTCCAGTCACACAACCTCTCTGTGGCCCCAGGCAACTCTCAAATTGCTGATCCTCACTTGCAGGGAAGTTTCTCAGAAGATGTTCTACTGATAAAAATCACAGGTTTAGGGGAAAAAAAAGAAGAAAAATATTTCTTAAAACTCTATATTTACTTGTAGTAACCACTTTTTTGCCTAAAATTTTAGGACTAATAAATCTATATGAGGTTTTAGGAGACTGAAGAGGCCTTAAGAAACAAAAAAAGTCTCTCATCTTCCATCAATTTATGTATTATCCTTTCCTTAGTGTTGAGAGACAAGAAATATGGCCATTTTAAACATTGATTCATAGTTGTTTAATGTACATATTTTATTGATACTTTTTTCAAGTAAAAGTCAGACCCTCTAGAACTCTCCTTCTTAACAAAGAAAAACTGTTAAGCAAAACAGTATACTTGGCTACCATGTCTCATAGCCTTTTCAGTATTCCAAGTACGTAGCCCCCCATTTCTCTATAGAATGGATAGGAGTATATTTCAACCTCTCTCCTCTGGATTCAAGATCCATGCTTAACATATTTTTAATATGGATTTGTTTAAAAAAAAAAACTATCTCCTTTATAAAGTGACATATTTAGTTCCATGAATCACAAAGTCAAGATATTAGGGCTTATTCATTCATTCATTCATTTATTCATTTTACATTGTAACAGTAATCTGTGAATGACCTCAATTCATCAATAAATAGAGAAGAGGAAGGTAAGGTTTTCAGTGGTTATGCTTCTATTACTTTTTATTTCCGTTTCAGCCTCTATCCATTGACAAATAACCAATGTCATTCACAGCTTTCTTAACAAGAGAAGTAGAATAGTTAAGGACTTGCTCAATTTCAGTTAAAATGAGATATATAATTATTTGAATCCATTTCTGTGGATTTTTTAAGGTCCCCTGAATTTGAAATTAATGAGGTTCAACTATACACTTTCATACAGTAAAGCATGTGAGCAAAATGAAAGTACAGGAGATTTTACATCCTCGGGCCAGTGACTTATCTATTGGAGCACATTTGGTCCCTGGTGTGGTACAAAACACTTGATTTCATTCCTGTTTCTAGACAAAATGCCTCCATATAAGTGGCCTATGCAGCTAGCAATTTGATCATTTATAACTGAGGGACCACTTTAAACTAAAGGAAGAGACCCAGGAGAGCCATGAATTCCACCAAAAAAAAAAACACACAAAACACTAAGATTGCACAATTGTTTCAAGCACGGTAAGGAGGAACTTCTTTACAGAGAAAACCCCTAAAATGAAGCAATGTGTTCAGCAGAACCCAATGCCCAGTGACCTTGGTTTGGCTCGTGCCACCAGGAAGGTTATTCCAAAGTAATGTTGCTATCTGATCTGTTTTCATTCCTACTCTGAAACATCTTGATATGGAATGAGAAGTACTTGAGAATGTTCACCATCAAAACATCTGTATTGTCAAGTTTGTCTCCTTTCCTACTTAACACTAGTAGTTAGTTTCCAAGGAGTAGTTGAGCATGTGAGAAACACTTTGCTAAGCACTGTGGAGAGGAAAATAATGAATAAGACCTGGTCTCTACTTCAAGGAGCTTATTTCATATATATTATGGAAGATAAGACAAATTCACAAATATCAATAAGACAGGAAGATGAAGGTTGAAAGAAGCAGCACAATTAAAATATGGGAACACAGAGGGATGAATGATCAATTCCGATGGCAAGTCTAAAGGAAAGATGTTTAGCTGTCAATACAGCATCCTGATAGAATTTTGGTCAAAAGATATAGAGAAATATTTCTCTAAAGAAAATTTTCAAACTATGAATAGCCTTATGAAAGAATTCTCCAAATCACTTGTAATAATAAAAATGAAAATCAGAAGAAGTCTGGGGTTTGATGAGCTCATTGACTATTGAAAAACATGGAGAGACTTGCATAAAATAATGAAGAGTGGAATGAGCAGAACCAAGAGAACACTGTATACAGTAACAGCAATATTGTTTTAAACACAACTTTGAGCAAATAAGCCACTTTGACTGTTGTGAATACCTGAATCAACTAAAAAGGACATGAAGGAAGATACTATCTGCATGCAGAGAAGGAACTGATGTATGGAAGTATGTATAGAATGATTTTTCATATATATTATATATATATGTATGTGTAAATATTTATAGGCACATATTTGTGTCTAATGCTGGCTGTCTCTAGGGTGAGGGGAAGGGAAAAAAGGGAAAACAAATTACATGATAACATTATCATATATTTAAAAGGAACAGCAAGTTATACATGATAGTTTAGCAGTTTCATGTGCAATCATCTTTATTAATTCTACAATGTTATAGAAATATTTGTGTTCTTCCATAAATCAATAAAAATAAAATAAAAAAGAAATTGGTGAAAAATAACAAAATATGGGAATAGTAAATGTTGGAAGGATTATGGAATGATAAACATACTGTTCACCGTAAGTAGAATTCTGAATTGGCCAAATTATTCTAGAAATCAATTTGGAATTACCTTCAGAATTTAGCTAAAATGGCCATAGTTTTTGACCTAGAAATGCTCAAGAAGTTCAGTGCCAAATAGGAAGGCCCCATAACCGCCAAGTATTTGCAGTAGCGCTTTTTTTTGCAAGGTAATTGGGGTTAAGTGACTTGCTCAGGATCACACAATGAGTGTCAAGTGTTTGAGGCCAGATTTGAACTCAGGTCCTCCTGACTCCAGGGCCAGTGCTCTACCCATTGCACCACCTAGCTGCCCCAGTAGCAGTTTTTATAATACAAAACCCTGGAAACAAAATAGATGCCCATGGAATGGAACAGAATATTACTATGGTATAAAATGATGAATATCAAGAAACTTGGGGAAATTTATGAACACGTATGGAAGAGAATGCATCAAAAGAGAATAAAAAGTAAAAAGTAAAAGGAGGGGCTATATGTACTTGACTTTTAGAGATAAGGGAAAAGGATGAATGATAGTTGCTGGGTAGAAATTGTTAGAGAGGCAAGGGTGTGGGCTTTTATGGAATCAAACATAAAAGAGAACTTCAGGAAGGGGCCAAGCAATGAGAAGAAATGCTATAAAGAAGGAAAGGATAAATACAGCTATGGAAAGTCAGCAGACTGGGCAATTAGTTGCTGATTGTTGAGCAGAAACCTGATTACTAGGGGTTGAGGAGAGAATCAGAAGAAAGCTTGAAGAGGCAGTGAGCATTGACAAGTCAGTTCATCTTTTTTTTTAGTCACTAATATGTGCCAGCAGCTGTGCAAGGATCAAAATCCAATCCCCCTCTCAGGGTGCTTATATTCTAATGGGGACACGGGCAGCTAGGTGGCACAGTGAGTGGAGCACTGGCCCTGGAGTCAGGAGTACCTGAGTTCAAATCTGACCTCAGACACTTGACACACTTACTAGCTGTGTGACCTCAGGCAAGTCACTTAACCCCAATTGCCCTGCCAAAAAAACCCAAAACAAAACTGTAAAACAAACAAACATTCTAATAGGGAAGCAAAACTTCAGAATAACTAAGCACATGCAAAAACTACACAGAGTTATTAGAAGGACATATTAGAAGGGAAGTCACTAGAGACTGAGGGGTAAAAGTGGGTGAAAGATGAGTAAAAACTTATGGGGGGGTGGGAAATGTCACCTTAGTTTTCTTTGAGACTCAACTGAAATCTCAGCTTCCATAGGTGGCCTTGAGGTCCCATTAGAGGATAGTGATTTCCCTTATGTGATTGCCTTCCATATATGCTCTTTGATGTTCAAATGAATGATAGGATAGTAGCTTAAAGGGGGAGTAGGGCTGAGGAATGTTTATTTAAGGATAGAGGAGACTTGGCCACATCTACAGGGAGGGAAGGAAGCAATGGAAAGGAGGAAATTGAAAATGTAATAAAAATGGAATGATTGATGGAAGAAGTTTCTGGAGGAGGTATTACAAGTTTGGAACTTGAGCACAGGTGAAGAGATTAATTTAGGAAAAGAGAAAGGACACTTCTTTCTCTGAGACAGTCCTAAAGAATATGGTTGATGATAGCATAGTCCATTTTTATGTGATAGAAAAAGTTGAGACAGCTATTATCAGATGACTTTACTCTTCTCAGAAAAGTAAGAGATGAACTCATCTGGATCTGATTTTTACCAAGTAGGAGGAACTATTTGTTTAAATGGAAATGATGGGAACTATGAGGCTGGGGCAGAGATCACTACAACTTAGAATTTGTGATAGAGAATGAGGAACACATAGCATAGCACACACCAGATCTTTGGAAAGAAGATTTTAAAGGGTTCAGGAACAGGATAGGTAGGGTGCCATCCAGAAACATTCTTCGGGGAATGAAACTGAGGAGGAATGAGGAGTTATCCAGAACAAATTTCTAAAGATACAGAAAAACCCCAACCCAAACAAGTCCAACAAGTATTAAAAAAATGTGTCTGGTGAAGGATTATAAGAAGAGGTGGTTGTATATGGGAAAATGTACCTCTTTATCTTCAAGGGAGCTGCTGGCAAGTGGTTTTCCCAGTTTGAAGGAGAAACTGAAGGATCTTGATGGTTAGAAGCCTCTAGGAACAGGATAAGCCAGAGACCTTTCGCTCTCAGTAAAGATACAGGCCCAGCGAGAATGTGTACCAGGAGTGTGAATTGATGGCAAGGAGGAGTATGGCAACCTTGAACTGAATATGATAATAAGAAGTTGAAACATTGTCTGACTCACTGACTCATTTAAAGAATAATCTACAAGCACAGAATTCGCCATATATACTTGCTGTTCTGAGACATGATGAAGCTATTTCCTCTCCTCTCTCCACTGTGTCGTCTCTGCTTGACCAACTGGCAACTCGCCCTTGGGAGTTTCCTGCTTTCCTTGAGTTTTCTTTGTTTATTATTTGTATTTTTATAAGGAATTTTTGTCTTCAGATAAAGATGACCGGATTTTTGTTGTATTCTGCATGTTTGCTGTTACAGAGTGAATCACTCAAAGGACAGAAGGCCAAAGGAGCCTGAGACCAATTACCTTGGACTAAACCATTTGAATCTCTATTAAGTTCCCTTCCTGACTCTACAAAAGGGAGCTTTGTAGGTAATTCATTGACTAATCCGCATTTTAAAAATACAACTAAGGAGGATGAAAACAAGGATAAGTAATGGAGGATGAATATAAAATTTGGATACAACAGAACTTTAAGAGTCAGTAGTACTTATTTTTTTAACTTATGCTATTGAAAAAAATCTAAGGGAAGTAAAGCAATATTTTTTGAAGCATTAAGGAAAAGAGAAAGATAATAGGAGGAATAGAATTACTACTCAGGATATATGGGATGATGATAATAATAGAAAACAGAGAGAAAGCATAGCTGCTCAACTCTAGACTCTTTTCTTTATCTTCTGTAAATTTGGTAACCTCACCAGCTTTGTTTAAACTATAATCTCTATGTATGTGACTCATTTATTTTACATACATACGTACATGAATTATATCTATATCTATCTATCTCTATATTTATCTATCTATCTATCTATCTATCTCTACATCTCTATCTGTATCTATTTCTATCTGTATCTGTCTGCCTGTCCATCTTGCTATATCTATCTCTGTCTATCTGTCTGTCTATCTATCAATCTATCCGTCTATTTATGTATTCGTCTGTCTGTCCCCTTATCACCTGTCTTTTCCTTGAGCTTCAGTCCTATAATCACCAAGTATCTATTGGATATTTTGAACTAGCTAATGCAGAGACATATGAAAACCAGTAAGTCCAAAGCTGAACTTATCAACTTTCCCCCTAATCTCTCTCCTCTCCCAAATTTCCTTATTTTTGTCAAAGATATTACCATCCTTTCAATCTCCCAGGTGTGTAAACTTGGTGTTATCTTTCACCCCACATATCCAATCAGTAAACTCTTGCCTAAATTATTGCAATGACCTCCTAATTGTCTTGTCCATCCTTTACACTGCTACCAAAGTTATTTTGCTTATACATAGATCTTGTTGTGCCATTCATCTATGCAATTAATCCCAATGATGCCCTATTGCTTCTAAGATATTACATAAACTTTTGTGTAGCTTTCAAAGACTTTCTCAGTGTGGCCATAATTCTATATTTCTGGCCTCATTGGATATTTCTTCTCTTTCTGTACTTTGTGATCTACTCAAACTATGCTTCCCTCTATTATTCCATACAGTAATCCATCTGCCCTCTGCATGCCTTTACATATGAATCCCCTGTGCCTTAAATGCACTCCTTTCTTCTGCCTCATAGAATCACTTTCTTCCTTAAAGATGGAGCCTAAGAACTCTCTTCTTCAAGAAGCCTATGCTGATTCTCCCACAAACCCAACTCTTAGAGCCTGCCTTCTCAAATTATAGCTCGTATTTAACTCCTTTCTTTTTCTTTTCATTTATTTGTTTTATATCTATTCTGCATGATCTAATGTATGGATTTGTTGCCTTTTCTATTTGAATGTAACCTCCTTGAGAGTGGGTATTGTTTCGTTCCATATTCCTGTATCCCCAGGATGTAGCCCAGTCCCTAGCACATAGTAGTAACCTAATAAATGTTTGCTGATTGAATTATTATTGCATATTTCTTTGCCAGGATTGTTTTCTTAATATTTATACACTCATCACTGCTTATTTGATAACCTATAGAAGAGAATACCTTTATCTATAAGAGAAGAGGAAACTTTTTTGTCACTTAACATGTTCTATTTTTGGTTAAGTGAAATTAAAAACATCACTGAGGGCTTTTGAGCTATATGTTGGGGTGGGTACCTTCAACCTGGTGTAGCTCTTTTAGGACTCTTTTGTGAAAGGGACCATGGGAGCTACATATATTAAACATCTTAGTAATGAACTGCAGATGGACAATAGTCTTGACATAGAAAAAAGTGGGAGGAGGAATTTGGACTACACATTGTTCAGTGTTTTCAGTGATCTCAAATGCTTTCTACTACAAAAGTCTTCAACACAGAAGTTTTGGGGACACTGTGAGCTATAAATCATGGAATCTTATAATCTCAGAATCACGATGACGAGGTACCCAAAGTGCAAGGGAAAGATGCATAATGGGTATAATGTAGGGCACAGAACATTTACCAAGAATGATTTGTGTGAGAGAAATAGCATAAAAAGCATCATAGAATGTGTGTATAAATGGAAAATCAGGTGGTCATGTAAGAGCTGACACTGATGTATAGTTCTTTAAGGCACGGCAAGGGCTGTGGGAGATTTATCTCATTTTGTCATATAGGACACAATACATGGACAGCCCACGTGGTACATTGGTACTCTCAATGTATTAAAAAAACAGAATGATAGAGAGGCCTGTGGCCTTTATGGGCAATTTATAGAAAAAGCATAGGCAAGAATTTCCCAGAATGAGACACACAAAGTATCCTACCTATGAAATCATAGATTCATCAAAATATCCATGATAAGTATTCCACATAAGTTTCCCTGGTAAGATTTTTGGAGACATCCATCATCTGATATGATTTGGGAGGAATTCTAGCCTCCTTGACTGATTTTGTATGTATGTGTGTGTTTGTTTGTGTGAATGATGTATGTATATGTATGGGCATAATGTGTATGTATGTGTATGTGTGTGTGCGTGTGTGTCTTCCTAAGTTTTGGGTTTGCACCCTGTCTGAGATTGTAGCCCTAACTACAAAGCATTTTATCAAATTAAAGGGAAAATGACTGTTTGAGGTATGATTGGATGAGAAACATTACACATTCTAAATGAGATTCTTAATGATTATGTAAGTCCACCTGGGGTTCAAAGTGTGGTCTATTTAAAGAGTGCACTTAATAGAGCTCTAACTTTAAGAGCAGTCTCTACATATGATTAGAGATATAAAGACAAAACACTTTGTCTTCCCATCTATATGAGGATGTGTTTTGTACAAAGGAAACATAAGTACATTATTTGACTCATGATTAATAGAGTATTTATATGTATGGAGGCAAAGAAATGTTGGAACCTGTTTATGTACATAAATAGCCTTCTTCACATTTGTATTTCTTGCTTAAAATGGTGAAATTTACCTGATCAGCATCAGTATGGAGATATATGTATACATATATATATATACGTATATATATGTATACATATATCTCCATGCTATATATATATATATATATTTATATATCTCCATATATATACATCTCCACATATACGTATATATATGCATATGCACATATATATTTAATAATGGCTTTACTTTGCTTAAGAACCACCTTTGCCCTCATTTTCTCATTCTGAAAATCATTAATGAAAAGAAGCTAGGCGTGTGTGTGTGCGCGCGCGCGCACGTAGGGAGGTGGAAGAAGATTTCTGGGTATCTTCCCTTCTTCCGCTCCCCATTTTGCTATGCCCCTTCCCAAACACAGATTGCATCATTAGTATTTAAACCGCAAGCAAAAATCCAATCTGTGAATCTGAGAGCAGGCCTTGCCCAAGACCTTTGATGTCCTGTCACATGATGAGTTAAATCCTATGCTTCATCACATCAGGTTTTAATTTGCTACAATAGAAATAAATTACATACTGAGTAGAGGGACAGATAGTGTCTGTTTAATACCAATTTTCTGAAGTGGTTGGAGGCGGCATTCAAGTCAAATGATCAGGATCAGAAAATATTGCAATTTGTCAGCTTTATTATGTTTCTGGTAATTTGCCATATCCATAATTTAGGTATTTAGGAAATTCTTGCTTTGAGGTCAGGCATTTATTGCCCTTGTTGATAAGACTTTGTTCCTCGATGCAGTCTGGCAGAGGAGTGGTTAACATCATATGGGAAATGTTAATCCTGCCCCTCTCCGGAATATTCAGCAATCCTGCAGTTTTAGACATGTTTCTAATTTCCTTTTTAAGAACCAAAGTGTAGAGATTAGAAAAGATAGCAAGTGGAATTATTTACTGACTCATTTCATTAAGTCCTTGGACTGGAGTCACGTCTGAAGGAGATCTAGTTTAAGAATTGCCGCAAAATTCAGAAAAAAACAACAGCAAAATACCCACCAGAAACTGGAATTTATATTTCCAAGTAGATTTATGCTGAACAGGGGTGCAAATTCCTACGTTTCAGGGAAAATTAAGAGCATATGTTTCAGAATTCAGTTCTAATTTGCAATGAATTGCTTCAGTAAAACCACTTATATCAATATTGTTAATCTTAATGGTTTCAAGTGACCCATGTTTTAATAATCCAGACCATCAGTTGAGGGCAATTCTCTTTTCCTAATTAAGAATGTTTGACCACAAGAGGGAGTTCCTTGCCAACTGTTTACTTATCCTGAAAAGATATTGTGCACTGAAGTTACAAAGAAAAATAACGCCAAATATATCTAGTTTCTTCAGGATTTTTAGGCTAAGGAAGTCATCACAATTGATATAAATGCACACCCTTCAATGGATCTTTGGAATGAAATATAATTTGCACTACAAAATTCAATTTTGAGGATAACATACCCATCTCTCTTTGAAAAGGAAATGATGCATCATGTATTTGAAAGTGGCTTCCAAATTTGCACCTGCAAAATTGCAAATGTGCCCATTTGTGTACAAAACCCACATTTGCACATGCAGAGGAGCATTGGAGGGCATATATTATGCTACTGTACGACTAATTTGGTTAATTTGCATGAGTAAAGATAGCTTTGTCTACGTAAATCGATGCACATTCATATGCTGACTTTGGCACTATCAATGAAGGCAGTACAGGGTACAGATATAACTTATAAAACTACACAAATTAAATTAACACCTTTAGAGGGTAAGAGTTAGTACTCCAAAAGTGGACTTCTTGAAATCCATATTAAGGTTATTTTCCCCATGATTAGGTAGGTGTACAATATGAATAATAATTTCATCATATATTAGAAAATGAAATGTGCTTGCTATCTCATCACAATTCAAGTTATGATAATATGTAATTCAGAAGTATCCTAGTAAAATGTGCAGGGCTTGGAAATGATATTAGCATAATTAGGAAATGATATTAGATATGCAATGTTGTTCTATGTCTCTTTTTCATTTAAGGCAAAGCGTTAGGATTGTTTCATAACTTGTAAATTATTTCTGCAGAAGTTGATTTCATTGACGTGCATCCTGAAAGGATTGTTTGATAGGAGAGTAGCCAGGACTCAGCAGCCAGGAGTCAGTCTCTGGATTCTCATAGGCCTCCCCTCCACCCCATTTCAAAGCACCTTTCTTCCTGTCTTATGATTAGAAATTGTCTTTCTGTCAGAGGACCTTGCTTTTTTGGTGAAAGGCACCATGGAAATAAATATAGAGAAAATTAATAAGTGTTCTGGTGCTAAGTGTGGTGATTTTGACAAAACTTACTTGGAGAAAAATACTATATTGCGTATCTGTTCCCGGTGTGCCTTGATGGTTCAAGTTATAAATCTGTGATACAGGAGAAGAAAATTCCAGTAATTTTTTAAACTGCCTTCTCCTACCCCTTCCTTTAATTCTGAGAATTCTATTATTTTAAACTATTTTGAACACATTTTTACCACATGAAGTTGCGCATCATTAAAGAGGACTTTTTTTAGTGTAACTTGGACTGGTAAGAAAGGAAACCCAGCCCTTCTGTGACTCAAGCTGAGTTTTGGCCCCACCTGGTCTCAAGTCAGCCATGAGGAGGAATAAAGAGATAGCACATGTTTGTCAAGTTCCATCAATCAGAATGAGCACATACATACATATAGAAACATACATACATAAATATCTTAAGGTATGAGATTCTAGACTTTTTAACATGAAGCAGAATAAATATATACAAAATATACTTTTTTGTCATCGTAAATGATAGATTTAAAACTTTGTATAGCTTGTTCATCCTGATTCCTTCAGAAATAAGACATCAGGTGGCCATAAACCATAAAAGAAAAGCTTCTAATGAGTTTAGGTAGAGGTGGAAGAATTTGACCCATTCCGCCTACAGGAGTGGTAAACGAAGCAAGTTTTCTCCTCTGTCAGATTATAGAAAACCCTGGATTAGTTCTTCTGAAACTAGAAATCAAGCATTTCCCACTACCTATCATCATCATCTTAATCATCTTCATTATCATCATTATCATCATCTCTAATAATACCATGTTTTCAATAATAAATGACACACGTGTTCTATCATGTATTGGTTAAGCAACAAACTATTATTGATATTTATTTATTAAATTGTTATGCATTTATTATTAATGTTAGAAAAATTATAGCACCATGAATGAATAGCACCATAAATCCTACATGTGTTGTATTATTAAGCAATAATCTCTCCATATATCTGTATATACACATATCCTTTTATATTACATGTGAATAATCTATGATTTCATCAGTGGGGGGAACTCCTAGAGCTTGAACTACCTTCATCAACAAACATTATAAACTATCTATGAATTAGTATAGAAGCCTAAAGGCACTAGGAGGTCAGGGGACCCTTGAAGTGACACAAAAGTAACAGTTTTCTCAAAGAGTTTTCTTGCCTCTTGGTCCAATATTCTACTATAGGATGCTGACACCATACATATACTCACCTGGGCATGCACATTTAGCTTGGTCTGTATGTAGACTGTCATATGTGTTTCTCTTCACATTAGAATGTGAGCTTTTCCAGCGTAGAAATTGTCTCACATTTGTATTTCTATCACCAGCACTTAGCATAGCATTTTGCACATAGTAAGTGCTTAATAAATGCTTTATTAATCCATTCATCTATTTATCTATTCATTATATGAATTCTCAGGAAGAAAATTTAGAATTATAATGGCACTAAAAACCTCAATAAAGACTGCAGTTTTTTTAAACTTTCTGATCCAGATGTTTGGAAACATCTAGCTAATTAAATGGCTTTTTAAAACTTTCGTCTAGATATTTATCAAAATATAGAAACATCTATAGCATTTTCATGAAGTAATACGGTCCTATTTATTCAACAAGCTTCTTTGTTTTGACGACTCACCCAAATAATTGGTGTACATATGTAAATGGAACCTTCTTTATATTATTCCAAAGAAGAAAAATGATACATTATAGGCCATAAAATATTTTAAGGTCCTGTTACAGAGCTCAGATAAACCTTCTAAGCAGACACCATGCCTAATCCCATGTTCTTTCCAGGACTTATCCTGGCTTTGGCATTGAAATGTTAAGTTGTAATCATTTTATGTCATTTGTTATTATTATTATTGCTGTTGGCATTATGATGCATTTAAAAACATATAAAATACAGAAACACAACCTGGTGAAATGAGGATTTAATAGGTAGTTTCCCCTGCATCGACTCTCAAACTAAAAGCAACATGCAGCAATAGTGTGTTCCAAATAGAGGTCAAGGGAACCTGTTTCTTCAGGATTTAAAGAATTTGGATAAATGCCAACGAGCTAATGAAAAAAAGACGGTTGAGAATGTGGCAAAATATCAACAGGCCTATACTGGACTGAGGGCTTCAGTTAATACTGCAGAAAGCTATCTTTAATACCTATTGGATGCCCAGCAGGAAGAGCAAGGCTGGGATTAGAGATAATGATACTTGTTGGAACTGCAGGGAGGCAAAAGAGAAAGCTATAGACCTCCTCTGGCTTTGTAAAAGCATATTGGGGAGAAGCTCATATTCAGGAGAACATGATACCTAACAGTGATATACCTAACACTCCACATTTTTCTTTTTTTTCTTTTATGTTACTAGGAGGCAGCTATTTCACATTTAAATGAATCGTTGAAATACTGACAATAACAAAGACAGTCAGAGATCCCATAGCAAAGTGTCTCTACGTCTCCATCTTCATTATATTCTTACCACCTCTGCCCCAGATCAGGCCTTTACTGCCTCATCCCTGGACTTCTGAAATAGCCTCTAAACTGGTTCAGTGTCCATCATACTCCCACTTGCTCCCCTCCCGGACCCCATACCACAACCACAACCCAGAACCCTAGGCATTTTATACTTTTCCTAAACAGATGTTGTTATTGTAATACTATCCTTCTGAAACACTTTGTCTCTTTACTTATGTAAAATAAAATCCAAAAACTTTATCTTACTTATTGAGATATTCATAGTCTATGACAATCTGGCTAACTTTCCAATGTTATCACCCCTATCTCTGCTACATGAGCTCACTGCTACTGTTTTGCATCACTTATAAGTTATTTCACAGTCTGACTTCTCTGTATTCATGCTATTTTTCATGCCGTTTTCCTATTGTAAATATCCTTGTCTTCTGTCTTCATTGGTGACAATCCCAACCACCATTCAACTCACAATGGCAGGATTTTTTTCCATTATGCCTTGCCCAATTACCCCAGCTGACAGTGTGGTACAATTATTAGAGTGCTAGTCCAGGAGCCAGGAATATCTCAGTTCAAATCCAGCCTCAGACAGTAACTAATTGCTATGTAACCCTGGGCTAGTCACTTGACCTCAGTTTGCCTCTGTTTTTTCAAATGCAAAATGGGGATATTGATAGCATCTACCTCCCAGGTCATCATGAGCATCAAATGAGATATTTGTGAAGTGCTGAGTAGGATGCTGTAATGGTAATGTAAATTTGCAGATCTTCCCCATCCATGTGGCCTGCTTACATCACAGGAAGCCTAAATCACATGTGGTGAGAGGAGCTTTGTTGAAAGAGAAGAACTGGAAAGGGTGAAGCAGGAAATTCTGAGAGCAGTTAGAGCTGAGGGACAGAGCAAATGCAGGGGAGCTAGTTGTGCTGTTAGTGTGTTTGTGGGAAAGCTCCAGCAGAGGGAAGGTTATAGGATGGAGTGGCTCTCTGCTGTGATATTGCGTAATAACCTCTGTGGATAGATTGGACATACTGGTTTTGGGATTGGGTTTTCTGGTGTCTGAATAAATATTTTGCTTCTGCCTTCTATATGGAAAGTCTGTCATATTTTGCGATTGAGAACCATTCCAGCATATTCATAAGAATTGCAACCATTTTGAATATTGCTTTGGCAATACAGATGCCTCACAAATAATAGGTACTAAATAAATGCTTGATTTCCTCCTTCTTTCTCTGCATTCCATAACACTTAATTTAAGCTATGTTATGGCATTATTGCACCTTACTCTGTCAATATCCTATCATCTTACTGTGTTGGCAAACAAAATGGGCTCTTAGCACTCAGTTCAACCAAGTGCCCTTGAAGAGTTTGGCCTTTGTTTCCTTGATTAGATTGGGAGTCCTTGGTGACCTCCTTGCCTCAGGGGAGGGCCTAGTTTACACACGGGTTTGAGTGACATGTTAGGGACATCAGAGGCTTTTAGACCATGTGGGTTTGAGTCGCATCCTTGTGATGATTTTAGGTCATGTGGGTCATGTGGGTCATTTAGGTCATGTGTGATTCACCCTTGACCCTAAAAAAGATATAAAACCAGGGGTGGGCTTTCTCTTTTTCAGAGCTCTTACCCATAGCAGTGGTGGCTCATGTGACTCTGGGCCAGCCCTTGTTATGAGCTCCCAGGCTGAACCTAGGTGTTGGTATATAATTATGAATCTGTATTTGGTCTGTCGATGTTTGTAATTTGTTTGTATTTGCTGCGAAGTTCACAGTGCTGGCTTTTTCCCCTGAACTAAGTGAATGGTATTTGTGTGCTGAATTAAAGTAAGCTTGCTAACCCCTTAACATTGCTTTCCTTAGTAAAGCAGATCAAAAGAACCTGGGCTTTTGCAGCATGCTGGTAGCGTACTTGTTGTTGGGCTCGTGTTGGTCTTTCATCCCCACAACAGCTGCTAGCCGGATTGTTGAAACACTTACCTAGTAGATTGTAATGTCTTGAATCAGAGGCTTTCATGTATAACTTTATACCTAGCACTCCATGACTATTTGGTGAACGAATGTATAATATAACCTCTGGGATAGCTAGTTTAGTGAAGTGGGCTGATTTGCACTCAAAAGTGTTTGTGACATTTTTTTGAATGAACAGAAATTGCCAGTAACAAGTTCCAACAGAATTCGGAATCGATCATAAATCATCCTTGCAGTTCATTTGAATTATACAACCAAAGAAGTCTTTAATGATCTAAGTGATTACATTGGGTATGAAATCTTCTAAAACCCAGAGAATTCCCTTCTACAAAATTTCATTTTAAAATCTCTATGGAACCTAATTCCATCTAGAAGAGTGTTAGGATAGCAACAATTACTATGCCATCAATCCATAACATGACAGAGTTAGACGAGACTTCACAGAACACCAGTCAGATATTTTCATTTTAAATATGAGAAGACTGAGAGCCAGATAGGTGATATTACTGGTCAATCGTCACACAGCTAGCTAGTGGGAAATCTGGAACTAGAATCCAAGCCTCCTCCTTCCTAGTCCAATGAGTACTCATCCGAGGCTGCCATGAGTTCGGATCATCATATCTAAAATTGAAAACTTGAGATAAAATGTATACCTCTTTCAACTTCAATCTTTGAAAGACAAAGGATTCAGTGAAATCGGCAGGAGTGATTCGAATTTTAGTGCTAAAAGAAGTTTTTATGAAGACAAATTATTCCTTTTCTATTAATACTTTTTATTCTAAGGGTTGCCAAACATTTAAAGTCATTATTTATAAAACTGGTGAATAGTGAGCTGATTCTTTCTTCTTAAAAGGCTCAAACTATGCATGTATATTTTTGGACATGTATGCCTACGGCATTAGAGTTCTCAACAAACCATATAAGAACTTTAAAAAGTTAACTCATGAGCATCCCTTTATAGAAGAATGAAAAAGAACCCTACTAATCGCATTGATATTGATCACCATTAGTCCAAGTTCCATTTTTAGCAGTAAAATACACAGGCATGTGAAGGAATGCACATGCAGATGGTAATATTTATGAAGAAATTTCTTCCTGAGGGAGGTCATGCTTATATTGGTAGGTAGCTAAGAAGACCAATGCGTGACTAACAGTCCACAATGTGAATAGTGTTCTTTGCCTTTGAAATGCAGCTGCAGGGTGGGAGATCCTGTTATTTGCAACTCTGTCTCTTTATCTCACCTTTAGCCCAAAGCCTCTGCCCCTCTGCTCCCTGCAGTGTCTTGCCAGCCTGCTCTGACTGCTGCAGCTGTTTGCCAACCCTCCCTGACTATGTAACACTGATTAAAGCTATTCTTCAGTGCTGATCCCTAACACAGTACATCTTTGAGGCTAAGACCTGTGGCGAAGAGCTGTGTGTGTGTTTCATGAAAAGCTGTTATGATGCAAGCTGTTGGCAAAATATTTACTTCAAATGACTTTCTTGGAAAGTTTTTCAAGTACTAGGATGTGTTTTTTGAAACGGCATTGAGATTCTTGTATTAGATAAAACACAATTAACAAATTAAAATTATTGTGCCAAAATCAGTTTTCCTAGTTTTGCATCTTGAACTGTAAAAAAAGGCCAAATGCTAAATTCCTCAAAAGTCCATCCAGGAAAAAAAAGAAGAAAAGAACCCAGACCATGATTTCTTTGTTAAAAGAGTAGAAATGCTTTCCTCCTTCTAAAATATGGCTGAACCAATTTGAATCCAATTTTGTAATTAAAAATTGCTCCCCCACTGAGAACTTGTAGTAATGTTTCATCCAAAAGCAGATTATTACTGCCAAATTATAAACCCTTGAAAAAGAAGAGGGGGGGCATTATAAATGGAAACACCCACACAGCCTTAAGTACAATATAGCAGTGCAAACAGCATTGCTCTAATGACAGTAATCCTGCTTGGCTTAGCTGTATTCATGCAAATGACAATTTAGTACAGATGTGGCACAAATTTGCATGGTTAATGGCATAGTTTTTTTTGTCCTCTTCTACTTCTCTATCATATGATCAGCTGTTAGGCTTAACATTACAAATTCCATGTGCAGTTCCTAACATTAGTGGAAGCATAAGGCTGGTAGTTTCCTTGTCAGTATTTTAACTAAAACAGAGAATACTCGCGCACAAAAAAAAAAAAAGCTGGGGTGGGAAATAGAGCAGGTGGTGATGATGGTGGCAGCAGCAGTGATGGTGGTGGTGGTAGTGGTGGCACTGGTGGTGATGTGGTAGAAGGTAGTAGATAGTAATTAGCCTAACCTTTCTTCTTATAAATGATTCCTTTTGAAGGTGATTCTGAAATTGAATTATTTTAAAATTACCACATCACCTCAATAGCTTTCCTCTGTCTTAACTACATCTCCAGGAGATTCCACATGTACATTCAATTCACATAATGGCTTCCTAGCTAGATTTATGTGTGCATCTCTCCACATGCTATCTGAAAATCTGCATCTCAGTGGACAAAGGAAACATTTCCATTAATTGAAAGCTTTGATGACAGCTGATATAGTGCATATTGACAGCGCAGTCAATGGAAGTAGCTATTCCACACGTAAAATATTATTCTTATTACTTAATGTTTTTTAAATGCCAACATTGTGCCAGCATAAAACAGTGTGCGCTGTATGAAGTGGAGAAGTAGATCAGTTCCCAGCCAAAAAATGTAATATGCTTTCTGGCTTTCCAATCTCATACTCTAGTCTAGGCATATAGATTAAGATCACTTCAAGACTCCATGCCATGGTGAACAATATATGCTTACACATTCAAAAATAATACTGCACTATAATGTATTGTTTACTTGGTATTAATTTAGGAAGGATTCTTTCCCTTTCCTTTTTTATTATTTTGGTCATGAGTGACAGGGATTTCATTCTAGTTACATCTTTGTTGGGTTTGCGTGGTTCAGAGCTTTTCTGACTCTGTAGATATTTTCAACTCAGATTTGAAAGAAGAGCCAGTGCTTAACTAGGGACAGAACTATTCAATTCTTTTATGCTCCTCTTTTTCTCTTTCTTCATTCTTTTATGCAATGAATCAATAACCATTTATTAAACATCTACTAAGTTCCAGGTCCTGCTAGGCAGTGGTGATTCAAAGAAAAAAAAATAGCACAGTTTCTGCCATTGAGGGACTTATATTCTAATAGGTGACAAAAACATGTCCATATATAATCATGTGCAAAATAGTTATATAAATACAAGATAATTTTGTCTGTGGGATAATGTATTCAAAGGTTTTGCAAATCTTCACATGATATATAAATTTTAGTTATTCTTTATTTTTAAATTTTCTTTCCCTCTTTCCTTCCTTGCTTCTTTCCTTCCTTCTTTCCTTCCTTCCTTCCTTCCTTCCTTCCTTCCTTCCTTCCTTCCTTCCTTCCTTCATATCTATAAAAATTTGTCCTCTGTTAAAAATTAAGTACCCTCAACGTGAGTGACTCATTAGGGCTGACCAGTAATTTACATATTATTGGAAATTAATTTCATTTTTTTAGCCCAGATATTGTTAGAGTAGAGGGTTACATAGAGCATGAGGATCATGAAATGTACCTACATGTCTATTGTATATATTCTCAAAAGGTTCTAAAGAATTACATTTTACCTATGCTTTCAATTTTTTAAAAATCTCTAGAATGTTCACATCAATTGTGTCCTAGTGTTAAATTATAAAAAAGTAGTAATTTTACCTTTTGTTTTTTAATATAAAATTAAGGAAGAACTGAAGAATTGTTGCATTTCTTTGCTCTGGCAACATTAAAACAGCGGTATGAAAGTATTCAGGGCACTTTTTTTCAGCACTTTTCCCTTTGCTTGATTTATCAATTCCTGCTTTCCTCTGTTTTAATGAACACTCTTGGAGAAAGCCACATACACTTTTCATCTCTATGATTGTGTTGGTTAATTTCAACTGGGTATTCACAATCATCCTCCTCACCCCTCCCCATTGACTTTCTATCATACTTTACCCTGAGATTAGGGCAACTAGGTGGCAAAGCTGGGGAGAGTACCTGCCCTAGAGTTAAGGAGATTCCTCTTTATGAGTTCAAATCTGGCCTCAAACACTTAGTAGCTGTGTCACCTGGAGTAAGTCATTTAACCTTGTTTGCCCCAGTTCCTCATTTGTAAAATGAGCTGGAGGAGGAAGTGATAAACCATTCTAGGATCTTTGTCAAGAGAACCACAAATTAAGTCACAAAGAATTGGAAACAACTAAAAATGCCTCAACAACAACACAGAGGTTATTCCAAACATTCTCTTTTCTTAGATCTCCTATACTACCTCTATCTCCTTCCATTTCAGCAGAGTCTTGCCTCTTTTTTTAACTGAGAAAACAAATTCCGTCCAACTTGAGCTCCCCCTTCTTTACTATTCTGCAACTCAAAATTCATCTTCATCATCACCCATTCTCTTCTCATTTGTTCTAGGCACTGAAGAAGACATAGGCCTTCTTATTATGAAGACTAAGCCCCTCACATGCTTCTTATCCCACTCCTACTCAACTCCTCCTTTGGTCTCTCCTTATCTATTTATTGGCTTTCTCAAAATGCCCAGATGTCTGAAATTTTTAATATCTCTCACTTAAGTCTGATGTTTCTTAAAATTATTATCCTATGTTCCTTTCTCTTATAGCCAAATACTTATAAAGGATTGTTTCCTTACATTTCCTTACATCCTATTCAATGCTTAATCTTTTGAATTCTGGTTTATGACCCACCTAACATATTGACACTGTTCTCTCCAAAGTTGCAAACCATCTATTAACAGCCGTATCCAATATAATCTCTTTTCTTTTTTGATCTGAAGCTTTTGCTTGGTCAACCACCTCATTCTCCTAGCTAGTCAGTCTTCCCCTGGGTTTTGTGACCCTGCTTTCTCTCTTTGTTCTCCTATCTGAATATTCTTTAGTCTCTTTAGCTATAATAGTATGTCATCATCCTCACCATCCTTCTCCTCTTCCTCCTCCTCCTTATCCTGCCAACAAAGTGTAGATATCTGCCAAGCTAGTTTCTGGGTAGTTCAATCTTTTATGTACATATTCTCTTCCTTAGTGATATGACTGTCTCCTAAATATTTGTCAACTAGGAAGTCGACTCAACACCTATACTGAAGGTTCCAATTTCTCCCCAGAACTCTAGTTTTGTATTAGTAACTGCCTGGATTCACCGTAGGCATTTCAAGCTCAATATATCAAAAGCATAATTTATTATATTTTCTCTAAACTCATCTTTCTCCCAAATATCCACAAATTCCATTGCCCATTTACATATTCACCCATATTTGTTACCTTGCAACCATGCTTGATTTTCCCTTCTCCCATACTTTCCTTCAAAAAAATTACAAAGTCTTGAAGTCTTCTAATCCATTCAGTTCCCTATATTCATCCAGTCTCTACCCTCATTCAGGCCCTCCCACCTAGACTATTGCAATAACCTCCAAATTATCTTCCACGTAGCTTCCAAAGTTATACTCCTAAAACACAGACATGACTGTCTAACTCCTTGACTGTCTTCTTCTCCCTGATGTATACATACACAAATCTTTAACAATTCCCTATTGGCTCTAGGATAAAATACAAATCCCCCTGTTTGTCACTGAAAACTTTCTATAATTTGACTCTTACCCATCTTTCCAATTTTTTAATATATTCCTACCCTTCATTTATTCTTCCATTTCAGTTAAACTGGACAGCTAGCTATCGCTTATACTTGACTTTCCAATTTGATTCTTTCTAGTCCTTCATGCCTGCAACCAACTATCCCTCCCTTCCCTAATAGAATTCATGGCTTCCTTCAAACTTAGTTCAGGGGTTACCTCCTACATAAGTCCTTTATTGATCACACTAGTTATTAGCATTCTCTCTCTATTTAAATGACTTAGTATTACTTTCTGTAGGGATTGGATCAAGGGTATGCACTGGACGGGTGGTTTTATTTTTTTATAGGGTATCCTTAGACAAAGAAAGTCCTTCTAGCTGTGCAAATGGGTAACTTCTCTGACATATAATCCTTTAAAGGGCTGCCAAGAGCACTGAAAATGTTAAGTGGTTGGCCCAGGGTTATACAACCAGTGTGTAACTGAGGCAGCATTTGAATCCGTTCCTTTTATCATGAGACCTCTCAAATAAAAAGTATAGACAAGTGTTCCCTAACTTATTTGTGCCGCCTCCTTTAAAAAAAAATTACAAAGTATCCCCCCGGAAATCTATGTTCTTTAACCCTTTAATGTTTTTCTTTTGAAATTTGTGTCATTTCCGCCCCCCCCAAATGTATATATATTAATGATGCATCTTAAATTTAGTAACTTATTATAGTTTTGTGGGTTTTTTCCTGCATTGGAATTTTGACGACATAATATTGCATCATATAACTATAGTATCACATTATAAACAAATCATTATATGCACATGTATCTATTGATGCTTGCTGGATTTGCTGGCAATGAGTAACACACTCACCTGCCAACATTTGTTTGTTAAGACCTATTGCTGGACTTGACCAGATTGGTTATCACTTGCATTTTGTGTGGTTTTGGGGGGAAAATAATGTAATCACTATGACTTGAACTCTGTAACACAACAGATAAAATATGTACACGGTTTTTCAAAAATTTTCTTCTCTTCTCTTCTTTCCTTATGTTTCCACTGTCTCTTATTTTTATTCAACACCCCCCAATTGCACCTGAGGCTGCTACCCCACCATGACTGTCCAGCACCCAGCAGGGGGCAGTATTGCCCACTTTGGGAATCTGTATAGATTCTTAATTTCATACATGTGTATATGTGTTATCCCTTGCCATAGAATGTAAATTTCTTAATAATAAGGAAAATTTTGTTTGTCTTTGTATTCCCAGCTCATAGTACCATAATGACTGACATAAAGTGAATGATTAAGCAGTGTTAAATTAAAGTGATTGAAAATAGAAACATAAGTGATTCCATGCCAGGCACCATCTTTTTGGTCTGCATTAGGTTATTGACAATTTATGGGAGTTTTTCCTTGATCATGCTGCTTTGCTTCTCTCTCTCCTCTCTTCTTTTCTGCCTTTCTTTACTGCTCCTCAATATCCATTCATCACACTTAGTAAGTATTTAGTATATAAAGTACCTACTATATATGTACTGAAATACAGTATGCTGTGGCGAATTCATATGTACATAGGAATACAAGTCCTGAGGCTTCTCTAACTTATACTCATATTCATGGGCTAGATCCCCAAGGGGTTGCTGTTATCTTGGGTTACAAGGAGGTTATCCTGTGCATTTGCATTCCCAACACATATGATTTCTTAATATATTTGTATTCCTAGTGCATGAGCCCCTACAGGTATATTCACTATTGACAATCGACTAGGATACATGACCACCTCTTAGCAAAAGTACTTACTAAAATCATATAGGAAGAACAGTTACTTCAAAACTTTCCTCCCATAAATCTATGTTGCCCTGTTCTACAAGATAGAAATGTGTCTGTGGGAAAAATTGGGCCCCCACACCTACAGTACTACATAGTGGTAGTGAGCCACATATGTTGGATAAAAAGAGACCTTACATCTCATGGTACCTTAGGGCCTAGAAGTCATTTCTCTGCTAGTATAGTCCTCTCAAAGTTTCCTCTTGGGTATCAAGCCTCTGCTTGGGGGCTTACTCACTTGGGTTCCTAAGGTCTTCTATTCTTTTGCATCTCTTCTCTATTTGTTGTTGTTCAGTCATTTAATTCATGCCTGACCCTTCATAAACTCATTTCAGGTTTTCTTGGCCAAGATCCTGGAGTGGTTTACCATTTATTTCTCCAGTGTATTAAGGCAAACAGATGTTAAGTGACTTGCCCAGGGTCACACAGCTAATGAGTATCTGAGGACTAATTTGAACTCTGGTTTTCCTGATTCTAGACCTAGTTTTCTATCCACTGCATCACCTAGCTGTTTTCCATATTTACCTGAGTCACAAGTCTTGAAACTGTTTCCTACCTTGGTCAACTGTAAATTATATCTCTGACTTTTTAGAGTGCGTGCTTTTGTTCACCAGTAGATGTAGGATCTCCTAGTGTTCCCATTCAAAGCTGCATGGCTGATGTGGGGCAAAGGGAAGGAAGCAAGAGAGATGCCATTCTCTCTCTCCCAAATCCTCTTTTGGTAAGTGAGCCTCCGGGCTCAGTAATTCTTTAGGGCTTACCTGTTTAAAGCCCCCAGGAGCATTGGCAAATTTGTCTTCTCTTCTAATTAAGTTGTTCCTTTCTTAACTCAATCACAGAAGTTTTGATATTTAAGAAAGGGATCAAGGTACACACATTTATTTATACGTTAAAACCTTATCAGGTGTGACTTTATCAACTGAAGTGACAAGAAAAACTACTTTTACACACACATACACACAGCAATCTTTTGGTTCTGGAAATACAGAAAACAAAAAAATAGCTCTAAAGAAGATTCAAATATACTGGGTTGAGGAAGACAATATTTACAAGGACAAATAAGTACAAGGTATTTTGAAGAAGGAGAGAACATTAACATCAAGAGGAAATCAGCAAAGATTTCTCATAGAAAATAGAACTTGGGCTGACCCTCGAAGGAAGCTAAGGATTCAAAAGATGCAGAAATAAGGAAAAGGGTATGGATTCCTAGCACAAGGAACAGCCTATGGATAGAAGGCAGTAGATAGGAGGCTTAGTTCAGAGAAGATTAAGACAGTTTGTTTGGAATAAAGAGTATGTGGATGGGAATAATGAGAAATATGTCTAGAGAGTTAGGCTGAAACTCTCCTGTGCTGGACTCCTTTACTCTTCACATTTTTTCTTCCATCAGATTACTGATCTTCTCTTTCCCTTCTTTTTTTCCTACTTTCCTTCCCTTCTTTTTCTACTTCCCTTCTTTTCCATTTGCCATAATATTTGTTATTGAAGTACCTACATATTTGGGCAACACCGTTGCATGTTAATAGTATTGCCACATTAGCAGTTAAATTGATTTGAAACATTTAAATATGTGACTATGTTTTAATAATATGTTATAAAGTAATGGAATGGCTTGCCTATTTCCAAAGATTGAAAGCATACTATAACTCTGTCTATGGCAATAACAGGACTAGATTTCTATCCAATATAAATCATCCAATTATAGAGGAACGTAATATGGTCCATGTAATGAGCTCTCTTTGTCCTAGCTATAGGTTACTGTAATACTGGCCCCTTGTGGCTACTGCTACTTCAACAATTTTCCACTACCCATATTATTTATGTGGAATCATTCCCCACCCCCACTCCAAATCCATCTATCTTCCTGATTTTACTAATTCTCTTAAGGACACCACCATCTTTCCAATAACTGAAGGTTCACAATCTCAGAATCATCTGTCTTGTTATTTCTCTTACCAAAAATCAATCATATCTATCCCCTTCTCTTCACTTACCACCCTAGTTCATGTAATCAGTTTTTACGTGGACTATTGAAATAACCTAATAATTGATCTGTCTGCCTTGAGTCTCTTAGCACTCCAGTGAATTATATACACAACTGCTGAAATAATATTTTCAAACCACAGTTGTGAACATGCCACTCATCTGTTCAGGAAACATCATTGGTTCCATGTTTCCTCTAAGGCAAAATACAAAGTTATCTCTTTGGTATTCAAAGTCATTGACAATTTGATTTCAATTGATTTTTCTAGATTGATTTCACATGATCACCCCCTTACTCAATGTTTATTCCAGGCAAAAAGGCTTATGTGCTATTCTGTATACATTATTTTGTGCTTTTTCACAGACTATGTCCTACGCCTGGTGTTCTGCCTGCCTCACTTCAACAGTTATGAAATCTTAGCACTTTTCAAGACTCAGATTGATTCATACTTCTTCCATTATGCCTTTCCTGAGTTCTAGATTTTTCAAAATAAGCTTTCATTTCAATATTCAAAAAACAAAAGGGGGATTATATATGAAACTGAAAACTTAATACAGTTTTGTTTTTTAAATGTAAGTTGGTAGTTCTACTGCAACTCTCCTCTATATCTCCTTCCAAAAATTCCTATTAAAAAAGTTCATTTGTGTTCTTTTCTTTTTTCTTTTTTTCACTATTATATTCACTATTAATATCATTCCCTCCCACAAATATTGATAACTTCCAACAGCCTTAAAAAACTGCTACATAAAAGTCTTCCCTTGTACTCAATAAGCAAATACAAATAAAACAGACTTACATGTAGAATGTATCTGCAAATGTGTGTCTCATTCTGAATCTCTTGTAAATTTCCTTTCTGACAAGAGGTAGGAAACTTGATTTATCCTTAGTCTAGGAGAATTTTAAACGATCATTATGTTAATCATCATTTTAAGGTCTTTTCCATTTTTGTTTTACAGTGTTATAGTCATTGTACAACCAGTTCTCTTGGTTTTATTCACTTAGCTTTGCATCAGTTCATAAAAATCCTCCTAAATTTCTTTTATTTTGTTCCCTTCAAAATTTCTCATAAAACAGTTTTTCTTATAAAAATACGGAGACAATTCCATTACATTCATATACCATGATTTCTTATGCAACTTTCTAATTGTTAACCACTTTTTTCTAGCTGTTTGCTATAGAAAAGTACTATTTTGAATATTTTTATACATATAGATTCTGCCTTTTTCACTTCAATCTCTTTGGGGTATAGGCCAAGTAGTGGTATGACTAGATCAAAGCTTATTCATAATTCTGAATTACATTCAGAATGTTTGGGCTTTTTCACAGCTCTGCCAGCAATCTGCTGGCAGATTTTTCCCTAACCTGCTAGGTGTGAGCTGGAACTTGAGAGTTGTTTTAATTTGTACTTTTCTTACGTGTGAATTGGAATATTTTTTTTCCACGTGATAGTTGATAGCTTGCCTTTCTTCATTTGAAATCTGTTGGTTCATGTCCTCTGACTACATATTTGCTCTTATAGTTCAAGCAGACCAAAACATTTATTAGGCACCTCCTATGTGTCAGGCTCTATGCCAAGCAATGAAAATACAAAGAAAGGGAAAATATAGTCCCTGCCCTCAAGAAGCTCACAGTCTAATCTGGGAGAACAACATGTGGGGAATTATGTACAAATCAGCTATTTATATCCATTATCTATTTATTTTGGATACCATTTTTTTCTTAGAAATTTACAGCAAAGATTTTTTTCCAGTTATCTTTACCCCTCTTACTTTTAGCACCTTTCATTTTGTTTATGAAGAAACTTTACAGTTTTATGTCATCAGATATACACATATAATGTCCTGTAATTCTCTAAAATCCCTGTTCAGTTAAGAAGTCTTCTCTTATCTGTAGTGTAAAAGCCACATCTCCCTTACTTCTCTAAGATAGTTTTGACATGATGTTTCCACAATCTGGCTAGCAGCTTCTGTGGGGGTGCAAGATCCACCAACAACCAGCACCCAGAAAGCTGCCAGCACCTGCCAAAGCACAGGTTCTTTTGATCTGCCTTAATAAGTAAAGCAAGGTTAAGGGGTTGGCAAGCTTACTCTAATTCAGCATACAAATATCATTCACTTAGTTCAGGGGAAAAAGCCAGCACACTGAACTTCAGAGCAAAATACAAACAAATTACAAACATCAACAGACAGACCCAATACAATTCATAGTTACCAACATCTAGGTTCAGCCTGAGAGCTCAGAACAACGGCTGCCCCACAGTTATGAGCACCACCACTGCCGTGGCAAAGAGCTCCAAGGAAAAGGAGGCCAACTCCTGGTTTTTATATCTTTGTCAGTGTCAGAGTCACACATGTGACTCACCCACGTGACCTTAAATTGTCACAAAGAGGTGGACTTAAACCCACATGTCCTAAGAGCCTCTGCTGTCCTAGACATGTAAACTAGGCCTTTCCTGGAGTTAGCCCAACCTTGGGCCCCACCTTAGTTGCCAATCCACACCCACATAGGTTTTACACCTAATAGGGGTTTGGGCCTGGGGCTTAGCACTTAGTAAGATTCAATGAAATAGCTGAATTACTCAAAGCAAACAAAAGCCAAACTCTTCAAGGGCACTTGTTGAACTAAGTGCTAAGGAGCCCATTTTGCTCACCAACACATATGATTTTATATATTTGAATCTTCTATGTATTTAAAGCTTATTTTGGTATATGAAATGATATGATATATCGTATAATATTGGTGTATTTTTATGACAATGCTTTCCACTTTTCCCAAAAGTTGTTATTAAATTTGTCTTTATCCCAGTATTTGGATTTGTTGTTTTTTGCCCCTAACGATTTTCTTGCAGCTAGATGGCATAGAGTGTGTGACTTTGAATCAGGATGGTCCTGAATTTAAATATTATCTCAGTTACGCATCAACTCTATGATCTTGGGTAAGTCATTTACATTTCTCAAGTGGAGTCGATAAGCCCTTATTAAGCATGTAATATGTGCTAGTCATTGTGCTAGGATTACATACATACATACATATCTACATACATACATATGTGTGTGTATTATTCCTGACATTATGGAACTTACTTTCTAGGGGTGTTAAGACAACACTTAAAAGAAGCTAAAAAGGGAAGCAGTAAGGTACCGGCATAGAGGCATTTCAGAGAAAGAAATCTGTATATTCAGGAGAGGAGACCAAAGAAGAATGAAGACATGAACGTGGCTGGACTGACCAATTAGAGGAAAGAGCCACAAAGGTGGAGAGCTCTTCCAGGAATAGATAAGATTGTGGTAGAAGCATCTTCCAGAATGAGAAGGTTCATAGGGAAAGGTAGAGAAAGGAATATGGAGAGTCTAGAGAGGAATAAAGAAATAAACATATTTGGTGAGAGTATTTCCTTAAAATAAAGGGTCCAGGAGAAACTGAAGAATCATACAAAGGACAATAAGGAACAGAGGATTCTTCACTAGAAGCTATGCAAGAGAAATGGATGAGGTGTCATTATGGCATGCCATTTTAAAGGCATTTTCTTGGGATTTTCCTCAGCCTGGAGTCTCTGCATCAAAGAATTTTCCTCAGTATGTTTTTTCATTGCTATACCTCTGTTTCTTCCTCTGCAAAATTGGGATCATAATAATAGCACCTAGATCAGGGGTGGGGAACCTGCAGCTTCAAGGCCACATGTGGTCCTCTAGGTTCTCAAGTGTGGCCCTTTGACTGAATCCAAACTTGACAGAACAAATCCCCTTATTAAAAGGATTCGTTCAGTAAAACTTGGACTCAGTCAAAAGACCACACCCAAGGACCTAGAAAGCCATAGGTTCCCCACCCCTGACCTAGATTATAGAATTGTTAAGAACAAATGAAGTAGTACATGTGAAGTGCTTTAAAAATGTTAAAACGTTATATAAATACTAGTTATCACAGTGGACATTTGCTTCTAGGTCTTCTGAAGTTCATCTATTTCCACTAATCAACTTATCTATTTTAACTATTACTGAGTTATTTTGATGTTTATTGCTATATGATATAATTTGAGTACTTTTCCTTCCCACTTAAAAAAAAGATTTTCCTTGAGATTTTTGACATTTTATTCCTCCAATGAATTTTATTATAACATTTTTATTCTATAAAAATAACCTATTGGAGCTTCATTGCTATGTTAGAGAATCTGTAATTTAATTTAAATGATATTTTAATTTTTATTACATTAGCATGGCCCAACCTTGAACAATTACTATCTTTCAACTTTTAAAGCCTGTCTTTATTTCTGTATAGTGTTTTTAGTTGTCATAATGAAAATATTCTTGCTTGCTTAACCTCCAGCTATTTGAGATATTCTAAAACTTTCTGAAGGCAATTTCTTTTTGTATCTCTTCTTGCTTGGTTTTGTTCGTACTATATGGAATGGCTGATTTTTTATATGCTTATTTCATATACTTCTATTTATTGAAGCTAATAATTATTTTGACTGTTTTAATTCCAAGAAGACAAAACTAGTTTACTAAATGGAAATGTTATAAGGAGGCAGATTTCTACTCAATGCTGAGAAAAATCTTCTTAGCAATTAGAGCAGTAGTGAGAATTCTTTGATGAAGAGACTCCAAGGTGAGAAAAATCCCAAGAAAATGCCTTTAAAGTGGCATGCCATAATGAAACCTCATCTATTTTTTTAAATATCGTTTAACCACAGAAGGACCCTTTGCTCCTATGGTCCTTTCATCTGATTGTTCAGTTGCTCCTGCACCCTTAGTTTTAAGGAAATAAAAATTTTAAAAACCTATGTGGGTGTGGATTGGTGACTGGGGTGGGGCCCAAGGTGGGGCTGGCTAAGGGGAGGTGTTAACTCCAGAGCCATGCCCTATTAGGTGTTAACCTAACCTATGTGGATGTGAACCACCCAGGGTCTTAAGGGGAGGGGCCAACTCAAGAACCAATAAGCTCCAGTCATTCAAATGATGCTTGATGA
>CM053622.1:373133964-373160269 GCA_028646595.1 Phalanger gymnotis
CCCACTTCTATCTCTTCTGTTCCAGCATTCTTTTTTATCCAAGGAATTCTCTGGGGGTGGGGGGGGGGAGGGATTAGAGCCGTTTACCTGGCCATTTTGTCTCCTGGAAGTTCAAGAAGCCACATTTCATACCTTTGGGCTGCAAGCCTCAGGAGTTCATGTTTCAAGGCCAGTGGTGTTGCGCTGCCTCTCATCGCTTCCACAGACTGTCGTCCTGTGTTGGGAGGCCTGGGGCTCTCTGACGGTTTTGGGTGCCCAGCTTTCTCCCAGCCTGTCTCCCACGTGAGTTTCCTCGCTGGCCGCTTTTGCTTTGGTCTGGACCAGCTCCCCACGCCAAGCACTTTCCAAGCCTACAGACTCGTGCCTCAGGCCTTTCAGACCTCCCAGCTTGGAAATTTGCCCCACTCAGACTGCTCCTGGTTTCTAACTCTCTCAAATCTGCTCAAATTCACTTTTTTATAGGAATCTGACAGATCTTGTGAGAGAGCTCCAGTAAGATGCTGTTCTCATGTGGTCATCTTAGCTCTGCCTCTCTCTATTCAGTTTCTCTAACACTTCATACTCAATAATTGCTGTTGATATGTGGGGCAGCTAAGTAGCACAATGGTTAGACTGTTGTTCCTAGACTCAGGAAAACCTGAGTTCCAATCTAGCCTCATGCATTTCTTAGCTGTGAGATTTTGGGCAAGTCACTTAACCTGTTTTCCTCAGTTGCCTTAACTGTGAAATAGGGATAATAATAGCATCTGCTTCCCATGATTGTTGTGTGGATCAAATGACATAATATGTATAAAGTTTGTCAGAAATGTCTGGCACATAGTAGGTGCTACATAAATGCCATTATTGTGAAATTATTTTCATGGTTAGCCTTTTGCAAATACTTAGCATTAGTACTGAAATATGTGTTGACAAAATGTCTTATGAATGAACAGTTTTTGTAGCTTTGAGCATATGAAAATACTTACTCTGAAATTATCTTTCTTTGTTTCTCTAAGGAGTTCCTGTGAGCCACCCTCCCATTTAATTGCAACTTCCTTATTTCTTCTGGGGTCATTTCCATCCAAAATTCCAAAACTGGTATGATTCAACTTCTCTAACAACATGTCGACTCATTGGTCATTGCATAATGATCTCACTTTTAGAATAACAGTCAAATTTGTTGACAATCAGGTTTGTTAAGAATCTAAAAAGTATGTGCTTCTTAGCACCCTCTATCCCTTTTCTGACCATTTTCCCACCATCACTGCAGAAGCAGAAGGGGACCATATGGGGCTCAGGGAATTTAAAAAAAAAAGTCTCTATTTTATGGGTTTCCATGGCCATAAACTTTTCAGCACCAGGTGGCCAACTGACTGGTAACATGCTACCCTGATCCTGTTGTTAACTAGGCTTGTTCTTCAGGAAATAGACTTGTTCTGTTTTGAAGTCACACACTAAGTTTTTCCAGCACAGTAAAATCTTCTAGATCTTGCGTTATGCTACCATATCCTTCTAGATCCAAGGGTCATCTCTGCTACATCTCTATTTTAAAAAAGAGCAGTAAATGATAGTGCACTAGTAATGCTTCACAAAGAGCATAAATTTTCTAAATGTTTATGCAACACTTTTAAATGGCATTTTGTCAATTCTAATAGAAGCATATAAAGTCTTTAAAGCTGCCTATATGAGAAAGGAAACAAAAACAGTATTTTGAAGCAGAGGAAAAGATAAGTATTAGAAATTATTTTAGTTAACTGAGAATAAAGATCAGTCAAATCATATGATTCTGGTTTTGGACAAAGCTTTCTGTTCACCTATTCAGCTGTAGTCCTTCATCATTATGAAATTATTGAGAGAGGTATAACTTCTGTTTACCATGGATGATTAATTTGAACAAGACTTATGTTTGGAGTGGTTTTGAGATCATTTACCATCAGTTCTTTTCCTGGTCTTCATTTCACATCTGGTGTAATGGATCACTTAGACCTCAGGGGTTCAAATAAATAATTCCTTAAATACAAATATATGCAATAAGCCTTGGGTAAAAGCAATCCCAAGGAAATAAAAAGCAATCTAGGAATGAAAATCAAGTGAAAGCTAGCAGAAAACAGATGCAGAACAGTTATCAAGCATGCTTTTTGGGATCTGAGGAGATCTATGTCAGAAAACAGAGCCATATTTATATCTTCCTTGCCTCAAAGTCACAATTCTAAGTCCCTTATCAATGTACTTGGGAACAGAATTCACTCAAACTACCAAGGACAGCCCCACAGCATCTTGTCCAGCAAGAGCTCAAGTTTGTGCTGTGTGAATGTGGGCATTAACACAAACATCCTCAGTTTCACTGGTGTCCTGACCCATGGCATTTGAAACTAAACTACATAGACCTAGCCATAAAGTCATAGAACAGCTAATATTTATAGTGTTCTCCATGGTTTACAAAGTTCTTTGCATATCTAGTTTGATAATCATAACAATCCTGTGAGGTAGGTGCTATTATATTTCTTTTGCAAATAAAGGAACTGAGTCTAAAAGAGATTAATTGACTTACCCAGAGTTGCACAGTTAGTAAGTGTAAAAGCTAAGGTTTGAACTCGTCTTCCTCACTTAAAGCCCAATACTCTCTCTACTTCATCAGGTTCCTTCATATGTTTTAAAGGAAATATAAATGCAATCAATTCTTTACTCATATTGTACGTTTTTGTTCATGCCATGTTTTATACTTTTGTACTTCCTGGAATGATGATAAACTTATTGGCCAAAGACCGGAACTGTCCTTGGTTCTGAATTTGCCAAAGCAGCAGATCTGTTGTCTAGTACTGAGGGCCTGCAAATAAACTGCCAGCACATTGGTTATAGAGCTACTTTAGTGAAGTCACAGCTCTAATTTACCCTCAGTTGACAGTGACACCTATAAGGCCTAGAAAAGATATTATGCCTTGCTGGTTATCTTATTGTTAGCCACCTCTGGGTGAAAGTGTTTAGTTTTTGTTTGTTTTAGGGGGTGGTTAGCATGAATACATTTTTCCAGACCCAGTAGCTCAGGGAACTCATTGCAGTGCCTAGTGGAATAGGCTCTTGTCATTTCCTGGCATCACAAATACACATGTAAGTGTTTGCATGTTTGCATGTCTGTTCTGTACCTCCCCAGGACCATGGACACTGGCTTGGTCTGCAGTATTATTGAGAATGGATTTCTCCTTCAGAGTTCTGTTGAGCTATGGGTAGAGTTGACATATAGCTGGGACTAAGCTTGTCGATACACTGGCTAGTAAAGGCTATTTTAAAATATAGGATCATGACTCAGTCTCAAAGTCATGAATGTCCACCCACATTTTCCATCAGTCCCTTTACAAAAGAGGACCATTCACCTCAACTTCTTCTGATAATTCTCTCCCCCATCATACACATTTTTTTCTCTTCACTGGAATTATTTCTCTTTATTTCTTGAGAATGTTAAATGCCTGTGGACTGGTATGTATCTAGAATTTTGATAAGTGGTATCCTACCTATCCAACTCAGAAAATTTTGAAATCTGCTTATAGATTTTCCAAAGCTCCAAGTTGTGTGTAAACTATACCTACATTTCTTCTTACCACAAATTCTAAAAGTGTGTGGTTACTCCCTTCCAAATTCAAAATTCCCATTATTCCTATGACAGATAATGTGGAGATAGATGGGGCAATTAATTGAGTGTGTGCAGTGAAAGAGCATGAAAAGTCCAATAATGAACACTGACTTATTTATTAAATATCTGCTACATTCCAGCAATTGTGTTAGACACTTGGTATACAAGTACAAGGAACAAAGCACTTCTGGCTCTTTAAGAGCATACATTCCACTGGGCGGGGAAACACACATGCACACACATACACACACACACACACACACACACAAACACATTATTACAAACAGAATAAATACAAAATAAAATTTTAAATAGTTAAATAAAAGGTGGTTATTGAGGGAGGGCACTAACAATTGGAAGATAGAGTCAATTGTTTTCCTTTTTGGTTAATTGGTTTGTTTTAAATCTAATTATGACTTTTCTCCCCTTTCCCTCCCCTCCCCTCACTCCAGTTACCAAATAACAAATTAGTGGGATACTATAAGGATTGATAATAAAATGCCTTTTTATTTAAAGTTGTTTTTATTATTAATTAGACTACAGATAAGATAAAATGCACTCTAATAAAATGCCTATTTTGTGCTTAAATATAAGATACCCTTATCATATTTTCATATTACAAGAAAGAGAAGTCCATTTTTGGAAGATGTCTTTTTTCACATGACAGTTAACACTAGCAAAATTGTCAGGGCAAATTTCTTCAAAGAAGTAGAAAAATGGTTCTTGCTGAGAAGTGTTTACTGTATGCTACCTATCATGATTCACTTGACAAATATGTAGTAACTGTGTATATGTATGTATATGTATGTATACATACACACACGCATATGTCAAGGAAAGTAAAAAATATTAGCCATACCATAAAAATGAAAGACCAATATGCAATATCAAATGAGGCAATAAATGCTAAGTACTTGGCAAAAGTTTTATATGTATACATATATGTGTATATATCTATATACACGTGTATATATATATACATATATATGAATTATTCATGGTGATGGTCATGATGATGATGATGATATTGATGATGATTAAGTAGAAGCAGAGGAAAAAAATGGCCTTTAGTATTAAACCCAGGATTCTTATACTAGAATTCAAGGCCCTCCATAATCTAACATCTTCACCAGCCTGAACTTATCACCCCTTTCTTTACAACACTGACTTTTTTATTTCTTGTTAATCCTAACTTCTAGCTGTTATTTGCATTATCATTTTGAAATTTTTGTATCTGGTCATGTGATTTATGCTTTTAATCTCCCCCTCCAGTTCTCTCTACCTGTTCAGATCTTAACAATATTTCAAAGTCTTAATAATACTTTAAGTCTTAATTTTACCACGTACTGTTATGTCTTTTTAAATGTCTTCTTTGATGGTTCCTCTTCCAGAATACACATCAAACATTTTAGCACTTGATTTTCAACACCTGTTGTATTTTATAATTATTTGAAACCAAATCATTTCATGCATTTGTCTCCCTCAAAAAATTAACCTTTTGATGGCAAGTGCTCTATTTTGTGTATTCTTCTAGGGACATAGCGCAGCTTAGAACATAGCTTATTTGAATAAAAAATATTTTTTGGATATACTTCAGAGACACTTTCTTTCAAATGAGTTTCAGAGTGGTAAGAGCGACCTTTAAAATTTAATTTTAAAGTTGGCTTGTTGGAAATAGAATTCCATCAAAATATGAAATGAAGCTATCCCATATGGGACAGCTCCCCCTACCCCCAATCAACCCACTTGTAATTTGTTTGCCTTCAATAGCACATTTGCATGACTTTGGGGGGATGTCATGATTCAGCGTTAATTACACCAACCAACACAGCGATATAACCCCGCTCTCTGATGAGAAACTACGGAAGTTAGGTGTCTCCCAAACCACGCTATATCTAACTACCTTCAAGAAGCAAAGTGTCCTAATCCAAAAAGCCCACTTCCTGGAGTCAGAATCTAACATCTGATTACTAGACACCATGTATAAGTGATTTAGTGTCAGAGTGCTTCTGTTTAGTCCTTTTTCCTGTCATTGCCTACTATCTATGTGTATCTATGTGACTTTTGGAAAGTAATTTACCCACTCTAATCTTCAGGTTCCTGATGTGTGAAATGAAGGGGTAGACTAGATTGCTTCTAAAATTCCTTCCAACTCTTAATCTGTGATACTAGTCCTATTAGAGTTTTCTTCCTGCTAAGTTCCTATAATTGTATTGTGTAATAATTGTTGTTTTTATTGTTCAGTCATTCGGTCACATCTGACTCTTTGTGACCCCATTGACCATAGCACTCCAGGCCCTTCCATTCTCCGCCATCCCCCAAAGTCTTCCCAAGTTTGTGTTCATTGTTTCTATGATGCTCTTTATCCATCTCATTCTGTCATCCCCTTTGCCCTAAAATCTTTCTCTATATCAGGATTTAAAAATTTTTTTAAAAAATATTTATTTTTTAATACCTCAGGGTCTTTTCTAATGAGTCTTATCTTCTCATTACATGACTAAAGCTTTTTAAGCTTCACTTTCAGTATCTTTCCTTCCAGTGAATACACTGAATTCATTTCTTTAAGTATTGACTGATTTGGTCTCCCTTCTGATCAATAAACTCTCAAAAGTCCTCCAGTACCACTATCGGAAAGTATCAGCTCTGTAGTGCTCAGTTTTCCTTATAGTCCGACTCTCACAGCCATACTGGGTTAAATAAATTGAGTAGTTTTTAACTGGACTGGTACTATTGAAGTACTTTTATGCCTTGCCCTTTTTCTGTTTGACAGAAATATAATCCTAGTAAGTCAGATAACTACCAGGTAGTGCAAGTACTATAGGTAAGCAACCTTACATTACTTCCCATGGAACTTGACCAGACCTGACAATTGTTAATGAGGCAATCTCCAAAATCCTGAAGTCGTTATATAGATAAATCTTTTAGGCATGTACACACACACACACACACACACACACACACACACACACACACACACAGCATTAAATTGAAGAATGCTATGCTCCTGACAGTTTGGGGTGGCCCAAATATATGACACAGTAATATCCATTGCTGCTCTGCTTTATCTAAGAATGACATGGTGAATTTGCGAAATCACTGAAAGCATTCTTTCCTCCTATACCATTGTACAGAGAACTAAATTACACAAATGTAATCAACAGCCTAGTCAGGGCATTAATACATATTTTATAAAGTTTCCCCATCTGCCTCATTTCTATAATTTTATATGTTTCTAAAAATGACACATTGCAGCATCATCTTGTTTGTGGAGGGAGCATCATAGTTATTCAAGAGGACAAAGGAAATGAATGTTTCACAATATCTGTAGCTTGGTTCTTTTATACCAACTCCTGCTTTGTACCATGGATGTCTACATAGATGCTTTACTTTTATATTCAAAGATAGGAAGTGTAAGTTTGGTAGGAATCTATCAAGAGACAAAAAATACAAGCTATCAAGCTATCAATAACCATATGAAAGAAAGCTTCAAATCACTATTAGTAAGAGAAATGTGAATTAAAACTTTCAGTTTCATCTCAAAACCATCAGATTAGCAAAGAAGTAAAAATATGAAAAGAGCAGTATTCTAGGGGCTTTGGGGAGGACAGACACATTAATACAGTGTTGTTGAAGCTATAAACTTGTAAAATCACTCTGGAAAAACAGTGCAACTGTATCCATAAAGTTACTAAACTGTACATGCCCCTTGAATAATCAGACAAGGTACCCTTGAACCAATTTCATACACCTAGGGAACTAAACTCTTTAAAAACTATTTTTATTGAGGGAGTGGGTACTGAAGAAAAGAGTCTTTGTCCTCCTATTTAATTTGTATAGGAAACTCTTGGTGTATAGAAACTTCTGCCAATGGAGGTCGGCAACTTTTCTGAAAATTAAAGTCTTAGAATCTTACCCGGGAGCATTGAGAGGTTAAATGACTTACTTAGAGTTACACAGCTAGTAGCTATCAGAGACAGGAAGTTATTTCTGGTTGTAAAGCTGCATTTCTATCTCAGGGCTGCTACTCATAGACAAGCACTACAGTCTAATAATGAGGGAAACCTATGTGGCTTCCTATACCAAGTGCCTATAGTCAATCAACTCATTGCTAGTTTACTAGGGAGAAAGACTATGCAAAACCTGACCTACTTACCTCATGTTATCATCAGTAATCTTACTGAAGATGGGGGCTAATCTGAGGTAACTATATTGAGTCATAATTTCTGATGCCCTCAGAATTTCCTTGTGCTATGAAGACTTGACCAACTAGGATACCAAATGCTCCCAAATAAAAAGATGTCCAACATTATTTTGCTATACTAAATAGCTAAATGAAGAATAGAAATGAGAACTTCCAGTGTTATTTTAAGTAGGCAGCCAAGAGCAATATTAATTTTATCTTATCAAATCGAGGTATATTAAACCTGTAATAAACTTACTAAAAAATGAAGCAAAAGTTTTTCTTAGGAACACCTCTTTGTTGCTATGTGTCTCTTCCAAAAGGTGCAACTTTCCTGAACTTACTTAATAGAAAAAGGGGACCTATTGTGATGGACTTGTCACTGTGAAGATGAGTTCTGTAATGTCAGGCAGTTAGTGATTCCATATTCTGTGCTACAACATGAGGATAAGGTTAATATAATCACACAAAGCTCAAAATGCAATCACAAAGTATAAAGGAGGTGTTAAGGAATTTTCCTGCAACCCTACAAAAAAGTATGAATAAGTCCTGAATCAACTTGAAGAGATTATAGGATATTGCACATTGGACACATGAAAATGATATAGAGAAACAATCCTGTGATTGGCTGGGTGAATCAGTCATTTCACTTGAGCACATATATAAAAGCAGCAAGGCAAGTGAGGAGTTCATAAGTCCAATAGTGAGGAATTTAGTTCAGGAAATGGAGACAGAAGTGAAGGAAAAAACATATCCCTGACAAAGAATCACTCTTGTGGAGGAAAATGATGGAAAGAAGAAGGGGAGGAGAAGACTTTCTCTTTCCCCATTGCTCCTATTGGTCATTTCATGAGAATTACTGAAAATAGTTTATCCATCCAAGAGCAGAGGAGCAAACCAAGGGCAAATTTTGATTTAGAAGTCATTAGTAGATGGTGTCAGAGCGAGTATACCTTTGTATTGGAGAGCGGTGCTGGCCATGGATTCTTGAAAGAAGCAGGCTCTGCAGGTAAAGCCAAGAATCCTCCTCATGAAGAGCTGAACCCAAAGTGAGCAGATCGAGGAAACTGCAAAGAGAGAAAGACTTTTGAGTACCAGGAGTTACCTTTTTTTGCATTATGTATCCTACCTTGTACCTCATTACCATTGCACCATAAGTTTGAACTCATCCTCCTAAAGGTTATTTATTTTCTTAAAGTAAGTTCTCATACAAGTGCCAGAGCACAGTAATCAGGACCTATTTCAGATCTTCTTCTGCTATGTCCAAACTCAGGTTTTCAGCCCTTCTTCAGCTGATGCGCATCCTTTAGTTTTGGGTTTTTGCTACCATAAAAAAGAGCTACCATAAATATTTTTGTTCCTATAAGGCCTTTGCCCCTTTCTTTGATATTCTGGAAGTAAAGGTCTATTCTATTAGCAGCAAATCTGTGATAAAATGGCATATACTTTTGTGTATAATAACAAATTACTCTTGAGAATGGTTGTATCCATTCACAAGTTCACCAACAGTGTATCAATGCAAATTTCCACAGCCCCTGCAGTATTTATCATTTTCCTTTTTTATCTTTGTCTATCTGATAGGTGTGAGATGAATTTTCAGAATTACATTAATTTTAATTTCTCCAATTAGCAACAATTTGAACCATTTGTCATAAGTTTATTGATAGCCCAGTATGTTCTTCCCTCTAGAACAGCCTATCATTATTCTGAAATCATTTATCAATTGGAGAAAGGCTTTTGTTCCTAAAATTTGAATCTGTCCCCTATATATCTTGGAAATGAGATCTCCGTTGGAGGAATTTGCCTGCAGTTTTTTTGCCAGTTGTTTCCTTTTAAACTTAGCTTTGTTGGATTTGTTTGTGCAAAACTTTTGTAATTTTATGTAATCAAAATTATCCATTTTTTTCTTCCATGATTCTCTCTGCTTCTTCATTGATCATGAACTTTTTCTTCTAACTATAGATGTGTAACAGCAAGCCCCCTGGCACACCCAGGATGGTCTGTGATCACAGGTTCTTTGATCTGCTTTTCTTAAAGGAAAAGCAACATAAAGGGGTCAAAAATCTTACTTTAATCAAACATATATAAATCATTCACTAGTTTAGGGGGAAAAGGTCAGCACCCTGAACATGGAGAAAATACAAGGGGAGAAATTAGCACAGAGATTCAACAGACAGGACTCCAACTGTCTTACCAAAGTAATACAACCACTTACATATACCACCAGATGGGAAGCACAACTAAAGTTGAGTAGTTGGGGGGGCTCTTAAGAAAATGGCTATGCAGAGTCCTGTCCAGGGAATCAAAAGGTCCTTCTCATGAGGAAACCCCCCAAACAAAATACCAACCTCAGAATATATCTCAGAGCCAGAAGGCATCGCAACTCTGGCGACTCAGTGCCTAATTAGCTTAGTATCAAAAGGTAGAAAAGCCTTCCTAAAAGCAAGCTTCCCAGTAAGCAAGCTTAGAGCAGATGTTTAGCTTTTGCTACTTAAAATGTTGCTATCTTAGGAGGAGAATGTGTAAAGGAAGAAAGAACCACATGCTAAATAATAAATATTAGATTTGTCCCAGTGGGTGAGGCAGGAGCATTCTGGGTAGAGATGGATTATCGCAGAGAAAAGTAGTTTCTTGTGCTACGATGTGAAACCACAAAAACAAGACAGAGAGAGACAGACAGAGACAGAAAGAGAGAGAGCCAGAGAGTCAGAGCCAGAGACAGAGACAGAGACATACAGAGAGGCAGAGAGACAGACAGACAGAGATAGAGAAAGATAGTCAGACAGAGACACACAGAGAGAGACAGAGAGAGATTATCTAGAAATGATTAGAGGAAGGAGCAATGATTGGTTGTGCTGAATGATTCTCTCCTTTGGAGTTCCAGCATAGGAGTCAGAGGGTGGAAACATGGTAGAGCATTTGGATAATAACCATTTTTTAAAAAAAGGAAAAGACAGATGCTACACCATAGTGGCAGTATACCTTCGACCGCCTGAAGAGAATGAAGAATTAGATAAGGAGTTCAGGAAACACCTGGAAGGGGCATAGTACTTTAACAATGAGATACTTTAACTATCTGGATATCTAGAGCCATTAATGAATTTGTTACTTGCCTCAATGATAATTTCATGCTTCAAAAGATGGAGAAAACAGGAATGGATACTGTTTTCTTGGACAAGATCCTAAAGAAATTCAGCAAAACAAACAATAATAAAACAAACAACAATGTGGCTAGATGCTTGTACACAAATACACAAAGTGTGAGTAATAAAATAGAAATCTTAAAACAAAAGAGTAGATTTAATCCCAGAGAGACCTGGTAGGATGGAACACACGACTATATTATGTCTCTGGATGGACATTCCTTATTCAAAAGGAAGATTCCTGTAAAGATCAGGAGCAGCACAGTGGCACTGACATTCTGAGATATACTTGTGCTTCTGGAAAGGTGGATGAGTGAGTGATCAAGTCTAAGCTTAGTTTCCTTTCATCACTACAAATCATCCAGTAGTGTACCACAGGAACAGAGCTAAGACAAAAAGAGGAAAATGGTATCATCACAAGAGAAGTCTGATAGGGGAAAAAACAGTTCAAAGAATTGAATAAATAAAAACTAAATCCTAACCCTCCGCAATCTCCTATTCCAATGCCTCACTGTGATGAAGAGTCAACTCTGGTTTCTCAAAAGATATATAAGTGGATCCAGTTTCTATAATAGTGAAGAGACTTTGAGTATGGTTCCTTGAATATACTGTTTCTTTCCGAGGGTCAGCCTAGTTAATTATTATTGAGGCTCTTAAAAAAAGTTATAGCTAAGTAAAGCAAATTAAAACATTGTCCATGTCTGTCAGTCTATGCCTTATTCACCATCTTTATTTTGTTGCATTATCCCTCTGCAGAGAGTCAAAAAGCATTTTAAGTGCCTACTATGTGCCAGGTACTGTGCTGAATGCTGGTGATATAACAAAAAGCAAATGATAGTCCCTGACCTCAAGGAGCTCATACACAAATGGGGGAAACAAAATGAAACAATATGTACAAAGAAGATATGCACAAGATAAATTGGAGAAGATATACACAGGATAAAGTGGGGAAAATCAACAGAGGGAAGTGATTAACATTAAAGGAGGTTGGGAAAAGCTACTGCAGAAGGTTTTATTTCAGCCAAGACTTGAAGGAAGTCACATAAACCAAGAGGCAGAGATGAGGAAGGAGAAGTTTCTAGGAATGGGAGACAACCAGTGAAAATGCCTAGACTTGGGTGAGATAGTATCTTGTATGAGGAACAGCAGGAAAGTCAAGTGTTACTAGATCAAAGATTAAGTGGGGAAGAAGATTGGAAGGGTAGGATAGTGACCAGGTTATGAAGGGCTTTGAATACTAAATAGAAGGTTTTATATTTCATCCTGGAGGTGACAGGGAGACCCTGAGGTTTCCTGAACAGAAGGATGGCACGGTCAGACTTGTCCTTTAGGAAGACCAATCTGACATCTGAGTAGATGATGAAGTGGAGTAGGGAGAGACTTAAGGCAGAGAGACCAATAAGTAGGCTCTTGAAAGTGCCCAGGTGAAAGGTAATCAGGGACTGCAGGGTTGTGGCAGCTTCACGAGGAAAGAAAGGGGGTGTGAAAGAGATGTTATGAAAATAAAATAAAATTTTGGCAACAGATTGGATATAGAGGCTGAGAGAGAATGAAGGCTCAGGATGACACATGGGTAGTGAGCTTGGGGGACTGGGAGAGATAGTGGTGTTTTCAACTGTAATTAGAAAGTTAGGAAAAGAGGAGAGATTTGAATAAAGATATTGAATTCCATTTTAGACATTTTCCATTTAAGATAGCTAAAGGATATCCAGTTTAAAAAGCCCAATAGACAGTTGGAATTGTAAGAGAAGGGAAGTATGTTTCTCCATTGGTCCTTTCAAAAAATGATTGTCCATTCTTCTGAAGTCTTTCAAAATTTATAACATTATATTAATATCCCCTACAGGGTTATTATGAGGATCAAATGAGATAATATGTTTAAAAATTTTACAAATCTTACAGCATTATGTAAACATTAGCTATATTTATTATCTATTAACTAAGAAAGTAGATAGTGATATTAAATAATCATTTAATGATAGCAGCTGTCTGCTTGTGGGCAGAGACCTTTACAAATCTAAGTGGGCTGTTTGGACCCCCGTAGTCAAGACCATACCCAATAAATAGCCAGATGAACTAGAGGAAGCTATCACATCCCTGGTAATAACCTGGTTAGTGCAACAATCTATGCTGAAAAGTTGAGTTTGGGCATGGCAGAAGAGGATCTGGAACAGGTTCTACTTACTGCATTCTGCCACCTGAATGAACACTTACTTCAAGAAAATGATGAGAAGAGTTAGTTGTACAGAATTAAAGAGGCTGGAAAGTATCAGCAAATCATATACAGGGAGAGGTAGTTGAAAGTGGCATTGTAAGAGATGAATGGGGGCAGATGAAAAGATAAAGGGAGTGGAATTTAAAGCAAAAGGACCCCTCAGACCACCAGGTGCACCCAAGAATACACAATGCCTGGTATATAATAAGTGCTTAGTAAGTGCTTGATGTCTATTATCTATCAATCTATTAACCAATCATTTATTACCTAATTTTTTATTAGAGGGCCTAAGATATTTCTACACACTAATGAATCTGTTATCTCTTTGATGGCAGCACACATGAGATGAGTTTGAAAAGAGACTACCTTCAAGGTGATTGCAACTGATTTGTTAATATTGTTGTATGGTATGAGAAGGGAAAGAAATTCTGCAAGGAAGTTGATAAGACCCTCCAAACCAAATCAACATATGCACATGACTTGAATTTAAAGAAGGGCACAGGAGAAAACAATGACAATTTATGTTGGAAAACATGGCTTAGGAGTAAGAAGTGAGAGATGCCAAAGGCATGTAGATTATGCAGAAAACTTATGCCTATATATTATTAAAATATTTTTCGAGATGACAGTCAAGAGGCATTGAAAGTGGCAAATACCAAATAACATCACAAAAATGAAATTGATTATATTCAAACAACAAAAAAAATATCTGATTGCCAATGTGAGTCATTTCTTAATCAACTGTCTGTGTACAGCCAGAGCACTGACTTGTTAATGCAAAGATCAAAATAAAAACCAAGTTAGAAGGAAGAATTAAAAAGAGAAGATATGACATCTCATTGAGGTAACTCCAACCTGACCTACTTAGCCAAGCTGTTGATGCTGAAAAATAGAAATGGGATAAGAGAACACAGATTAATAAAAGCTATTATTAAGAAAGTTTTAGCAATATAAATTTGTCAAGTAAACAAATCAGGTCAACAAGCATATACTAAGTGCTTCCTATGTGCCAGGTATTGTGCTAAACTCTATGAAATAAAAAATAAAAGGCAAAAATATAATCTCTGCCCTCATATTCTAATAGGGGGATGGGGTTGCAATATAGAAACCACTGTGTACAAACAAGGATATTTATAGAGTAAAGGGGTTGTAATCTTAGAGGGGAGGCAGTAGGAATTGGAAAGAAAACCTCATAGAGAAAATGATATTTAGATTGAGTCTTGATGCAATCCAGGGAAACCAAGAAGTGGGGGTGAGGAGGGAGAGTATTCCAGGCATGAGGCACAAGCAGGGGAAAGAATGCTTAGACTCAGGGGACTGTGTCATGTGTAAAGAATAGCAAGATAGCCAGTATCATTGGATTTTAGAGTACACAGGAGGAATAAATTGTAAAAAGAGTGGAAAGGCAGGAAGGGCCCAGGTTATGACAGTTTTTAGAAGCCAAACAGCAGATCTGATTACAGTCACAACAAAAATACCAAGAGACTTTAGAAACTTTCTCAGCCAGCAAATACACAACATACTTGGTAATCAGAGAGGAATAGCAGCCAATTAATTAAATAAATAAAAAAACCCAAAATTTAAAAACAACAATGTTTAGGACAACAGACCCTAGAAAACTTGTTGAACACTTAAACATGGTAAGGAAGGTCAGGGAATAAGGTCAGGTAGGTTCACTAGTAGTGATATTAAATAATATCACTTTGCTTCATTGGTTTACCTTTTGTTCTGCCTCAAACTAATTTGCATGTCAAGCCAGAGAGGAATTCAGTGTATGTTGTAGGAGAGAGAGAATAGACTAAGGAAAAAACAAACAAAAAAACCCCAGCATATGGGAACCTAGACATTCCTTTCCAGTTCTCTCTCCCTCTCTTTTCCTCTCCATAGCTCTACAGCATAGTTTCAGATCTCATCATTCGATCTAAATTGCTCTCTCCTCTAAGTTACTAATGATCACTTAATTGCTAAATGTAATGGCTCTCAGTCCTCATCCTTTTTGATCTCTACTATTTCAAAGGAGATAACATTTGTGAAGTACTTAGCATAGTGCTGGGCACATAGTAGGTGCTTGATACAGGCTTATTATCTCCACCCCCCATAGCTTTACACTACCAATCACTTGCTTCTCTTTTATTGGAGTTTGGAAAAGTACAGTCTGCTGACCCAATGTGGCCCTTTTTTTCCTCCCTAACTTACTTGAGCTACAAATGTTTTTTTTTTTCTTTTCCATGTTAAAATAGAAATTTGTTGTATTTGAAAATTTTAAAATAATTTTTAGCTCATAAGACTTACCAAAAAATAATAGGCAATGGGTTTGTAAACTTGGCTCTCCAGCCATAGTTTGCCAACACCATCAAGACCATTATTGATAGTCTCTTTGCTCTGGATAGACACAATTCAATCTTGGTCACTTGGTGATTATTCCCTACCTGATCACTGCTTCACAGTCTCCTTTACTGAAGATCTTCATCCAGGTCATACCCACTAACCACGGGTATCCCACATGACTCTGTCCTGGACACTTCTTTTCTCTCTCTATTCCATTTCTCTCGGTAATCTCATCAAGTCCCATGGATTCAAAGATCATCTCCGTGTTGATAATTCTAAAATCTACTTTCCTAGCTAATGTTTCTGCTAACCTCTGGTCTTACCTCTTCAGCTGCCCATTAAACAACTCACACTTGATGTCTTGTAGACATATTAAACTGAACACATCCAAAACTCAATTCTTCTTTCCTTCCCTATTGCTGACTAGGTTATGCCCATCCTCCTAGGTAATACCCATTCTCAAGCTAAGGGTGATCCTCGTCTTTCACCTCCACATCCAATCTTCTGCCAAGTCTTATTCATTTTTCTAAATCTTGTTAATATACCCCTTCTTCTCTGATACCAGCACCACCTCATCCCTTCCTACCTGGATTGTTGTAATAGACTGTTGGTTATTCTCTTTGCCACAAGCTTCTCTTCACTCCAGTCCTTCCTGCACTCAGTTGTCAAAGCAATCTTCCTAATGCATAAGTGACATCATGTCATTCCCCTATTCAGTAAACTCCAGCTTTTCCCTGTCGCTTTCAGGATCAAATATGAAGTCCCCTGCTTGGCTTCAAAAGACTTTCATAATCTTCACTCACTTGCCAGCCTTCTTAGACTTTTCTTTTCCCTACTTACTCCTATATTCCATGACACTGACTTCCTTACTGTTCTTTGAAGAAGACATTTAATCTTTTAACTCTGGACATTTTCACTGGCTATACCCCATGCCTAGAACTTTTACCTCCTGTCTTCCCTGGCTGCAAGTTCCAGTTAAAATCTCCATATGTTATTTCCAGTTTATTGTGTATATAACTTATTTTCACATAGCTATTTTGTGTTGTATTCCCTGTAGATTATGAGCTGCTATAAAGCAGAGATTGTCTTTTACCTTTTTATTTTAATTTTTTTATCCCCGGCACTTACTACAAATATTTATTGACTGAATTTAAAAATGACTTCTAATAGGTTCACTTTGGCAATCAGAAACTGAAAGAATTTATACAATAAGATTGAGTTATTCCTCAATGGAAAAAATGTCCAAGGGAGTGATATCTAGATAACTGCCAATCCTATATAGTCCTCATTTATTTCCTGAGGTCTAGTCCTTTGTTACCAGATGCCTATTGAACATGTCCCAAAGATATCTCAAACTCAAAGGTTGCAACCCTTAAGTCATCATCATTTTCTTTAACCATGTCCCTCATAATTTCCATATTTCTGTCAAAGGTACAACCATAATTCTAATCACCTAGGTTAACAAGTTTTGAGTCATTCTAAAGTGTTCATCTTCTATCCTGGCCACCCAACTCATATTCACTTATATGACAAGTATTATTGTTTTTCCTTCTATGTTGCCTGTCCTCGTTTCCCACTCACAGAGGTACTAATCTAGTGCAGGCCTGCATCATCTCTTACCTGGGCTAGTGCTCTAGCTTCTTAATTGACCTCTCTGTATTCATTCTCACTCTTTTCCATTCTTCCTTCACATAGATGCAATCTCGCTTCGAGCTTGAGTCTGCCCAACTCACTCCTGCCTCAAAAGGCTTCAGTTGTTTCCCTCTGCCTCTCTGATAAAATAAAAATTCCTATGTCTTTTAAAATGATGCTCCAACCTGTCTTTCCTGACTGATTTCATATTACTTCCAACATAATTTGCAATCCATCCAAACTGACATACTTGCTAATCCTCAAATATCTCTTGCCTCTGTTACTTTTTTATAGGATGACCCTCATGTCTGAAATACTCTTAGTATTTCCTTCAGCCTCAGTTCTTGTGTTGATCCCAAAAGAAAAGCTTTTTTTTCTGATAGGGAGAGAGAGAGAGAGAGAGAGAGAGAGAGAGAGAGAGAGAGAGAGAGAGAGAGAGAGATAGTATGACTAAGCCACATACATGCTGGTTTCCCCCAGTTAATATGCAATCTCTACGTGACCAGGAATTTTTCTGTTTTTGTCATTACATCTTAGTGCCAAGGTCTGTGCCTTGCACAGAGTTACTAGTGCTTAATAAGTATTTTTTAAATTGAATTGAAAATAACATTTTAAAAGAAGAAATAGAAACGATGAACAGCTATCTGAAAAAGTTCTAGGTGCAATCAGCAGAGAAGTTCAAATTAAGTGTATCTCCTCACACCCATAAAATTGGCAAAGATGATAAAAGATGAGAAAATCCAATATTAGAGGGGCTGTGGGAAACTAGTCACAGTAATTCATTGCCTCAGAAGCTATGAATTAGTCCAACTATTTGGGAAAATTTTAAATTACGTGAGAAATGTTACTAAATTGTTTATAAATATTCTTTGATGCAGAGATCTCTCTAAAATGATTATGCCCTAGAAAGGTTAATGACAAAAGAAAAAACTCATATGTATGAAAATATTCAGAGCAAAATTATTTGTCATTGCACAAAGCTGGAAATAAAATATGTGTCCCTTGTTTGGGGAATAGTTGAACAAACTGTAGTTTATGAATGCAATGGAATATTAATTCACCCTAAGGAATGATGAATATGAAGAACTCAGAGAAAAATGGATAGCCTTGTAAGAAGTGATGCAGAGGGAAGAAAGCAGAGCCAAATGAACAATATACACAATGACTATAACATTGTAAATAAAACCAACACTAACAACAACAAAAACCGAAGGCAAAGGTAAAAGGCAATGTTGGTACTATATTATTCAAGTTAAAGTGCACACCCTTCCTGTAAGCTGTAAAAATGGAAAATGATATATACTATTAATCTCAATCATTCTAGTACATAGTTTGGCTTAACCATTTTGAGGGCAAATACCTGGGGGGAAGGGAGACACATTTGTTGAGAAGGGTCTCTTTTGCCCACCCCATCTCCCCACCCAAAAATTTGTTAATAAAAAAAAGGTATACGCTTGTGAGGAAATCCAAAATTCAAGAGAACAAAGTATAGTAGATGCCATTTGAGTAAAAATGATGGGAAGCACAAAGGTGTTATTGTCATGAATCATTCCATCCCTCAAGAAATGGAGAAAATGTCCTAGGCAATCTGAGAAAGATCGAATAATTACTGAAATCAAAGTTATGGGATCCAAAGGAAGAAAAATGTTAATTGAGGACTGGAAACCAATGTATAGTCTGAGAAGATTTCAAAGGGTTCAGGGAAAGGATAGATAGGTCCAATAGACTAATATTATCATTTTCTATAGGAAAACAGGGCTGTGAGCTATAGCAAACTTTCAAGGAGGAAATTCTGAAGACAAAGAAGAAAGAGCATGTGAAGTAAGCATGGAAACAGAATACCTAAAGCAATCAGTGAATTTTCCTAAGAAATGAATCAACAGCCCTGTTTTTTAAAGTTGTCTGTATAAGACATAAGCAAGGGCACACAGATAAAAATCAATGTAGAAGAGTAGCATAGTCTTGTGAGAAAACTCAAACCAAAGCTGATATTAGTCTAAAACTTTCACTCTGGAGGTGGCCTTTTCTCAGTCCTTATTCTCCTTGACTTCTCTGTAGACTTTGACAGTATTGATCATTCTCTCCTCCTTGATACTCTCTTCTCTCTAGGTTTTCAGGATGTCACTCTCTCATGATTCTCATCCTATCTATCTGACTGCTCCTTTTCTGTCTCATTTGCTGGATCCTCCTTCAGATCACATCCTCTAACTGTAGGTATCACTCAGGGTTCTTCTCTATCTAAACAACTTCATTTTATGATCTCATTAGCTACCATGGATTTATTTAACATCTCTATGCTGATGGTTGTCAGATCTATCTATCCTGCTTTAAACTCTCTACTGACCTCCAGTCTCCTATCTTCAACTCCGTTTCAAACATCTTGAATTGGTTTTTCAATTAGGCATCTTAAACTCAAAGTGTTCAAAATGGAACACAACATCTTTCCCCCTAAACCGTCTCTGTTGCTGTTGTTCAGTTGTTTTCAGTCATGTCTGATTTGGTTTTTATCTTTTTTTCTCTAATTAAAGGGGCTATCCTTTGACTCACTTCCTAAAGAGATCTATTCACTGAATGGGCTTTACCTCACTCTAAGTGAGTACATGAAAAGGCCTTAGCCTAAAAGGGCCACAGTCCCCCATTGCATGCTGGATCATCTCCAGTAATCCTGATGAATATCTGGTCAGTGCATCCAGATGGCTCTGGAGGAGAAAGTGAGGCTGGTGACCTTGCACAGCCCTCCCCCACTCAAATCAAGTCAATTGCAAGTCATGTCATCATTTCCCTGATGTCATGGTCCTCTTAGAAAATGAAAGACAAACACAAACAGAAAATCCCACCTTCTACAGGAAGCCTTCCTCAACCTGTCTTAATTCTAGTACTTTCTTTCTGTAATTTATTTCTTATTTATCCTGTATCTAGCTTGCTTTGTATGTATTTATTTTTATATTGTCTCCCCATAGACTATAAGGTGCTTAAGGGCAGGGGGCAGTGTGTTGGTAAGCAAAATGGGCTCCTTAGCACTAAGTTCAACAAGTACCCTTGAAGAGTTTGGCTTTTGTTTGCTTTGAGTAATTCAGTAAGACTCAATTTCATTGAGTCTTACTAAGTGCTAAGCCCCAGGCCCAAACCCCTATTAGGTGTAAATCCTATGCGGGTGTGGATTGGCAACTAAGGTGGGGCCCAAGGTGAGGCTAACTACAGGGAGGGCCTAGTTTACATGTCTAGTTTACAGACCATGTGGGTTTAAGTAGCCTCTTTGTGACGATTTTAGGTCACGTGGGTGAGTCACATGTGTGACACCCGTGATGCTGAAAAAGATATAAAACCAGGGCTTAGCCTCCTCTTCCTTGGAGCTCATTCTTGAAGCAGTGGTGGCGCGCGTGACCCTGGGCCAGGCCTTGTTCTGAGCTCCCGGGCTGAACCTAGATGTTGGTAACTATGAATCTGTATTGGGTCTGTCTGTTGATGTTTGTACTTTGTAATTTGCTCTGAAGTTCAGGGTGATGGTTTTTTTCCCTGAACTAAGTGAATGATATTTGTATGCTGAATTAAAGTAAGCTTGTCAACCCCTTCACCTTGCTTTCCTTAGTTAAGCAGATCAAAAGAACCTGTGCTTTCTGGGTGCCGGCAGCTTTCTGGGTGCTAGTTGTTGGTGGATCTTGTACCCCCACAGAAGCTGCTAGCCGGATTGTGGAAACAGGCAGGGACTGTCTTTTGCTTTTTTTTTTTTTATTCTTCACAATTAGTATTTTGCTTAAGTAAGAGCTTAATAAATGATTCTTGATTGCTTGATTAAGGAAACAGGCTCAGAGAAGTTGTGTCTTTTTTAAAGAAATTAGGTAGTGCCAAGTAATATCCAAATTCCAATTTCTTGTGGAATTTTACCAAGAGGGAGAGGAACATGAAATTTAGGAAGCATTTGAATAAACTGTAGAATGTCCAGAGGAGGGTAACCAGGATAATGCCTTCATGTCATATGAAGATCCATTGGGGAAAAAAAAGGATATTTAGCCTAGAGTAGAGAGTACTCATGGGAGAACATAATAGCTACCTTCAGATTTTGAAGGGTTGTTAGATTTTAAAAGCAATTAGATTTGCTCTGTTTAGCCTCAAAAAGTAAACTGAAAGTATGTATGCCAGTTGCAAAGAGAAACAATTTAGATGTAATGTAAGGAAAATCTTCCTCCCAACTGGAGGTTTACAAACTTGGAATGAGCTGCTTTGGGAAGTATATTTAAGGGGGGGGGGAATGGAAGGGGATGGGGGGGATGGGGGGGAGGGAGAGAGACAGAGACAGAGAGACAGAGAGAGACAGAGACAGAGAGACAGAGACAGAGAGAGACACAGAGAGAGACACAGACACACACACACACACGCACACACACAGACAGATTGAGAGAGAGAGAGAGAGAGAAAGAGAGAGAGAGAGAGAGAGAGAGAGAGAGAGAGAGAGAGAGAGAGAGAGAGGCTATGCCCAACTGGTCAGTTCAGTTGGGTCCCCAGTGGGGCAGCTATTTCTTTCCCTCTCAGACTGATTTCTTTTTGACAAGTAAAAGACACTATTCTGTGCCTGATTTCTTACGTAGCCTAAACTGAGACCTGTTAAAGACCTTAGCTTAAAAAAGTCCAAGGTCTCCCATTGCATCCGGGGCTATCTCCACCCATCCTGATATGTATCTTGCCATGGGACCCAGATGGCTCTGGAGGAGATTGTGAGGCTGGTGACTTTACACAGCCCTCTCTCACTTAAATCCAATTCATTTACTTGTCATGGCATCATCTCCTTGATGTCGCAATAATCCTCTTCGAGAATGGAAGACAAACAACAACCACAACATTTTCAGGTATGATTTAGATTAGATGCCCATTTAGCTTCATTCAAACTGAAATTTTGTGTGATTCCAAGAATTATATGAATTTACATGTTAGAACATTAGAACCTGCCTTCAGGCTAATTTTTTAAATTAAATTTCTTTTAGTAAGTCACCTTCTTCCAATTAGATATATTCTTAGAAACCTGTTAACATATTGGCACTGTATATTTTTTCCTTCATTGCTTGTTTTAGATCTTGCTTCTGCCTGTGATACAATGAAACATCAATCAATATTCTCACAAACATTTCACCAAAGTTGCTGCAGCTGTTTGTACATATGTGGCAGAAGAGCTGTTCCTCAAACACTGCTTTAGCAGGAAGCAGTGTGGTATAGAAAAGGCATTTGCTATGGAGGCATAGAATCTGATTTCAAATACTTTTTGATGCTTATGGTTCTTACTATCAGTGTGACCTTAGGCAAGTCACTTATCCATTTTTGGCCTCTGTTTCTTCAGCTGAAAAATAAGAGGATAGGATTGGATGGCCTCTGAGGTTACTTCTAAACCTAGGGGGAAAAAAAAAAGACTAGTTGACTTCATTCAACAGATCCCATTTGCATTGTGGTCCACACAATTGTAACAATTATTCTTCTTTTAATCCTATTAGGAAAATTTGGTTTTATCAGCTTTTGAGTTTGGTGTGCCCAAACTGTTTAAAAAAAAAGTAGAAGAGAGTAAGAACAAATGTAAATACAGAGGGAATCCTTAAAATATTCTGATAACAGAGTTAGTTTTAAAAATGAATTATCTAATACTAAAATTCTAGGGGAGAGATCCTTAATGGTTTCTTTGAACCCACTTCTTCTATTTTTAACATTTTGATAACTATTTTCCAATATGTTTGACTTCTTTTGTATTTTATTTTATAGATTTTGAAACGTTATTCTGAGAAGGTGATCCATAGGCTTCAATAGTCTGCCAAAGGGGTCTATGAAAGAGAAAAGGTTAGGATGCCCTAAGCAATGGAAGGTTTCATATAGGATTCAGGATGGAATATAATAACCCTTTTATCTGTAATATGTAGATTTTTGAGGGACAACTATCTCTTATTCAGATGAATTTGCCAGATTATTGTCTGAATTAAACACTTTCTATAATTCCTTCCAATATGGCCTTAACTAGCCCTTCCTTAGCATTTCTTTATTCCTAGAGTAGTTATCCTTATAAGAACAATTTGGAACAATGCTCAAATTTTTATCATTCTTATTTTTTTAAATATGATTGTATCTACCACCTCATTGCATATAGCATTCTACTTATGGAAAGCCATTTTGGAAGAGTAAAAGGAAATAACTAATATTTCCATTTTTTTGGCAAGTACACGTATGAACCTTTGGAGCAGAGAAAATGTGGAACTTTTATTTATTGGAGAAAAAAATGTCTTCCCTTCCTATCACTTCTGAAATTCTCAAAGGAAGCCTAATAATTCTTGCCTGCCTCATTAGCGTATTGTTAGAATAGCTATAATTAAAAGTGCTTTTAGGTTCACTGATGAAAGTGCTACAGATGAAATGTGCATAATATTATATTTTATTTTATAAGCCAGTAAATCAATCCCAATTTTATTATCTGGCAATGTTCCAGTTCCTGCCCTCCCTAGAGCCAGTGCTGACATTGGTACTGAAACTCTTAGATTTGGACATGGTCAAATATTCATTGAAGCCCTAATTAGTGCACCAAATTGAATTTGCTTTTCACACTATGGGTCATTTGAAGGGACCCTAAAAGGTCATCTCAATCCTTCTCCTGGTCTCTGGATTTTCTAGTCTTCACTGAAACTGGATTTGGTTATTTCTGTCATTCCAGCAGCATTCTATCACTCATGGACAGACACATGCATATGCACATATATACATATACATATGCATGTCTTTTCAAATAAAAGTAGAGGAACTAAAAAATAGAAAACTAAGAGCTTCATTTTTTCCTGACTGAAATAGCAGAGAATTATCAATAGGAGAACAAATATTCACATGTATTCTATCAGCAAGTTAGGCAATAATCATTTGTTAAGCATATACTATGTGTCAGGCACTTGGCTAAGTGATAAAGACAAAGATAGATAACAGTCTCTGCTCTCAAGGATCTCAGACTCTAATGTGGAAATAACATAAAAACAAGTATATACAAACAAGGTTTATGTGGGCAAATTGGAAATAATTTTAAAAAGCCATTAGGATTAAGAGAGGAAAACGAGAAAAGTCTTCCTATAAAAGAAAGGAAGTCTGAAACTGGAGATGAAGAGGGAGAACATTCCAGGCATAGTCAGTAACTATATTGGATGGAGACTATTACAATGATTAAAAATATGAAAAACTTATATATGTACACAAAAACATATAAATTTATATTTATAATCCTATATTTTATTTTATATATTTAGAAACATTATTTTGAGGAGAGGTTCATAAGAGTCACCAGGATGCAAAAGGGTACATGACAGAAAAGAGATTGAGGATGCTTGATTTAGATCAATGACATCTGGGGAAAGGTGTACTTAGGAGGTTAAAAAGCACACAAAAAGCATATAGGTTATTGTTTACCTAAAATCTTAATCTTGATAGGTAGTATCGTTAAGGGAAAGAATACTTCATTTGAAGCCAGCAAACCTGGATTGAAAACAAGGCTCTACTACAGACCTTAGGTACTGAAGTCACTTGTCCTTCCTGGCATCACGTTCCTTGCTGGTAAAGGAGGGGTTGGACCAGATGGTCTTAAGGGTCCTCCCAGTTCTGAGTTGCCTCTAGTGATCTGTCTCTTCCATGATCTTCTCTTATTTGTAATTACAATAGCATCAGAATTCTCTTCCATAGTTGATTTATAAGAGTTTCCCAGATGAATGAAAATTAATTCTATCACCAGTGTACTTCCAGTGCCCTCTGTGTACTCATGACCCGTCCGACTACAATATAGAGAATAATAGCTTGCATTAGTTCATGATGCTACAATTGGGAATAGGTCAAATAGTATACTATTCACTCTGACACAATCAACCATGGAAGAGTAGCCTTAGGATGTTGGTGAACTTCTCAAAGCAATCAAATCTGCTGCCAGGATGCAGGTCACATGATAGAATTGAATGCTTTTATGAGGTCAACGAAACATACATGGGGATCTTGATATTGTTCCCTGAAATTTTCTTGCATTTCGTATTCAGTTCAGCCTAAGAATAATACTTGCTGTATCATCTGTAGCCTAAAGTCACATTGGGATGTGGGGAATATGCAACTGACATTATTAATGGAAAAGGAGACTGGCCAGGATTTTGCCAGTAATAAAAGAGTAAAAAAGAGGCCCTGTTAGATGATTCTGCCAACTTTCTATACAGGTCTATTTAAGGCAGTACAGATGGTAACATCATTTAAGATCTATCAGAGGACTAGAGCTTTAGAGCTGGAGGGGATCTGGGAGCTCATCCACCCCCTCACTATACAGTTGAGGAAACTGAGGTAAAGAGAGTAAAAGTGACTCAGGCTGATATTAATTGTCTGAGAGAGGATTCAAGCCTAGGCCTTCCTGACTCTAATTCTAACACTATCTCTTAACACCATGTTGCATCTAACAAGCATGTGATCTTTAATACTTGTCTACATTGTCTTATTTTTTTAACAACAAAAAATGTAACTAGGGCATCGGTATACCTAAAGTCCAATGGAAAGTTTCTATATTTATGACTTACCCTGACTCATGAATCTAACGGCAGTAATGATTCCTACAAATTTTGGAATGAGGGTTAAATGATTGCTATATGGTACCAAAAGCTTCACTCTTAGTAGCAGAGGGAGGTTCTAGACAGGCAGCTAATATTGAAACTTGCTATATTAGTTCATCTCAGGTCCCTGAGAATCATACCATTGCTGGCTAGTTGACCTCATGCTTGAGAAAGCATGTTTCCACTGTATCTAAGATACAATATAAAATTTCCTGAAAGGCATCTAATACAAATTCTTGGCACATAGTAGGAAGTTAATGGATACTTCTTGACATGATAATAAAGAAATGATATACTTTCTACTCATTAGTGAAAAACAATTCAACTCAGCAAAATATACTTGAAACTCTCCAGCAGAAAATGCTTAAAAATGAATAAAGGAGGATTGTATCTTGGCAAGAAAAAATGATAACTGAAAGATGGCGACTGGAAAGCAGTAACTGGTGTGAGCTCCCCACCAAGTCCCTCCAAAAACCTATAAAAAAATGGCTCTGAACCAATTCTAGAACTGCAGAACCCACAAAGTGGCAGAGGGAAGCAGGGCTCCAGCCCAGGACAGCCTGGATGGTCTCGGGGTAAGGTCTGTCCCAAACGGAACTCCCAGCCCCCAGCTGA
>CM053622.1:373160769-373195990 GCA_028646595.1 Phalanger gymnotis
ATCCCATAAGCCATCTGCCCAATCCATCACAGCAGCAAAGCGTTTGATACATAACATCACAGCACATAGCCTCACCATCCCAAAACCTCTCACTCCCCTGCTGGGTTCTTACCATAAAACAAACAAAATTAAAAGTACATCCATCACAAGTCCACTTTCTTTACCTCAGCTCTAACTATCATGAATGGCCATTAAGAGCAATATTGGCTCTCTCTCAGCATTTCCTGTGACACAACTTCCTTTTCCTCTCAGTAAACTCCTCCCACCACCTATGACTTTTAAGCTTCCTGTGATGTAAGCAGGTCACATGACCTATTAATGAGTAGGAAAGTTCTTCAAATCTAAATTGCTATTACTTTGACCCCAAGATCTTTCTTATCAATTACATAGGACAATGGGAATTTTGGGATAACTGGTGTCAAGATGACTTTACACAACAATATAACAGGGATAACACAAAATAAGCATATAAAACAATATCATCATTGCCCCCTTGAACACATGAGGCTCAAAATCTTGGGGTAAGGGATGAAGGTCTTTTCCTCCATAGCTTCTTCCTGCTGAAACTGGATGTAGAGTTGTCCCTGCCCCAAGAGTTCAAAGTCCCATTTGAGAAGTCAGAAAGTAATAGCAATTTAGAACCACATAGGCATTTTGATAAATATCATCTATATTGGTATTGCCTTACTGATCCAACAGGAAAAGTAGGAAGGAGTTGTGCTTCAGAGGGCTTTAAAAGCCAAAGATGGTATTTTATACTTAATCCTGAAGGAAACAGGGTACTCTTGGAGTTGTCTGATTTGGGGGAGGGGGTGACATGTTCAGACTTATTCTTTAGGAAGATCATTTTGTCAGCTAATTGAAAGATGAACTAACCTGAGGAGACCAATCAACTCTTTCAAGAGTTCAGACATGAGATGATGAGGGCCTCCACCTGTTATTCAGTTAATTAGGCCTTGTGTGTGCCTGTTCCCTTTAAATTTTGTTTTGTTTTGTTGCTATATAATTGAAAAGTGATTTCCTTTTTTTCTTTTACATCCTCTGTGAATTCTCCTTTTTAAAAATGTTTTGGGTAATTTGATTTCCTTCTTCATTTTTTGACCAAATAATTTGAGTTTGTTCATTTTATTAGTTTTTATGAACCTTTTAGCTTTATTTGTCAATGTATATTTGACTTTTACTGTTTAAAAAAAAAACAGAATTGTATAGTGACTGGAGAGCTGGCCTCAGAGTCAGTAGCACCTGAGTTGAAGTCCCAACTCATTGTGTCTCTATGACCCTCTGCAAGCACTTACCTTCCAAGTTCTCTAAACTCTCTAAGACTATAAGATGAAGGTATACTGCTGACCTGGATCAGGAGAGGGAATTTTCCCATCAAGGAGTACCCCACACTGATAAAATCACAGATCTATTCTCTATCTCTATCCTTTGATTTTTCAGAATTTTTACTTTTGTGTTTTTTGGAGTTCTTTTATTGGCTGCTTTGTTAGTTCTTTAAATTTCATTTCCAAATTATCAATTTGCCTCCCTAACTTCCACATTTTTTTCTGAGTTTTTATAGGGCTAAAAAGGGCACATTGATTTCTACTACTCATTGTTTTATTGTATATTTCTCCTTAATCACATTCGTTTTTCCTCAATAGATCTTATATCATTGGATGCATATATTCACTAATAATACTATTGCATTATCTGTGCTACCTTTAAGTGTAAAGTAATTAGCCTGCTCATTTCATTTAACCATGTCTATATTTACTTTTCTCTGTTCTGAGATCATGATCAACCTACCTGCTTTACTGGATTCATCTAAAGGAGAATAAGTTCTGCTCTAGCCCCTCATTTTACCTCTTTATGAATTTTTGAGTTTCAAGTACATTTCCTATGAACATCATATTATATTTTGCTATGAGCCTTCATTTAATGGATGAGTTTATCCCATTTATATCCATGGTTATGATATTGTGTTTTTTTTTTACCCTCCTCATATTTTTCCTCTTTTTATTCACCCTACCTCCCTGTTTATAAATTTATAAAACAAGGTTATGAGAAGAAAAAGAACAATAAACCAACACTACTAATCTCTAACTAAAATAATCTGATCCCACTCCTCTGTCTCTGTTCTCTTCACCCAACCCAGATACCTATCACTGGTTCTTAAACTGTCTTTCTCATGGCTTAATTCCTCCCCTTCTCTCATAATCCTCCCTCTGAGGTTGATTTTTTTTCTTCATGGCTATTCTTTCCTCAGCTCTATCTTTACTATTTAGCCCCCTCTCTGCTTTCCCTATTTCCTTGTATAAATTAATGTATTTCTCCATGTAAGTTTAGTAGAAAACACTCCATTGCTCATTTCATATAAAAGTGGAAACATGAAATGCCTGAAGTCACCTCTTCCTAAATTTTTGTATATTCTTCTGGTATATCCTAATTAAGAGAAATAACAAATTCCCATCAGTTTTTCTTCACTTCTTCCCTAGTATATGCCCTTTTCTCTGCTATTTTCTTTTCTATTAAGAAAAAACAACAATAACAAAAACAAAAAAAGAACAAAACTAAACCGAGGTCCAGTGTTTGTCTTAAATACAGTGACCCTTAAAAACAGTGGTATTCTGAAGGAGCACCTGTTCTTTTCTTCTCCAATGAGAATATGGGAATTTGGTCATCATTTACATTCTTTGAACTGTTTGAATGTCTTTTCGTTTCTAGGTTTCTCTTGGCTGCTGCACTTAAATTTCAAAGTTTCTACACAGTTCTGGTCTTTTCACCAAGAATCCTTGAAAGTCTCCTGTTAAAGATCCTTATCTTCCCCAGTAGAATTATACTTAGTTTTGCTGGGTAAGTTATTACTTGTCATAATCATTTATCTTTTCCCTTTTGCTGTATTGTATTCTGTCATTTTCTCTCCTTTATCATACTTGCAACATAGTCTTGTTTGATTCTGACAATGTTTCCTTGATTCATGAATTCTCTTTTTGGCTACTTTTTGTTGTGTTTTATTTTGATTTGGATCTTCTGGATTCATTGAAAAAAACTTGCTTCATGTTACTTTAATACTAAAAAATTTTCCATTGCCTACAAAAAAAATTCATCCTGGTAAACAGTGTCCTTCATACACTCACACACGTACACACATACACATACACTCACACATACACACTCACACACACACACACACACACACACACACACACACATGCTAAACAGCAGACTTTCTATTTTGAATTGGATGGAATCAGTCATCCACATTCTGTAGATGATTCTACCTGACCTTTTTATGTCCTCAGATGACAGACATATTGTATGTAGTTTCGTGCAGTAATACCTTTTCATCTTGATAAGAGTAGCCACAGTTTGCATTCTGTTGGTACATCCTTGGAAAAGACAAAGACATCCAAGGAGCACAATGATCTCCTAAAATAAAAATTTAGTTGTTTCAATAATATTTAAATGTCCATATATAATAGGATAAATTTAAACAAATCATCTCAATTGCTATCACAATAAGACCCATGTTCTATTTATTTGGTATATTGCTTGCTCTAAAATGAATCTTAACTTTTATGCAATTTCTTCTTAAATTGACATTGTGATAGGTATATGTTTACTCAGTCAAACCTAACCTATGTTAAATGTAGTAGAAAAATTTCTCATTTTTTTCATAATATATTACTTTTCCAAATAGTATTATAAAAAAAATTTCAGGAAAAAGATCAAATCTCTAGTTAATCATCCACTTATTTCAAGAAATACTTAAAATACTTGAGTGACTTGTGAACCAAGTTCCAGAGTTGTTTAAAGCATACATTTGCAATGGAATTTGACCTGTCAACTCATAGATTCAACACTGGGCTGCTGACTTGAATTCTCTTTCATATCCACTGAGATCCCCAGTTGATATATTGTGCCTACCAATTCATTATATGTATTTAAAATTCTATAATAGTTTTTTTTTCATTAAGATCATTTTTGATATCTTTTTTCAAATTATCAAAGTTATTTTTAATTCTATTCCTGTCCCCTAAACCTGTTACTACTCTTCACTAACATGTATCACTCAAATGCTTAATCAACAATTTCTATAAGTCTTTTGATCATTAATTTAAAAAAAATTGGATTTGACTCAGGAAAGATTCTTTGCCAATGACATCTCACTATGCACACTGAATTGACATTAATTATTGAATTATTCCATCTAAACAACTTTTCATGGACCTCCATCTTTCAAATTTGCCTTTTTCTCTTTAAGGTACCAGTCTGGTTCAAGCTCTTATCCTTTTCCCACTGGAGTATTGCAGTAGCCCTCTGATTGATTTCAATGCCTCAAGTCTCTCTTCTTTTCAATCCGCTATTTCTTCAACCACTCATGTGATTCTCTAAAGGCAAATAAGACTATGTCTTTCCCCTACACAATAAAATCCAATGATTCCATTTTGCCTCTATGATCAAACATGAGCTTCTGAGCTTGAAGCTTTGAAGCTAAATGACCTAGATGAACTTACTTTTCCAAACATAAAATCTACATTTCTCACTTTCCTTCATGACACAGTCCAGTAAGACCACCATCTTGCTGTTCCTCATACCTGATATCCTAGCTTCCATTTCTATGTCTGGATGATGTTAAGTTCTGGGGATCAAAAACACAAGTAAATAAGATAGTTATCCCTCTCAGAGAGCTTACATTCTAAAAACATTCTAAGCAACAACTAGAAGTAGGATGGTGAGAAACAGGAGAACATCTCTGAGAAAGGACAAGGTTGTTACTAAGGAAGTGTTATTATTATCAAGTTATTATTGTCATTACTAAATGTTACTAAGGCTAGAGAGGGAGTTGTGTCAAGAATTTGTAATTTTCCCCAATAGAGAAGAATAAGCTCCTTGAAGGTAAGGATTGTTTCATGTTTTTCTTTGTATCCTTAGCACCTAATACAATATATGGCACTTTTAGGAAGTCAAGAAATACCTATTGATAGATTGAATATTTTTCCAGGTTATTGGATGTGTGAATGTCAATGTGTTTTTTAAGACTATGATATAGAATTCCACACTAAAGTCTTATACTTATGTTTCATAGTAAGTGATTATTAAATACCTTTCATTTATTTACTCATTTATACTTTCACTAATTTATCTTGGCATGTAGTTGGCCCTCTGTTCTCAAAGGCTGTGCCCTGGCCACTTACTGTCAGGATTACCAACTGGAAAGACATTAAGTATGGATCCACTTACAGATTGTATCTATCATCTGAGTTCTAGCATAGAAGAGTGCTGAGAGGCCCATCACTAGAAGGTGGTCATGAGGTGATGAATTTGGGGTGTCATACAACTGTTCCAGATGTCTCCTAAGGTGTTAGAAGGATTTTTGTTTTCTTTGATGCTAATCTGATTGATTAGCTAAGACTGATGCTAATACAGTCTAGAATCTTTTAGGTATTGAGGCAAGGAATACGTGGAATAGACTAGGAGGTCTGGCTAAAGTTGAAATGAATTATTTTTCCCTTTCCTCCTGTTGATCACATAGTCATAGAAGGCCATGTGGTTTGCCATATCAGGCACATTCTTCCCAAAGACAAGTTGGTGATTACCTAGGCCTTTATGATATTCTGAGTGTAAACAGTTTGCTGATTTCCTTTGTACCTCTGTAAGTGTCAAATTCAAGGTTACATTTGATAATTACTCTTCCTTTTTTAGTTTTCATTGACATTTTCATATTACATTGCACTTGCACTAAAGAAATAGTAAGCATTAACTCATTCTTTCAAGCAATATCAAAAGGAGTACTAAAAAAATCAAAGTCATTAAAATAAACATAATTGGTGTTTCCTAAAAGAAGGTTCAGTGATCTAAATATTTTCTCTTCCATTTTGTAATAGTATATAATGTGAAAGACACTATAAGAAATTAATTTCAGCTCATCCTTCACAAAGGCCATAGCCATATGCTAAGGTAAAAACCCCAAGAGTAGTAAAAAACACATCCATATGGCTATCAACACTGGTGTCAATCATGAAGATTAACAGAAACAAACTTCACAGGTAGTTTGCCTTGACTCAATCTACCTACATTCTAGTCAGGTTGCCTTGTGGGCAGTGGAAAGAAATCACCCCAGGTGGAATAGACCATTCTCATACTGAAATTCTGAGAACACAGATGGAAATACTTCTGATGAGGAAGAAAAAGAGTTTTTTTTCAATCAATCAATAAATCAAAAAGAATACATTAAGAACTTATTTTGTTCTATAGGTCCTTTGTATGTAATTTGGGCATTTATAATAATTGAGGGAAGAAAAAAGGAAGTTACATAACTTTATCATATATTTAAAAAGAATAGCAAGTTATACATAACAGATTTGTGGTTTCACATGTAATCATCTTTTCTTAATTCTACTGTGTCATGGAAATACTTGTTATTCAATAAATTAAAAATAAAATAAAGAACTTACTTTGTACTGAGTAGGCAAAGGGAACTCACTGTTCAATTTTGATCTTAAAAGACATATACAGAAGACAGGTAGAAGTCAAAATTTTGAGAAAAGTACTAAAGGAATGGTGGCTACAGTGCCAAAATTCAAAATGAACTGAGGCTGGAAGGTTAAAAAAGTAGATCTGTCACCATGATAGTTTGGGTTTCCCAGGACACAGCTATCTAAGCTCCAAGGTAATCTTTGGGTTTGTACTCTGTAAAACCATAGCTTTTGAGCCCCTCTGGATACATTTACTTTTAATCTAGTCAGCCAGAGAACACAGTCAGTTCAAGGCAAATAGCACAAAAACATAACATAAAATTCCCCACAAGACTGGGGCTCACTTTCTCACAAATACACATAATATTATTTGCAAGAACAAATGCCCACATTCTCCACAAGAGGAGCTTCAGATATGAAGAAACACCTGCAGCCAAGGCACAGAGGAGGAAAAGAGGCGGGATGAGTCATGTCTCCAATTTTGCAAGTCTCCAGAGCTATCGATATTCTCACACTGGTCTTGTCAACCTGACCACTCTCGCCAATTCACTTGATTTACCTCTCCAGATAGACTTCTTAAAAGACTTTGTTCGTTTTCTTTTCCACTGTCAATCCCTTCATTCACCCAGGTTAGTAAGTTCTTTTTTCCCTAGCTTGCTCTCTTCTTAACCTCCATGAAACAAAACAAGGCAAAACAAACTAAAAAACAAATTTTCATGAATTGTGAGAAGGAAGAATAAAAAGAGATATAAAAACTAACTACATCCATAGATGTACAAACACTTGGATAAACAATAAAGAAAAATAATAATATTTTGAGTAAATTCAAATAACTTCAGATAGGGCAAGAAAGTTGGTTGGGTCTGGGAACACGTAGAAGAATGCTGTTAAATTATGTGCAAGCAAACTTAATTACAGGAACCAAGTGCTAACTTAAGAGAATAGGATCAATGCATTGGGAAGAAATTGAGGAAAATACAGAGCTCCCATTCTTTGTTGTTGTTCATCCTTGATACTCAGAGAGGACCAATGACGTCATTATGTTGGCGTTAAGGTAAAATGTGTTCAACTGTGCTCATCAGTCCAATATGATCTTGGAAGGCTTTACCAAAGGCCAGGCACAAATAGTCTGTTTGGACATTTGTGATGGATATGTCTCTAGATTCCTACATCTCACATTTCCTTTGTTCCACCATGATTCTGCTTTGCTCATAGAGCACATCACCTACTTTGATGCAGGTGCTTCATGCTGGGAAGTTCTGTGCCACTGTCTCTCATATCTCACAACTGATACTAAAGTTCTTCAGAGCCACCTTGAGAGTGTGCTTGTATCACTTCTGACCTTTTTGTGAGTGTTTGTCCCATACAAGTTTGCAATAAAATGGTCTTTTCAGTGAATGTATATTTGTCCTTTAGACTACATGGCCAGCTCGTCAGACTTGTACTATGTAGTAGAGTTTGAATGCTTGCTAGTTCAACTGGAGAAAGAACGTCAGTGTCTTTCTTGCCAAGCAATCTTCAGAATCTTCCTAAGAAAATCATGACCTTGATATAATAGAAAGAAATCTGGACTTGAAGTCAGGAGAGACTTGGTTTGGATATTGCCTATGAAACTTTTAAACCTATATCACCATGAAGATGACATCTAATCTTTCTAAATCTCAGTTTTATCATCTATAGAATGATAATAAAACCTATTTCATAGGTCTGTCTTGAGGATCAAATTAGATAATGTACGTAAAGTACTTTTTAAAGTACTTTTAATCCTTAACATGCTCTATGCAACTAATCCTAGTTGTTATGGTTTTAATTACTAAATGGATTAAGCAATCCAATAAAGTAAAAGTGAATGACAAAATGGAATTAAAATAAACAAAATTAATTTGCTATATACATGAAGTGCATCTAAAAATAGAGAATGAAAAGAAATTTGAACAAAATGTACTGTCCATCTTGGAATGTATATACATATATATATATATATACATATCTGTACATATATATACACACACGCACATATATACACATACACACATCTGTACAAGTATGTGGATATATATGCATACATATATATATATACACACAAGAGACAGAGAGAGAGTGAATATACTATCAGGCAAAAAATAATTGTAAGGTCAAGAGAAAAAAATTGGGAATTATATTATGCTCATGGGAAATTTAGACAATTAAATATCAGACAACTTAACATAATTCTTTAAAATATACACATCAAATGGCATAGCATAAAAATTCATAATGGAAAAGTTAACAGATTATTTTACAAAGAAAAAAAGATATAGTTTTACAAAAAAATAGAGCAAGCACTAATGTTTCTCAATTAGAACTGCCTAAACGTAAGAGATAAACCTTAAAGAAACCATAGATCAGTTGTTTTGGGAAGTTATGCAATTGAGAAAAGAGATGCCATTGAAAAAACTGGGATATTTCAAGGAGCAACTTTTATTCTCTACCTGAATATGCATGAACTTCACAGAATAACTAAAATGGCTGAATTTTTTTATGGTCCCTTGATATTTATATCCAAGGAGTTGAGTCCATGATCTTTTATCCTCTTTTGCAAAGTGCACTAAGGAGTACTGTGATTTGGTTCGAACTGACACATACTGTGTATGCTTACGTAAAACTTTTAAGACAAAGACTTGCAGGTATACTTGTGATTGTAATTTATACCTGCAAAAAATTTAACTAAATAAATGTTTGATTGGAAAAAAAAAGAAACCACAGATCTGGGCAAAATAGTAGAAAATTTACATTTCAAAGACAGATTGTGACTTCCCCATAAGAATATTAAGGACCATTTGTCAGCATTGTACAATAACTGTACTAAATAAATGGATAGATAGATAGATAGATAGATAGATAGATAGATAGATAGATAGATAGATAGATAGATAGATAGATTAAGATGTTGTTGTTTGAACTTCCTTCTCAAAGAGGACTATGACATCCGGAAGGTGATGCCATGACTTACGAGTGAATTGGATGTAAGTGAGGGAGGGCTGTGCAGAATCACCAGGCTCACTTTCTGCTCTGAAGCCAACTGGGTTCAGTGGCAAAATATAACTCAGGATGACTGAAAATGGTGCTGGATGTAATGGGATACCTTGGCCTTTTAAGTATAAATTTTAAAAGATAAGAACAAAAGGTACGTTTTTTCTTTTATAGAAGAATATTTATTGAAAAGTTATAGCAAGAACAGAAATAAAAACATTTCCCTCCAGTACCAATTGCATTTTCCTCTACACCACTTCAGTCCCCATCTAGAGTGTTCAAACTTAAAGTAGTTTCTATGAAGCCCACCAAGTTCACTTTCAAATTTGTCATAGCTAATTGATAAAATACCTCCAGAAAAAAAATGAAATTTTGCCTATTGCATTTGATTTGCTACAGGTCTGGGTCCCCCAGGCACTTTCCAAGTATAAGGTCAGCCCTAAATTCCAGGGTTTGGGACTTTCTCCTCATTGATGGAGATCAGTGCTCTGCCTCTGAATGAGGAACAGGACAGAATTAGTGAGAGGAAATCCTCTCTTTAGAGAGATACAGTTTCTTCAGTCTCTTCAGGTTCTTCTGGCTTCCAACTTCAACAGAGGATAGCAGCCTCTCTCTCTCTCTCTCTCTCTCTCTCTCTCTCTCTCTCTCACCTCAGCATAGTTCCTTTACTCTGTATTGTCTAATATATATGTTCATATGTATATTTTCTCTGATTTCTGTTTTGCTGTGGACTTGAATAAATGGGTTTCTTTGCTATTTTCCATGTGTGTTAATTGTGGAACTGTTATTTGGTGGGAAGAGAAATACAGCTTGGGGTTCCTCTTTCTGCATTAAGAAACAATGATCAGGAGTTTAGCTTGAAAATGAAAACTATATCCTTTGGACTATAACAGGTATAATTCTAGTCTGTTAGCTCTTTTCTCTGAGAAGAGCCGAGTGATGATTTCCATCATCAGCCTCCAGCTTCCCCTCCCATCAATAATCAAAATCTCACCTTGGTGAAGGATGGGGAGAGGAGATGCTAGCTATGTCTATTTCTGCCTCTGCACAAACATCCCATGCTACAGGAAGGGGGACAACCTCTCTACTCAGGATAAATTTGTCTTTTTCTAATTGTTATTCTATAATTATAGTATCTTAAATGTTATTCTCAGAATAGTGTCACCAGAAAAATAATGAGTAGGCAGAAAATTAAAATATATATGCCTTACTACCTAATACTTATAAAAATGTTTTCTTGATTTCTAACGCTACAAGGCCAAAAAATCTTTAGCAGTCGCTTTCTTTTTCTCAAACTATATAGCCCAAGGGCCAAGTTGTGTTTGCCAATTATTCCTTATAGTTCAGTTCACATTTTCTTTCAGTGTTTGATATGAGAAAGAGAAACTTTAGGAACTGAGTAATAAGACACATATGCACTATCTTTTATTAAGACCAGGGATATTATTGTACATTCTAAAAATTTCCTGCTACATCTTTTAGCTAGTTATGGAGAATTTGTTTCATGAATTTCATTTAGGCTATATGATCATGATGGCCCAAGAAAAAAATTCTCTTAAAAGAAGAAAAAAAACCTGTTGTAACTGTGTACTTCCTCAAGGAATTTTCTGTTACTTAAGTGGGATTTCCAAATTCCAGCTGAAATCTCTTGGCAGGTATTCATGCCAATAAATATAATAACTTGTTCCTAGAACTGGGCAAGGCCACAAAAAGCCCCACTAATGGCGGGTGGTTACTTCTGCCCTGAAAATGGAATCATTTCTATTTTTCACCCAACTACTACAGAAGATCGTACCACTCCATTAACCTGCCAATTAGACTTTAAGGAAAACACGTTGTGTGTAGCTAGTTTGAAAATTCCCAATTACAGGGTCATCATAGATCCAGTCATTCCATTGCTTTTATAAAGAAGTAAAAACTTGAAGATATTTTCTTCCTGAAGTTTGTGGACTCCATTTTGAAAAAATATATGCTTTCAACACATTGTTTTTTTTCTATGAAAAGATTAACAGTGTCCTATTATGGAAGATAATATTTTCTGTCTGATGCATGTTACAGCCATTAATATTAAAAATGTTTCTCACAAGCCCAAGGATTGCCTTTCAGAATTTGAAGTCAAATTCACAATCTTTATGTTGTACACAGAAATGAGCTAAGTTGTATAATGCATATTGTTATGATTCTGTTTTGCGGGAGTTTGAAGTGTTAAAACTAATAACAATAGCTGATTACTTGTGGACAAATATAATTTGGCAGTAGATTGTATTTGATGTAGTAAAGGGTTTTTTACCTTTTCATCCTTTATTATTTATATTTTTATTGAAAAACCATGTGCTAATGCAAACAAACTTCATACATGAATAAAACATAAGGGCAGAATAGTAATTAATATAAAAAGATTCAACAGAATATAAAGGTAGCTAATATATCTAGCTCTTAATATATCAATGCCAGTTATATTTCGTTGGAAGACACTAAAGATTGAAAATCAAGCATGCTAATTAATTAGTTTCATTCTCAGTTAACTTGAAGGTTGCATATAAAAAGGAAATCAGGTTGGTTATGTGAGCAAGGAGAATGAATAGTTCAGTTAAAAATGATCAAGAGAAAAATATACAGTAGGAAAAAAAAGAAATGTGTCAAACTGCTAAACCTCATGAAAGGTCTACTTTAGTTATTCAAAGTCAAGCAATTTCCCCTACTCTGTCACCTAATGCTATGAAATTTTGAGGGCAGGATCCATGAAATATGAAAGAGGCCAAAGGATTTAAATAACTGTGTATCTACTTTCAAAGAAGAGAAAGTAATCATTAGCAACAGAGAGGAAGGAATGAAGGAAGGAAGGAAGGAAGGAAGGAAGGAAGGAAGGAAGGAAGGAAGGAAGGAAGGAAGGAAGGAAGGGAGGAAGGAAGGAAGGGAGGGAGGGAGGCAAGAAAATGCTGCTATCTATATATGCAGATAAAGTGGATGCAGCATACTCTATACGTGTGTGTTCAATATGACCCTTTCTGCTTCTGATTTTTGCATACCAGGTTAATCTTATGCTCCAGTTAATTTCCCAGTATTTTATGGCTTCTCTGAACCTTCAGAAATTGTTTCATATGTTCTTCTACTCTTTACATTCCTAACCTGATAAAATTGAGTTTAGCAAATGTCAGTATTGCAACACTTTAAAGTGTACAGGATCTCCAGTCAGAGCACCTGAGTTCAAATTAAAGTTCAGCAACTCCCAGCCTATATAACTGTTCAGGCTGCTTAATCTCTTTAGGCCTCACCTTCCTCATTTATAAACTGAAAAAAGTGGACTCTGACAGGTTTCAGGAATAGGGAACTACTTGTCCCATACTGACAGCTAAGCGGTAGGGTGGATAGAGTTATGGGCCTGGAGTTACAGAGACCTGAGTTCAAATTTTCCCTCAGACATTTACTAGCAGTGTAAACCTGGGCAAGTCATTTAACCCTGTTTGCCTCAGTTTCCCTATCTGTAAAATGAGATGGAGAAGGAAGTAGCAAACCACTACAGTATCTTTGTCAAGAAAACCCCAAACGGGGTCACAGTCAGATGTAATTGAAAGAGTTAAACAAGTTCCATATGATCTGTCCTAAAAAGGCCACAACTAGAATAGTGATTTATTTTGGGGTGACAAAGTTTCAGAGAGACGTTGACAGTGGACAAGGATCCCTAGATCATCCAGAATGGTAAAAGACTGAGTGCCAGTCTAATCGGGATCCGTTGAAGAAAATGGGTATATTAACCTATAGAAACTGATATGGCTATTATAGCACAGTGGCTATCTAGGCACCACTAAGCTAAGTGTATAGAGGGCTACTGTCATTTGCCCATTCTTGTCCTTACTGCCCTGGGTTCACAGTTCTGCTTGTCTTTCTCATTCTTTAGGAAAAATTTTATTTTTTTCCCATTATCACCTTTAGGGTGGTGATGGCAAGGTGGAGGACGGAGGTTTGAGGAGGAAATAAAAGGGACCTGTGGCACAAAGCAGGAATTAGGAACAGGAAATTTTATTCACAGACAGAAAAGGTGATGCAGCTAAATTACTCAGGAGATAGAGCTCTGGGGCTGGAATTAGAAAGGTCTGAGTTCAAATCCATCCTCAGAAACTTACTTGGCTGTGTGACACTGGGAGAGTCTCTTAAATGCTGCCTGCCTGAGTTTCCTTGTGTATAAAAATGAGGATACTAATAACACTTATGTCCTGGGGTTGTTTTGAAGAGAAATTAGATAATGTTTGTATATTTTACAAACCTTAAAGTACTATATAAATGCTAGCCATTATCGTTACTATTATTATCAATTGTTACTAATGTTAAACAATAAAGAAAAATAGAATAATTACAATCAGATGAGAGACTAGTCAATAAGCCTCTTTGGGAGAGTTGCCACAGGATGACTCATTATCATTTTACTATTTATTTGTATGTTGTTATATTAATTATATATTATATAATTGTACATTCTATTAACTATGACATTAATATTATTATTTATTATATTATTTATTTATATAATTAATTCATTTGTTCAGCTATTTTACATTTCACCACCTGATCAATTCCAAGTGAGCTCTTTCTTCTCCATGTCTTCTGCCTCTGTGAGAGACTCATTCCTTCACTGCTATTCTGCTTCTGCCACTGAATCTGCACAACTACTGTGGTAGCCGATATCCTGAGGTTTAAGTGCTCCAGAAGGGGAATAAGGCATTGACATTTCAAAATAACAAAATGCCATGTGCCAAAGAAAGAAGACACAAGCAGGAAGAAGTCCCATCCTGGCCTTGCCTAAGAGGTCATGAGCTCACAGATTGAGACATGGAGTGTGGGATAATCTCCCCACTGATGCTCTAGGACTCATAATGTCATGTTTATACTTGGAGACCAATGGTTAGAAGAGACAGGAGAGGGGGAGATTGCTCCTTTAGTATATGTATGGAGTTCCAACTGAGTAGCCAATTAAAGAGTCAGAATGGCCAACAGGAAGGAGTCAGAGCTTACCTGTGCTTATTCTGAAGCATGTACATTAGGAGTGGCAGGGAGAGCCAACTTGTAGGTCCAATTGTAGGTCTTCCCCAAGCTTCCTTGTAGCTACCTGTAATGCCATCTGAGTCTGCTCAGATGTTAGGAGCGAAGAGACTAAAGTCGAAGGGACCGTACTCTGTCTTAAAATATTTAAAGGACTATCTTGAGGGATCAATTTGGTTTTGGTCCTAGAGGGCAGAATCAGGAAGTTATGGGTCAGAAGTTTCGAAGAGAAAAATCTAGATGAATTGTCAGAAAGAACAAAAAAACAACAACAAAATAAACCCAAAATTCTAAGAACAATAGAACTATTTCTAAACATATTGGGCTGCCTTAGGAAGCAGTCCATTCTTCCTCTTGCTTCACCCTATTACATAGGAGGACTTTAAGGCTTACAGCTTTCAGTAATATCTTCCAATGCTATATTGTCATGAAAATTGTTGACTGCCTAGAGTTTTTGGTGTGGGCTACTATCAGGTTAACATTCTTTTCAAGGCAGCATTCAGCAATACAGGACTTCAGGGAAAGGTCATTTGATTTGTTATTCTTGTTCTTCTGTTTTTCAGTCATATCCAACTCTTTATGAACCCATTCAGATTTTTCTTGGCAAAGATACTGGATTGTGTAAAAACAATGTTGCTAGTAGTTACTGTGGCTGTGTAAGACTAATAACAAAAGCACACAGAAAGGCTGCCAACACAGGTTCTTTGATCTGCTTTTCAAAGGAAAACAACTTTAAGGGGTTTGTGATTTGATTAAACACACACATATCGTTCACTTAGTTCAGGGGGAAAAGATCAGCCCCCTGAACTTCAGGGCAAATACAAACAGAAATTACAAGCATACATTATAAATAGAGCAAATAACACAAACTAGTCTATCCATAGCAATACATAGTTACCAGAGAAGCACCAACATCTGGGTTTTCTATTGAAGCTTGGCGGGGGAGGTGGCTGTTTCAATGGCTTGCCCAGAGTTTCATCACTCTTTCACTGTGTACCCCCAAAAGGGAAATGCTAACTGCTAACCTTCCAGTACATATAAGGTGTTCAGGGCCCTGGGGGCTTGAGGCTCACCCTTTAGGGTATAGGAAATCAATAAAACCAGGGTGTAGGAAAGCACTAGATCATATACAAATCAATGACTCTCCACTGCCCCAGTGCTGAGAGTCATTCCAACGCAAAAAGATCCCACTTTACCTGCCCCATTCAAACAAAGGCCAGACTCATTAAAGTCACTTAAGAAAAGAATAGCAAAAAAATCCTGCCCTGATTACCATTACAATTTGTTTTCTACTTCCTTCTCCAGATCATTATACAGATGAGGAACTGAAGCAAACAGAGTTAAATGACTTGCCCAGGATCACACAGCAAGTAAATGTCTGAGGCCAAATTTGAACTCATGTCTTCCTGACTCCAGGCCCAATTTTATATCTTCTGTGCCACCTACCTGTCTCTGGTCATTTGATGATGCTGGGCTAACGACAAACTTTTCTGTGGTTATCTTGTACGTCTTCTTGCGTATATGGAGGAGCCTTTTATTTTCTAGTTGGCTAGATAAGGATTTTTATTTTATTTTATTTTATTTTTTGATGTTTGAAGCTTGATAGGTTGGGTTTCCCAGGAAAGGCAGCTAAAGTAGAACTTGTGCCTTTCCATTTGGAAAAAAAAAAAAAGTGAAAGTTAGCAGATCAAAGGAATTAAATGCGGATGTCTCCAAGGTCTGCCACTCAGAGGAGAACCACTAGATCCAGCAACTTTCTTCTTCTATTTTTTTTTTCCTAAAATATCTGAGTTTTTCCCTAATGGATAAAAACTCAGTCATGTTAAACTTCTACCAATTGTTTCTGAAACATTTTGGGACCAACTAAATTCAGTAGGTAATGATTATTCAGAAGAGATAAATTCCGGGAAAGCTCTGGCAGTTGTTTCCCTTACTACATAAATTGGAATTCAAAAAATACTGTAAATCACATGACCTATGAAACTCTGTGTTAAACTCTGGACCAATACTTAAATCAAATAAACTCAAATCGTATTTCTAATAAATGTGTCATACCTCATCTAAAATAGAGATGACTTGACCATTAAACATTTCTATTTTTATTTCATACCATTTGAGTACATGGGGTTTTGCATCAAGGTTCCCTGTTCTTTGTGAAATTGACTAGGGCTGTTAATATGCTCTTCATCCTACCAAAGCATGCTGCTACATATCTTTCTGTTTCTTGTGATGAGTCAGGGCAGGAATCAGAGATAAGCTCAAGGTTATTTGTTATCTGAGCTAAGGAATGTGAAGACAGAGATTCTTTGTGCAACAGCTACATACAGATGTCATTTAAAAGTGGTATCCTATGTTTTATTCTAGGAAATTATCCATCTGAGATCCAGCCATGATGCTAATAGGTTTGTTCAACCATTGCCTGCTGTACTTCCCCCGAACTGTTGTTTCAGACAACCTGAAAACAAACACATATATAAGCCATTCAAGTAAATACTGATTGCCAGAAGGAGTAATAATCACTTGGATACTTTTTACAGAAAATAAATGTCACATTGGTGACATGTTCCTGTCATTTGACCTCTCAACTTCAATCTAACTTACATTTTAAAAATTATTATTTTAGCTAGTCTTTTCAGACCAAGAAATTGGCACCAGAATGAATAAATACTGATGAAATACTGAAGAACTCATGGCTACGTCTCGCATTCAAACTTTATCTTTTAGGAGAAAGAATATCCTTGTATGTATGTATATAGGTATACACACATATATACACATATATGTATATATATATATAATAGGTAGATATGTGTATGTATGTTCATATGTGTGTGGATATGTATATGTGTATATTGACAGAGAGAAAACGAGACAGAGAGAGACAGAGAAAGAGAGAGAGGGGGATCAGTTCTCCAGATATTATCAGGCCCCATAGAAAAACAGTATTTAAAGCCAAGAAATCTAATATCCATTCAGCACCTGTTACATGGAAAGGCATAGAGGAAATTGCAGAAATGTGTAAGGCATGGTCCTTGCCTTCAAAAAACATACAATTTGGCTGAGAAGATATGGCATATGAACAAAAGATATTACTAGTAATATGAAGTAAAAACAAGCAGTCTTTCTTGTCACTAATATTATGTCTAAGAAAAATAGTTATTAGTAAGGGAAGCAGTAAAAAAGCATAGCGGTTCTTAAATCTTAAGATCTGGATTCAAATTCTACCTGTAACACCTGGCTGTGTGATCCAACCAAGTTAACTTATCTTAGTTTCTTACATCTCATATGTTTAAAATGAGGATTGACTTGATGGTCTCTGAGGTGTGATATAGATCCATAATATTTACAGGTACATTTTATACTCTCTTCTAATTTTTAGAAGACCTAATAGACTATATTGAAAATCACCATGTAACCCATATTATTTCACATGTAGTTAAACTTATTATACATGCAAAAAAATAGTCATTGCACTGAGTGCCATGTTTTATTGCTCACTTGACACAAAAGAAAGGGTTTTTTGTATGACTAATTATGCTTATGTTTAAATCTTCTGCAGATATGAAATTTATTTAAAATATCAGAATTTAAAATAAAAACACCAAATACTTGAGCATTTAGGCATGGAGCATCTTTGAGAAACAGTTGAGTTGTAAATGCTTTCCATAAAATAGAATGAAAAGCTAGCATGCATCTTTTTTCTAAAAATATATTAATTAATTTTTAGTTTTCAACATTCATTTCCATAAGTTTTTGTATTCCAAATTTTCTCCCCCCGCCTCCTCCACCCCAAGACAGTGTGAAACCTAATATAGGCTCTACATATACGTTCATAATAAAGATATTTTCACTTTAGTCATGTTGTAAAGAAGAATTAAAACCAATGGGAGGAACCAATAGAAAAAAGAAACAAACAAAAAAAGAGAGAGCAAATAATGTGCTTTGATCTGCATTCAGACTACATAGTTATTTTTCTGGATATGGACAGCATTTTCCATCAGGAGTCTTTTGGAGTTGTCTTAGATCCTTGCATTGCTAAGAAGAACCAAGTCTATCAAAGGTAGTCATCACACAATGTTGCTGTTACTGTGTACAATGTTCTTCTGATTCTGCTCACTTCACCCATTATCAGTTCACATAAGTCTTTCTAGGTTTTTCAGAAGCCTGCCTGTTCATCATTTCTTATAGAGCAATAGTATTATTCCATTACATTCATATACCACAACTTGTTTAGCCATTCCCCAATTGGCGGGCATCCCCTCAATTTCCATTTGTCGGCCACCACAAAAAGAGCTGCTATAAATATTTTTGTACATGTGGGTCCTTTTCCCATTTTTATAATCTCTTTGGGATACAGACCTAGAAGTTGTATTGCTGGATCAAAGAGTATTATAGCAGTAAGGCAAAATTCATCACCTTGAAGAGGGCCATGAACATGCCTGAGTGGTTCAGGATCGAGAAGTATAAGGAATTCTCTAGATAGAAGGCAAAGGAAGTATAACACTTATATAGACTCCAGGGGATCAAATCCAAGGACCAATGCCCCCAATCTGATAGAGTAGCAACAATATTCCAAAAGCCCACCTCACCATAGTAACAAGGAAATTATAACTATTTGTGATAGCAATTTAGAGTTGAAGATCTTTCCCACCCATTAATAGGCCATGTGACCTGCTTACATCACAGGAAGCCTAAGTCACATGTGGTGGGAGGAGCTTCCTGACATGAAAAGGAAGTTACATCACAGGAAATGCTGAGAGAGAGAGAAAGCAGTTACGGCTGCTAATGACTGCTAATGGCCACCGTCATGATGGATAGAGCTGAACAGGCTGACTTAGCTGTACTGTGAATTTGTTTTGGGGGAAGACCCCAGCAGGGGGTCAGAGAGGTTTTGGGATGGAGAGGCTCCATGTTGTGATATTGTGTATTGATTGTTTTACTGCTCTGATAGATTGGATAAATGGCTTGTGGGATATAGTTCTCTGGTGTCTGAATAAATGGTTTACTTCTTCTACCCACTATGTGGAGAGTCTCATATACTTTGTGATACAGAACTACATAGGCATTTTGACAATTATCATCTACATTGTTATTATCGCCTTACTGATACACTATTATATCAAGGAACTAAGCCATACTTGAAACTTCCCCTCATTTCTAGGGCCTTTCTATGGAAGATCACTCACAAATCCTAACTCTCTGCTCAGTACTCTCTCCTGCAGCTATGCGGACTCAGGATTCCTTGATCTCCACAACTCTGTCTTGTTCAGCATTCTCCTCTCTGCACTCTCTCTCAATGCTAGCTCTCTGCTTTTGAATCCTGCTGCCACTCTGCTGCTCCCAGTTCTGCTGCTTCCAGTTCTGGCCTCTCTTTTTATACAGTCTGTGCCTTCATCTGATTGACTAGAACTCAGTACAAATACCATTGGCTCTGGTCTTATCAAGTCCCCTTAGGGCCCTGAGGGTGTCAAGCCTCTCATGAACTAGCAAACTAGTTTGCTAACTAGCCTGGGGACTCATACATAGTTAGTGAAAGGGTGTGGGCCTGTCTCAAATCAGGCCTCCCTTGGTTGCCCCCACCTAAAGCCTATTCAATGGGTGAGAAAGATCTTTTACTTACTTATTGGCTTTACAAGTATGCACAGTTTTATAGCCTTTGGGGCATAGTTCCAAATTGCTCTCCAGAATGCTTGGATCATTTTACAACTGCACCAACAACGCATCAGTGTTACAATTTTCCCACATCTTCTCCAACATTTATAATTTTCCTGTTTTGTCATGTTAGCCATTCTCATAGGTGTGATGTGGTACCTCAGAACTGTTTTGATTTGCATTTCTCTAATCAATAGTGATTTAGAACACTTTTTCATGTGACTACAGATAGCTTTAATTTCTTCCTCTAAAAACTGTCTATTTATATCCTTTGACCATTTAGAAATTGGGGAATGACTTGTATTCTTACAAATTTGATTCAATTCTCTATGTATTTTAGAAATGAGGCCAGTATCAGAGACACTAGTTGCAAAAATTGTGTCCCAGCTTTCTGTTTCCCTTCTAATCTTGGTTGCATTGGCTTTGTTTGGAAGCACTTTATTTTTTTTTACCAATTTGCTTCATAGAAGAATGATCATTTGTCCCATATTAAAAGCGAAATCAACCTTATCAAATCTTCAATGAACATATTTGACATTTAAGATAGACATCCATGTGGACTTCATATTATATATGTCACTGGTGCTCTTTGAGAACAAAGGATGAACAATAACAATAACATAGAATCTATTATTCTTATTCTTAATGATTAAAGACTTGGCAGGCCAGGAGAAACAAAAAAAAGTAAATGTCAATATGCAAACTAACAACAGAAACAAAGCCATACAAGTTTTTACTTGTAGCAGATTGTCTAATTAATGGAGGACAGAGTGTTATTAACCTCCACCCATTCATGAAAAATTAAAGAGAACTAATTATAAATAATGTTTATAGGCTGGTAAAAATTCAAATATAGTCACAGCTAGGTAGTACAATAAAGTGCTGGATCTGGAGACAGAAAGCTCTGAGTTTGAATCTGTCTATCTGTGTGACCCTGGGCTAGTCACTTAACTCTATTTGTCTCAGTTCCCTCATCTGTAAACTGAGCTGGAGAAGGGAATGGCTAACCTTTCCAGTATCTTTACCAAGAAAACCCCAAAAGGGCTCACAAAGAGCAGGACGAGATTGAAAAATTGACTGGAAAGATTATACAAGTGGTTGCATACCTGGTTGTCTCTCTGAATAGGCTTCCAGCTGCTTGAGGGTAGACATTATTTTTTGTCTCTGTTTCAAAATTGCTTAGCACGGTGCCTGGCACTTAGCAGGTGCTCAACAAATGCTTGCTTACTGACTTGCTGGGGAAGGTGCCTGCTTATATTCTTCAAAACTATACTTACCAACTGCCGACCAACTACCAGTATAAGATACTGTAAAGACCTTTCCAACTCTAAATCCTGTGATCTATACCAATTAGTTTAACTTATGGCTACTTAGAGTTTTGATCTTTAAAATGGCCCTTTCCTCTACTGAGAGTTAAAATTCATCTGTTTAGCTGCCTGGGACCTGAGATGAAACTAGTCAATATCTAATTGCTATTATTTAAAGTAAAAATTCAGCTCACATGTCCAACTAACAGTTATGTTGTGTTCATCCTAAAAAACTTACCACTGGGATTAAAGAAGCTGAAGACTAAGAATTATTCATTCTAGGGATAATGAGTTTGTTTCTTCCTCCCTTATACTAAGCCCAAAAGAAAAAATATTGAATTATTCCTTTCACTAAATTTTAGCAAAACTTTACATGTGAATTGGCACAAAGTAGTAAGAAAGAGAAGTTTCACTAAAGAAGCCTGTGCGCGCGCACGTACACACACACACACACACACACACACAAACCCTACCCCACACACATATGCATATGTACACAGGCATGCATACATGTGTATCTTCATCTTGTATATGTGTGTTCATATATGGGCACATGAATATGTGTGTATATTCATGTACATATATATTATACACGTGCCATAAAGACACATTTTATTATCTAGAAAACCATTGGACTAAAAACAAAATATAGAACATTATATACATAGATATAGATATTTAATAATATATATTTTCAATTTCAAAATAATAATTGTCATGAATATTGATGGAAATTATTTCTTTTTCAAATATCATAAAGTTCTTAGATACTGCTACAATTGAGTATACTTGGCCTTTGTGCAATATGATTTTTATATTTTGAATTTGTAAAACATCATTTTTTTCTATACAAATAGTCATTTGGTGAGAATCAGTATGGCATAGTGGCTAACTGACCATTAAAGTCAGGAAGAACTGGGGCCAAGCACTGCTCCTGACACATAATAGTTATGTGACTCTCTATAATCACTTAACCTTTCTGTGCCTCTTAGACTGTAGGTTACAAAGGAGTTACAGACATGTGTCAGCAGAGGGAATTTCCACACTAGGAGTCCCCCTGCAGTGCTAAAATCACAGCCAGTCCTACCTAAGAAATTAGACATTTAATAATTCTCTCTGTATCTCTGTTTAACTTTGGATTTCTCTCTTTTTCCATGTCTCTGTCTCTGTCTCTCTGAGTCTTGCTTTCTCTCTCATAAAAATTACAAATACATAAACATCAATATAAAAGGCAATATAAAATAAAATTATATATAATATGTACATCTCAATTGCCTCACTACATATCTATGTATGTATATGTACGTATACATACAATTATATGTGTATATATCTTCATAAACGCATGCAATCAAAAGCCCACATTAAATTTATGTGCCTTTATATTTTTATTCAAAAGTATAGAAGTAGGTAAAGAAATTTCAAAATTTGTTCTCTATTCAAGAGAATATATATTGCTTTTGTCATTCTAAATCTGCATATAGCTTCTATGTGAATCAATCATTTTCAAGTTAATTTAAAAGTCTCTCATGAAGCTAAATTTTTATTTTCTCTTCTTTATATCTGTACTTCAAATAGAACTTTTGTGCAGATAACTTACAGTTACAAAGATACACAAATTTCCTATTAAAATGTTGCTTTAATACAATAGGAAAACCTCATACCAAATAGTCATTTAAGTAAAATTATTTATTATGACTCTCTTGTTGTGATTTATAGTGGAAAATTTAGAAGCTCTTTGGACTGATCCAAATTTACCCAGTCAGTTTGCTATATTAGAGGGATATTAGCAGATGTAGTCCTTTTCCTGGTTTTCAGAAAATCTTTTCTTCTGAGCATCATGTTTGCAAATGGTGCATTAATAATGTGGGTTTGCATGAGATTAGTTCAGCAGGTAAGAGAGTGATAACTTTAGACAATTCTTTAAGATTGTGTTATTTTACATAGGGACTTAAGAAAGTAAAATATCCAGTGAAATGGAAATTTCTTTTCTGAAAAATAAACAATAAACTAAAACTTAAAATAATGAGAGAGAAAAAAAGCTTGAACTTTGTCTGCGTTCCTGATGGAATAAGCATGTGGAATATGGAATCTGTTTATTTCTGACATGGCCTCTCCTGCTTCTCTCTTTAAGACCCTGTGGAATTGACTTAAACATTTCAATCAAGAAATCCTCTGATTTCAGACAAGTAGGTTGTACTTGTCAGGTTATTCCTGAAATCGGAGGCTGTGGACTAATTTGGAATAATCTTTTTTTCCCTAACCAATTCAGAAAGATGTTATGAAGACAACAGAGAACTAAAACAGTGCTTTGAGGTCTTAAGAAAAAAAAAGTGATAAATAATACTTTTTTCTTTGGAAATACTTTAGACTTTTTTCCTCGAAAGTGCTTAGCTTCAAAACTTTTGAAATCTATATTGAAAAATGCTTATTTATTGGTACAGCCTACATTTAACATCCATTGCTGCTCAGTAAATGCTTTTCCATGTGCAATTAATTTTCTTTTTTTCCTTTCATTTTTTCTTCCATCCTTTTCTTTCTCTTTTTCCTCTACTTTTCTTTCTTTCATTTAATAGGTTAAGGGTTCTAGATCTGTGATTTTCCTCTAAAATGACAATATCTGACTTCCATTAACAATGATAAGCATTCTTTTTCTTAGAAGCCAGGAGATGGAAATGAAGAGTACAGCCAGTGAAAATGCAGAGTTGGAAGATGGACTGTCTTGTGCAAGCAATAGCAAGGAGAAAGAAAAATGGGAATGGATATCTGAACAGCAATATTCTAATTGTCTTCTTCCTTTCCTTTTCTTTAATCAATATATTTGTAAGGTTGGCAGCATAGAAAATCATCCTGAATCATTTTGGAGTGAACATTTTATTCATAAATTAACATCTATTGAAGATAAAGAGAATCTTTTTTTTTCTCCTAGGGGGGATGGGGATTGGGGTGCCCAGGAATGGAAGATTTTTTTTTCTCCTAGCATACAGTTAGAGAAAAAATTGCCCCATGACTATCTTTTTTTCTTCTTTTCAGGAAAATCACTCTTTAGTTCCTCATTTCTTTTCCCCATGGTCAGGTTGGCTGCATCTCCAAACACTTGTAAGTACTGTATGTTCTGACATATCCTGAAGTCATGCATTAGCACCTTTTCATTCAGCAAAAGGGTGAGAACAGATATCTTTTGGCAGCTGACAGCAGGGAGCAGGCAGAGGGAAGGAGAGAGAAGCTGGAGGACTAGGACACTGTGGTGGCCTAGTGGCTAACATGGCTAATGCACCAGCTGTGATTAACCTCTTCCTCCCCCACCCCATCTACCCAACAGATGTCTCTCTGTCATTGTCATGTCCTCAAGCTATCCCAGTCAATGATTTGTGCATCACAACTGAGTCACTAACGTGGCAATTGAACCTCTTCACAGCTCAAAATTGTTGATGTGTGTTCAGAGAGCACACTGAATGTAACTGTTCCTGTGTGGGGGCTAGAGTGTGTGTGTGTGTGTGGGGAGGCTTTGAGAAAACGAGAAAGAGGTAAAGAGGCAAAAGAAAGCATTAGAGAGGAGATGGAGGGATAGAGAAATGTCAAGGTTACCTTGTTTTGCCTGGAGAGTCAAAAGGGAGGGCAAATTAACTGCTGACTTTCTTCGGTCTTTTGGATCTCTTAGAAGGAGGCAGCCTGTCCTATCAAGGCAGACATACATATCACTTTGAAAGATTAAAAAATGAAGAATGCAGTGATCTGTATTGTATATATGCTTTATTCTGTGGAAAGAATGTTAATAAATATACTGTGAGACTGCAAAGTTTGCCAATATAAATAATGTGGCATTTCAAAGTCTGTCAGTAAATGTAATTGAATTTTTCAATGTAAAAATATAGTTCAGTTATAAATTGGAGTCATGCTTGACATTAGTTGGGCATTAGGAGATATTAATTAGATACTGCTCACTTTCTCTTTCTCTGATTTCCTTATATTAAATGAATTATCAGGAAAGAGAAATTTGCAAGCATGCAATTTAGAGATTTTTAGTCTCAAAAACAAGCTGCCTGGTAATTTTTAGTGGAGGAATAAATGTCTTTTCAGAAACCTTGTCACTGTGCTGTCTCAAACATGCCCTTCCCAATATGAACACAATATGGAAAAGCTAATCCATTTTAATACTTTGTAATGATAATAAGCCACAGTGAACAAGTAGCCTAGGGAAAAGATGGTAGTAGTCACCTTTAAACAGAAAGAGAATAGCAAGTAATTGTACATTTTTACAGTAGGCTGATGACAACATTTCCTGTGACTTTGAACTTACTTTGGCTGTCACCATTCTGGCAAACATTCTGCATATCAATCAGACAGTTGTACTTCTCGCATGACATTTGCAGCATAATGTAGAAATTTACTTATGTGATCTTTGCATGTAGGCATCCCATTTATAAGTAAATAAATGTGCCCTTCATGGTATGGGGCCTCAATTTAACCAGTGCAAGAAACTGCTAGGACTTTGTTTTCTGGGTCCAGTAAAGGCCGATTTAATTTCGTTGTCTTAAAATATAATCTGTCTACAGAATTTAGCAATGTTAACTGTGGGTTGATTTTGGTTTATGTTTTGTTATTTGTTGAAGCAGTTTATTGTTCAAACTGATTAACAAACACGAGATTTGGGAATGTTGGAATCCTTTCCTTTGTTCTTGCTGGGGTGAATTTTTTTTCATCACTGACCACAACATTAAAGAAATCATAAAAGAAATGTCACATTTAGATTTTGACTTTGAGCTGCATTATTTTGGCATGCCTTGGAACTGTTTTATACTTACTTGTGGTCCTGATCATCTAGTCATAACACATATTGATGACAATTTTCACCAGAGAACTTGACTTTCTAATAACTTAATCATTAGAATTACAGGTTAGAGCTGGAGGAAACCTTAGATATCATCTTTTATACATGTAACACACAAGGAAACTGAGATATAAACATGTTAAATGCTTACTTAAACCACAATCAGTGGAGATCCATTGCTGAGCCTTGAAAGAGTATTGGCTTTACAAACAAACAAACAAACCAAAAAACCTAGATGAATCAGCTAATGTTGAAAGTAAAAGGTCCTTTTATGCAGCATATTTAAAAGAAGGATCCCCAGACTGTGACCATGGACAGCAAAATCAGCAAAAGGTTTTTAGATAGGACTCACATCTCCTAAAGAGAGGAAGTAGCTGTCACCTTTAAAGTGAAACAAAGAAGAGCAAAGGAAAATTTCAAGCAAGGATGTCACTATAGAACTTCACCCATGATGGTCTTCAGGACAAGCAAAAGAGAAGGGAGTTCTTGATTATCTTATAAGAAGCTGCACCTTGAAGATGGCACCACATTCCCCTGACCTCTGGCCACTTTTCCTCATGTGACTCCAAGGATTAGGGCATCTCTGATACTGAAGAGGGCTATTTGTTTTGTAAGAAGGGATGAGGTCCAATTCAAGTGTCTCTGGTTTGTTTTCTAAATCTGAAGTCACAGGGCATTTAGCAATGTTGGAATTGAATGAATCAATGAGCATTGATTAAGCATATACTATCGGTTGAGGCGTTGTGCTAGGTGATGGGGAAAAAAAAATAAAATTAGAATTTTCCCTGCCTTATACCCTACATCCTATCTGGTGAATAAACATAAACATACATGTATTACATATGCATGTACATATATGTATAATACATACATGAATATATAAACAGGTAAATGCAAGTTTATTTGGGAAACGGGAAGCAGTAGGAACATGGGAAACCAGGAAATGCCTCATGTAGAGGATGAAGCTTGAGTTGAGCTTTGAAGGAATCCTAAGATCCAAAGAAAGAACAGTATGGAATGTAGTCCAGAGATGGAAACAACCATGTAAAGACGCTGAAACAGAAGATAAGATGTCATATGAGAGGAGCAGTAAGAAGGACAAAATGACTAGACCAAGAACATGTGAAAATAAATAATGTATTCTAAGCCTAGAAAGGTAGACAGGGGTCAGCTAATGAAGCATTTTAACTTCTAAGTGAAGGAATTTGTATTTCATCACAGAGGTCACCACCAAAGTTTGTTAAGAAGGAGAATGATATGGCAAGACCTGTTCTATAGGAAAATCACTTTGGTAACTCTATGTTGCATCATCCCAGCAAGCTGACAGGGCTTGAACATGTACTAGAGCCTAGTTACTTGAAAAATAGGTTGCCATTTGTATGATGGGGCAGCTAGCTGGCTCAGTGGGTGGAGACCTAGCACTGGAGACAAGATCTGAGTTCAAATCCAGTTTCAGATATTACTTGTGTGACTCTGGGCAACAGGGTTATTGTGAAAATCAAATGAGATAATAATTGTAATGTATTTTGCACATCACTTGGCATATAAAATGTACTATTTAAATGTAAGGTATTATCATTATTATTATGAATATACTTTATAATATGCTAATTTTGTAATGTTTAGTTTCTTTTCTTGCCACTCACTCAAATTCGTGCATCTGGATCTGTTGCTATCACTAGTAGCACTATTTCAGGAACGTATCTGTCAGGAAATATTATCTTCCATCAAAATACCCAAAATTTCACCAATAGGTATTAATTTCTTTGTTAGATTACAATCTATGTACTACTCAGAGTGATTTAAAAAAGACTATTATTATCTAAGAATCAACATGAATAAGGTATAGTATACAGAATTTGGATTTAGAATCAGAAAGTCTGGATGAAAATATTAGTTATTTGTCTCAGGTATTTTTGTGACCCTGGAAAGTCACTGAACCTTTTTGAACATTGACTGTATGTTGGTAGGGATTTAATAATGAAATATCTTTGATCACCTTAATGAGATTATAGAGTAGTTATCCTTTGTTTGGGGCTTTGCTTCTCCATATGACCATTCCCACCTCAATTTAGAGTGAGGAAATGCCCATTCAGTGATTCAAGGGCATTACCTCACTCTAAATGGAGGTGAAAATGGTCATATGGAAAAGCAAAGTATATGAAAAAGCTTGAGCCTAAAAGGGCCAAGGTCTCCCATTGCATCCTGGGTCATCTCCAGTCATCCTGTTGAGTATCAGGTCACTGGATCCAGATGTCTCTGGAGGAGAAAGTGAGGCTGGTGACCTTGAACAGCCCTCCCTCACTCAAATCCAAGTCAACTGCAAGTCATGTCATCATTTTCCTGATGTCATAGTCCTCTTCAAAAATGAAGGACAAACACAACCTCACCTCAATAGGGATAAACTGATTGGTTAGGACCATTGTGATGCTGTGTCACCCCTTTGAGCAAAGCCTATAAAAAAGGGTAATCATTTCAGACTCTATCTTTTACTCTTTTCTGAGTACAAAACAAAGTATTGTGGGAGGGCTTTGGTCTCAAAGAGGCAACAAGACTCTGGCATAGCCCCTCAGGGACCAACCCACCCCTTACTGATCTTGAGATGCAATAACTTTTTGACCCAAATGATGCAATTGAGGCATTCATTGATGAAGAATCAACAGTTTCTGCATTATGAGAGCATTAACCCATTCCTGGAAAAGTGGCAGAGACATGTGGTAGTTACACATACTTTCAACCTTGTGACACAGGAGAAAGGAACCACATGGCTCAGTTCAAGAAACCCAGTCCTCTAGAGAGAGAATGGAAGTTGTTAGCTAGTTCTAGACTTGGCTTTGCCTCTTTCTAGAGAGAGAAGGGAGGTCCTAAGCAGTGTCAACCTTTCAATAAAGAATATGATCCAGGAATATCTCTTTGTAGTAAGGGTGAGTCTTCATCCAGTGCCAGCCTTGGAGAGAAAAGGCGATCGTGAACATGAGATCTCAATTTGGAGGGAATAACAGAAGATTAAAGCCTGGATTTTGCTCTATACTATTACCCCTTCATGACCACTGGGAAGACAATTGCCTTTCTAGAAACCCCAAGTGTGTTCCCTTTCCAGGGGATTGCAAACCTTCAGAGTAGAGATCTCTGAGGTAAACATAATACCAGAATGTCAAGTTATTTTTCCTCTCATGGTAGCAAGTTTGTTTCTCTTCCAAATGGAATGCAAACCACCAGGGTGATACCATGACTCTTGGTGACAAGATAAGGTGCTAGGATAAATGTAGGATATGCTGGAGAGAGAAGAAAATTTACAAATCTTTTTTTTTTTGTGTGTTCTCTAAAATTTTTATGCAGTGAAGTAATGACTGCCCGGTATCCAGTATATGCCTTGTTACTTTACATGCTTTCACAGGTGTTGGAGACCTCTTTTACACTTTTGTGAAGCCCTAGCATAAGTTGCCCTAGCTATATCTGAAGATTTTCCAGAAGCATCTTTGAGCTTGGGCAAAATGAAACAAAGAGATATTTCAGAGTCCATTCCTAAGACTGAATACAGTTTGTTTTAGCCGAGGTCTTTGGTATCTTAGTTATCCCAATGAAGAGATGAAAATAAATAGCCGCTGAGGATCTTTTCAATTATGGCATGATGACTTAGCTGACGAGTAGCTCAGAACAAAGCCATGCTGGAACAGGGCTTAGAATTAACCATAGAATTAGAGAGAAGAAATCATGAATTAAAAGTAGAAAAAGAATTAGAAGTAAAATTAGAAGTGGAGAAATCATGAATTAGAAGTAGAAAGAGGAATGTCAGAAAGAGAGGGAGTACAAAAGACAAAATTTGACTACTTAAAGAATCCTGGAATACAAAAGATGAAGGAGGCATTAGAGATAAGTAAGTTCAAACCACCGTTTTTCAGAGAATTCCTTATTTAGTGCTATTTTACCATATCACCTTACATTTATTTTCCCCTAGATGAGCCCACATTTTGATTTAAGAAAGTCTGGGCCTGAAATCACTTGGAGCCTATGACAAAAAAAAAATGATATATTTACATTTATTTCATCATTCTTTTTCATTTTGTACAAAATTTTATGTTATAAGCTATCTCTACATGAGTTCAGAGGAGAAAAATCAGCAAAGACTGGAGTGATTGGGGAAAACATAATGAAGAAAGTAAAATGTGAGCTGGGCTTTAAAGGATGAATTGGATTTGCACAGCTCAATACCAAGAATAGAGCTAATAGCTCTTCTTTTACCCTGCTTTTGCAAAATCTTAGACCTGGAAAATAGTGTTGCTATGAGCTTAGAAAAGGAATAACAATATGAACTAGGAATTTGGTAAGCTTTTTGAGGGCATGAAATGCCTTTTGTTTTGCTCATATTTTTATTATGTGGCACTTATTTTTTATTACTTACAGATTTTTGGAAGAAAATAGTGAAGATTAGAATGCAATTGATATAACTTTTGGTGCTGAGCTTAAGGCAAGAAGAAAGGCTTAGTTTAGGATTCTATTATGTTAGTAACCAGTCAGTCAATAAGCCTTTATTAACCTCCTACTATATACCAGGCGTTATCCTATTGTCTCGGGATACAGGTATAAAAACGAGACTGACTTTGCCTGTTAGGAGGTTATCATCTACGGAGCCGATATGACACACTCAAAGGTAAGAAAATATAAGATATCTACAAAAGAAATGAAAAATGATTTCATGTGGCACAGGTAGCAATGGACAATCAATGACTATGAGAAACAGGAAAGGCCTTGGGAAGAGAACAGAGAGTAGGGATTCAAATACCATCCCTATCACTTACTACCTATGTGATGCCAGGCAAGTCATTTAATTTCACAAGACTTCAGATTTATCATCTATATAATTTGGAGTTTAAACTAGAAGACCTTTAAATTATCTTCTAGCTCTAAGTCTATGATCATATGGTTCTGGATTGTAGGTGACACTTGAAAAGATCTTGGCATGCCAAAGGAAGGGAAAGAAAAGAGACACAATTCTGGGCATGGAATATCTCCTTTGCCCTCTTTCGATGGGACTGAGGCTTTCTCAGCCTGAGACATTCCTCTATGTCTCTGGTTACCTTCTTCTGTTGGTGAGTTCTTCCTGGGACTTCCATTTTAGGGAGAGGCCCACTCCAGGCATTCTTTATTTCTTGCTTTCTCTGCTTCTATTTCTTAGGATTCATAAACTTTGCCCCTGTTTGGCCACTTTCCCAGTTCCGATTGCCCAGCTCTTTTTTTGTGCACTGTCTTTTTCCATTAGAGTCTAATGGTGACCCTCTCTGGGGAGCAGAGGGAAGGAAGAGAAAAAGAAATTTACATGATAACCTTTTATATATGTAATATGTATGTGAATATATATGTGAATATATACATATATATTTAAAAGTAATAGCAAGTTATACATAATAGATTTGCAGTTTCATTGGCAATCATCTTTTTTATGCAAATGAATGACAATCATTTTTTTAAAATATGCTGTTATAAATAAAATAATATCAAATAAACATTTTTCATGAATTAAAATTAATTAATTTTTTAAAATAGAGTCTAAACTTTTTGAGGGCAGATGCTGTCTTTTTTGCTTTGCTTGTGTTTTTAAAAATAACTTAGCACTTATTTTTATCACTTAGCCCTATAATTTTGACATTTAGCACAGTGCCTGGCTCATATTAAGAACTTAAGAAATGCTTGTTGCCTTGCCTTTCTTTGCATGGGGTGTGGGGAGCAGAACAGAAGTGTGACATGGAACATCAAGATGGAGAACAACAAGTAGGTCTGTCTGTTTGACTAGAGTAGAGAGGAAGTCTGCAAGAATAGGCTGGAACAAAATTGTGAAGGACTTAAAACTCCACGCAGATAAACTTGTGTTTCATCTTAGAGTAGAGAATCACTAAAGCTTCTTAAATAGACTGATCAGGCCTGGTATTTTAGGAATATAAATTTAACATCTCTAAGAAGATAGGATTGTTGTGGGAAAAGGCTGGGGATGTAGAAACCAAATTAGGTGGCTAACAGCCCAGGTTAGAGATGAGGAGCTTAAAATAAGGCCATTATAATGAAAGTAGAAAGAAAAACATGGATGTGAAAAAAATGGAGATGTAATTGACAATATTTGGTGACTGGTTCGATACATTTAGTGGGAGAGTTGTGTGAAAATGAGAAGTCAAGGATAACCATTGGTTATGGATCTAAATGACTAGAAGAATGTCAGTTAACACAAATAAACAAGTTCTAAGGATGAGTGTTTTAAGATGGAAAAAAAAAATGTTGATTTCAGTTTATTCCATGGACATTTGAGATGCTTTGGGGATACTCGTATGGCCATATCTAGCAGGAAGTTGAAGATGAAGGGGGGCTATGGCTTAATAGAGATATAAGTACTGCATATGTAGATTTGGAAGTCATATGAATAGAGATAATGTTTGAACCCTCATGAAATTGTTGAAAGTGTAAAGAGAGAAGAAAAAAAAAAACAACCTATCATTGAGTGTTGGACCACACACACACACACACACAGAGGAGAGGACATACATGATTATGTTGCAAAGTGGGGTAAACCTGAATTAATGAGAAAGCAGCCAATGTAGCAAAAATTAAGATCTTTAGTTATGTCAAGGAGCAGCAACAAGCGCTGGGGAGCTTGAAGAAGGAACTGGAGACAGGATTCTTATAAAGTATTTGTCAGAGGAAGAGGGGCTGAAGGTGCTAAGTGGTTGGGACATTCTTGATTTCACTAGGTATGTTTTACATCACAGCTGAAAGTCCTTAGCGAAAGCTTGGGAATCTTGGAGGGGGCAGTTTAGGACATTTGCAAAATAATCAGTCTGGGAGTGATAACATCTGGTTAACCTCAGGCAAATTCATGAGTCTGTGAGTGGGGACTAGATCAGATTCAGTCAGCTGAGTTTGACCTTGAACTGAAGATTGATCAGAAAGCTAAGATTACCACTGCCAAGCAATCCAATGAAACTTTAGTGGAAAGAGAGTATCCAGAAGGAAGATGTGGCCAACAGTAGAAAACACATGAGAAAGGTTCATAAAGCATGGAGAATGAGAAAAAAAAACCCCAGTGAATTTAGTCATGAAGTGATTCTGCTGGACTTGAAGAGAACAGTTTTAGGGAACAGAAGCCAGGAGGGCAAGGAATAGAAAAGTAAACAGGATGTGAGAAAATGAAAGCAAGGAGTATAGATAACTTACTTCTAGGAGTTAGCCCGCGAAAGGGAGAAGAATTATCAAATGATTGATTCAAGTGATAGTCCAGTGAAGGTTTCTAATGAGGAAGGAGAGTTTGACTCCTTTGTAGACAGCAGGGAAGGAGTCAATGTTTTAGGACATTTTGAAAGGTAGAAGGTACTTAATGAAAGACATTAGTTTCACTAGTATTTGGGAGGGGATGATCTCAGGAACAAAGTATAGTCTTTGTCCTTGGCAAGATAAGGAATGTTTCCTCCTACCAGTCTGGTGTAAAGGAGGAAAGAATGGGTAATGATGATTGAGTAATTTCATTTAAAGTTTGAAATTGGAGAAAAGGGTGAGTTTGGGGTAGATGACTTCCATTTTCTTTAATGAGGTATGAAGCCAGTCCCTCTGCTGAGAAGCAGGGGGAGGTAGTAGAGAAGTTTAGAATGGACTGCATGGAGAGTGTCAATTAGGGAACATTAGGAGGAATTGCATGTATCAGTGAGGGACTAGCTAGGCCAGAGTAACGAATTAACAGTGGATCCAGTCATTATCCAAGTAGAAACAGAAGACATAGGTGGTGAGAGGAACCAAAGCTTGGGGCACAGAAAAAGATGACCATTTTGACAAGGAATTCTAGTGTAAGGGACAGCATAAACTGTTTGACTACAGAGTCAAAGTGCTGAAGAAGAGTGAGTCAAAAGCAAATGACTTTAGAAAGCACATAAGATAGCTGGAGGAGGGGGGAAGGAAAAAAAAGGGAGGGGAAGATTACATAATTTTATTATATATTTAAAAAGAATAACAAGTTATACATAATAGATTTACAGTTTCATGTGCAATCATCTTTTTATTATACTATATTATGGAAATGCTTTTTTATTCCATATATTATAAATAAATAAATAAGCACATAAGAATATAGTCATTGAGATTTTCAGTGGAGATAGAGAACAGTTTGAGGAGGGTTGAGGGACAAAAACAAATGGAAGGGCAGAGATTTTAGTCCAACAGAGCAATTTCAGAATTATGGTTTGTTTTAATGGATCACTTGAAGATGATGATGAAATCACTGTTATGAACATATGTTTGGCTGAAGGTAGAGTGAAGGTCCACATCATGGTAATTAAAGAGGTTTACTAACTGGAAAACAAAGGGATTTGAAAGAACATAAGAATGTACATTTAATTTCCAAAGTATAAAAAAGGGCATGAAGAGGTCAGGAAGACTATGAGTGGGAATAAGGAACTACATGAGTGTAACAACAATGTTGCTAGCAGCTGTTGTGGAGGTGTAAGGTCAATAACAGCAGCACACTGGAAGGCTGCTAGCACAGGTTCTTTGATTTGCTTTTCTAAGGAAAGCAACTTTAAGAGGCTAACACTCCTACTTTAATTAAACATATGTATATCATTCACTTAGTTCAGGGGGAAACTTCAGAGAGAATACAAACAGAAATTACAAGCATACATTATATAAACAGAGCAAAATAACATGAATCAACACACAGGCTTCTAGCTGACTGTCCAAGCTATACATAAACAGTTACCAGAGAGAAAAGTAAAAACATCTGGGTTTTTCAAAGCTGGGGTGAGGAAGGGGGAGCCTCCATGACAGCTACTCAGAGTCTCATCTGGTCAAATCATATGACACTCTAACAGTGAGCGAGAATCCCAAAACAAAATGCCAACCTCAGGTCATATATACTCTTCTCAGGGTCAGAGGGCATCACAATCATG
>CM053622.1:373196490-373220878 GCA_028646595.1 Phalanger gymnotis
TGCCATCTTGGCTCCGCCCAACTGATTGTATGTTTTGATCTTCTTTGTCACCAAAGAAAAATTGTATAGTCTGAGTTTTTTATGCTGTCTGCTCATTTTACTAGCCAATTACTTGACTTTTGAGCTCTTTGTCAAAGTATGACACTGCTTCCAGTGTATAGGATATTCTGTCCTAAACTTCAGGGGTTTTGTGCAGCTGTTTTCAGAGCTACTTCTAGGCACCTACAAATTTTCAGTTCTTCTGAGGTGGTGTGATCCAATGAGAGGTGTTTACTCCTCTCCTGGCTTGCACTCTGTTCTGTGAGAGAACCCAAGTACTCCTTTCCACCCTGGAACTGCAAGGAGGACTACCCCCTCACAGCCACCACAAGCTCTCACACCAGCACTCTTCCTTACTGTGGGACTGCCTACCAGGACTGTGACCTAGATCCAAGTAGGCAAAGGAAGAGAATCCCACCTCAGTGCCAGCAAAGAGATTCCTGCACTCCTGTTCTGATCAGTCACTTGATCCCTCCACCTTCTGTGCACTGAGAACTCCAGAAGCAGCCATTGCTTCCCTGCTGCTGCTGCTGCTGCTGCTGCTACCACCACCTCTGCCACTGCAGGACTGGGGCTAGAACACACTCTTGATCACTCAGGCCCAACACAGTTTTCCCACTGACCTGATAAGTTGTCTTTGGCACTTGCTGGTTGAGAACTCTGGAAACCGCCACATCTGCAAGTGATTCAGTGCCCTGAGCCCTGCTCTGTCGGTCTGCCTGGCCTGGTCTATGCTGGCATGGTCCACCATGGACTGTGCTTCACTTTCAGCACAGTGTGATAGAAAGTCCCTTTGACCTTCTAGGCTGTCTTTCATTTTGTGAGTTCTGTAGCTCTAGAATTTGTTTAGAGTCATTTTTACAGGCATTTGGAGGGATTTTGGGGAGAGCTCAAACAAGTCCCTGCTTTTACTCCACCCTCTTGGCTCCGACCCCCTTTACCATTTCTTGTAGCACAATAGTATTCCCTCAAAATCATATGCCACAACTTGTTCAGCCATTCCACCGTTGATGAGTATCCCTCAATTTCCAATTCTTTGCCACCACAAAAATAGCTGCTATAAATATTTTTGCATATTAAGTACTTTTCCTTTTTCTTTAATCTCTTTGGGGTACACACCTAGTAGTGATATTGCTAGTCAAAGGGTATGCGTAGTTTTATAGCCTTTTGAGCATAGTTCCAAATTATCCTCCAGAATGATTGGACTAGCTAACAACTGCACCAACATTTTATTAGTGTACCTCTTTTCTCTCATCTCCTCCAGCATTTGTCATTTCTGATAAGTATAAGATGGAATCTCAGAGATGTTTTTATTTTCATTTCTCTAATCAAAAGTGATTTAGAGCATTTTAATATGATTATAGATAGGTTTGATTTCTTCTTCTGAAGACTGCCTATTCCTATCCTTTGATCTTTTATCAATTGGGGAATGGTCTTATTCCTATAAATTTGACTCAATTCCATATAAATTTGGGAAGTGAAGCCCTCATCAGAGAAACTTGTTGGGAATTTTGTTTTAATATCGTCTCATTGTCTATGATACCTTTTAGCAAAATATAGTTTCCCTGGTTATATTTTAATTAGGTCTCTTTTTGGTTTTGCTTTGTCTGAGATCATCATTGCTACCTTTGCCTTTTTTATTTTACTTCAGCTGAAGCATAATAGATTTTGCTCCAGCCCTTTATTTTAACTCTGTATATAACTTCCTATTTCAAGTATGTCTTTTGTAAACAATGTATTGTTTGACTCTGGTTTCTAATCCATTCTTCTATCCCCTTTTCTTTTATGGACACACTCATCCCATTTATATTACCAGTTATTATTACTGTGATTTTCTCCTATTTACTTTTTTCCTTTCTCTCTCTGTCTCTCTATCCTGCCCCTCTTCAAAAGTCAGTTTTACATCTGACCATTGCCTCCCTTCATTTACCACCCCTTTTATCATCCCCCCATACCACTTATCCCCTTCCCTATTGAGTAAGATATATTTCTCTATTCAACTAAATCTGTTTTTATATTCTTTCCTGTTTTAACTAATTCCAAATTGAGAGAGGCTCAAGCATTGCCCACCCACCCCATTACCCCTCTGCTATAGAAGCTATTCTTTACATGCCTCTTTTTATGTGAGAACATTTTTTTCCATCCTACCTCTTACTTCCCCCTTCTCCCAGTCCATTCCTCTTTCTCACACTTTCATTCTTTTTTACAGATAATTTCAACATAATCAACTTACATGCCTACCCTCTGTCTATTTAGATGCTTTCTAACTGCTCTAATAAAGATAACATTTTTAGGAATTTAACTTTACTGAGTCTCTTATAATTACTCTTTCACATTTACCTTTTATACTTCTCTTGAGTCCTGTGTTTGACCTCAGGCAAATCACTTGACTTTTGAGTGCCACAGGCGAATCTTTAAGACTATGAGTTATGGGGAGTTTAACTTCACTGAGTTTCTTATAATTACTCTTTCATGTTTACCTTTTATACTTCTCTTAAGTCTTGTGTGTGACCTCAGGAAAATCACTTGACTGTCAAATTCTCTACTCAGCTTTGGTTTTTCCATCAGAAATGCTTGAAAGTACCTTATTTCATTAAACATATCCATTTTATCCCCTCAAGTCTTATACTCTTTTTTTGTTGGGGGCATTATTTTTGGTTGCAATCCTAACTCTTTTGTCTTCTTCTGGAATGTCATATTCCAAGCCCTCTGCTCCTTTAAGATGAAAGCTGATAAATCTTGTGTGACCTTGACTACAGCTTCATGGTATTTCAAGTTTTTTTTTTCCTGGTTGCTTGCAATATTTTCTCTTTGACCTGAGGGCCATTGAATTTGGCTATGATATTTCTGGGAGTTTTCATTTGGATCCTCTTTCCAGAGGTGTTCAGTGGATTATATTGAAACAATTTCCCTTTATAATTTCTTGCAATGTGATGCCTCTATCTAAGATATTTTATACATAATAGCTTTCAGATAATCCAATAATTCTTAAATTATCTCTCCTCAATCTCTTTTCCAGGGCAATTGTTTTTCCAATGAGATATTTCACATATTCTTCTATTTTTTTTATTCTTTTCATTTTGTTTTACTGTATCTTGTCTCCTTATGGAATCATTAGCTTCCCCTTGCCAAATTTTGATTTTTAAGGATTTTTTTCAAGTGAGATTTTATACCTCATTTTCCATTTGGCTAATTTTGTTTTTTAAGGATTTTTTTTCTTCAATGAATTTTTAGCCTCTTTTACCATTAGGCCAATTCTTTTCTCAAGGTAGTATTTTATTTAGTAGTTTTGGTGCCTCTTTTACCAACTTGTTAATTTTATTTTTGTAATTTTCTTGTATTGCTCTCATTTATTTTCACATATTTTCCTCTGCTACTCTTATCATTTTCTTCAACTCTTCTCAGAATTCTTGTTTGGCTTGTGTCCAATTAACATTTTTCTTTGAGACTTTGTGGGGTTGTTTTTCCCCTTCACATTTTTACCTTCTTCTGAGTTGATGTCTTGGTCTTCCTTGCCACCATAGTATCTTTTTAAGGTCAATTCATTTTTTTGTTGTTTGCACATTTTTAGCCTATTTTTTAACTTTTAATTTTATATTAAAATTGATTCCTGCTCATTTGAGGATGGGGAAGCATTGTCCTAAACTTCAGGCTTTTTCATGCTGTTCTCAGAATTAGTTCTGTGGGTCTGTAAGATTTTTGTGCATCCAAGGTTGTGTGATGGGAAGAAGTATTGGTCATTGCTTTCCTGGTTTATGATCTGCTCTTTACTTCAGAAGGATCCCTGCTCCCCTTCAGCCACAAGCACTAGAACTCCTCTTGGTAATGGAACTATGGCCAGTCTCCTGCCCTCCTGTCACCACAAGCACTAGTTTTCCTCTCTGCCTTAGAACTGATATCAAGACTCCTGCTTTCTTGTGACTGACTGATCACAAATGTTCCTCTTTGCCCTAGAAATGTTACCATCACTGGGCTGAGAGCTTTAGAAGCTGCTGTTGCTTCTGCCACCATCACAGTGGCCTCCAAGGTCCACTGCTTGTGCTACTGCTGTTTTATGGGTCAGCTCCCACCCTAGTGTGACAGTCCTTTCCTGTTGACCTCCTGAGTTGTTTTAGGCTGGAAAAATGTCTCACTCTTGGCTTTTGTTGGTTCTGCCACTCCAAAATTTGATTTGAGGAGTTATTTTAAAGTTGCTTGGAAGGGAGTGTTGGGAGAGTTTAGCTGGGTTGTTGCGTCTATCTTGTGATCTTGGCTCTCTCTCCCCATAACTTATAGTCTTAAAGAGTTGCCTGTGGCACTCAAAAGTCAAGTGATTTGCCTGAGGTCACATAGCCTGTAAGTTTCAGAGGTAGGACTTGAATTCAAGTCCTTCTAACTCCTTGGCTAGCATTCTATGCACTTCAGAATCAATTACATGACCTGGGAGACACTGGCAAAGGATTGCCCAGCATGGAATGCCCATATCAAAGAAAGTGCTGTACTCTATGAGCAAAGCAGAATTGCTTTGGCGACTTTTTTTTAAATGAAAGACACATCTCTGGTATTTTTTCTGTTCTCCATATTCCTGTCCTTGCTAAAAGTGCCACCTCCTAAAGATTACTTTGATCGACAAAGGTCAAAGTTTTAAAAGGTATTATTACCTAATATAGGAGAATTATATGAAGGAAAACAAAATTTCCTTTCTTTTATGATTTAAAATTTCTATCTCTAAACAGAACAAAGGATGAAAAATACATTCCCTCACATTTCTATCTCTATTTCTTTCTCTCTGTTCTCTCTATCTCTATACACAAATTCCAAATATGAGACAAGCCATGAATATTTTGAACTATCAAGCCATTCATTTTTTTTATAATTTATATCATGTGAACAGTATATGACAGAATAATTGGTCTTCTAACAACTCACACCATATGCCAAGATAAGTTCCAAATGGGTACAAGACTTAGGCACAAAAGTTGATATCATAAACAAGGATGAAATTACTTTTCAGATAGATGGATAGAAGAAGATGTTATGACTAAAACAAACAATACAGTGGATCACAGAAGATATAATGGAGATTTAAAATTACATAAAATTTTAGTTTTGTACAAGTAACTAATGAAGTTAAATTTGAAGAGACAGACAACGGGGAGAAAAATCTTCATAGCAGGTTTCTCTGATGAATATCATATACACATACATATATATATATGTACATATATGTGGGATGGATTAAAATAGAAAAGAATAAGGGCTATTTCCTAATAGATAAATGATCAAAGGATGTGAAGAGGTGCTTTTAAAAGGAAGAAATTCAAGTGATTGACAATGGCATAAAAGAGGTTCAAATCACTATAAGAGAAGTGCCAATTAAATAAATTCTAAAGTTCTGCTTCATAGTCATCAGATTGGCAAAGATATATACATACATACATACATACATACATACATACATACATACATATATAGAGATAGATATAGGAGAGAGAGAGAGAGAGAGAATGAGAATATGGTGAAACAAGTAAACTAATGGAAAGCAATGTTGAAGCATGCTACCAAAGTCACTAAACTGCAAATACCTTTTAACCCTTTTGACTACTAAATTTATACCCCAAGATAGAGGGAAAATGTATATACGTGCAAAAAATTTATAACAACTGTTTTTGGAAGAGCAAAAACTAAACACTAGCAGGATGCCTACCTATTAGAAAAAAGCTAAACAAATTATGGTGTATGAATAGAATATTATTATGAATGGAAATGGGATATTATTGTGTCATAAGGAAGGATCTAATGAATGATTTCAAAAAAAAAAACAAGAAAGCTCTGTATGAATTGATGGAATGTGAAATGATCACAAACCGGAGAACAAGTAAACTATAACAGCAACATTTTAAAGAGGAATTACTTTAAAAGACTTGAGAACTCAATCAATATGATATCAAACCATAATTCCAGAGGGTGAAAGATGAAGTACATTATTGATCTCTTGACTGAGAGTTGATGCAAGATGTAGAATGAGCCATACATTTTTGGATACAACCAATTCAGACATTTACTTTGTTCGATGATGTATATTTATTATAAGGGTTTTCTGTTTTTTCCTTTCCTTTCCCTATGTATATTTGTTATAAAGGTCTTCTCTTTTCCCTTCCCCTTCTCTAGAAAATAAATACTACTTTTCTAAAAATGTTAAAATTAAATTAAGAACAGTTGGCTTCTGAAAAAATTTCCAACCCCAAATCCTCAGAAGGACTTATGTGCCAGATACAGAATGCATTGTAAATTCGATTAGTGCGAATAATGAATCCCATGAAGCAGTCGCATTATTCACATTTGCACTGCATATTTCCATTAGTTTGGAACCAATTACCATGTTTTACATAATCATAATTTTCAAATAGTCCAAATTTGAATATATGCAGCCACTTCAGTAGAGTCATTATTCACACTAATCTGGGACCTAGCTCTAAGTATGCAAGCTAAGTAGAAATGCCTCATGAGGTAAAAACCTCACAAATTAACAGCAATTAACAAAATTTAGCACAAATTTACAGAGAAAATTAATTCAGCATCTTTAATCCCAGTTGCAGTCTTACACTGGCGAGAATGAGAACAAGCAAGCTTGTGTTCCTATAACTTAGCGTTTAGCTGTGGGGTCTATCACAACAGTGTTCCTGCACTAATCCTCTTGATACCATGAGAGGACAGACGCTGAATCGGGAGAGAGAAGGGTAGAAATTGTTGGTAGGAGTCACAAGCAAAGACTACAAGGGCAGCAGCAGTATCATATTTGTTTCACAAATGGAGTTTGGTAGGACCCCTTCTTTGCCTACTATTCAAAAACTTTATTTAATATTGGTGTTAGTTGGTCTTCAAATGTTTGATAGAATTCACTTGTAAATTTGTCTAGCCCTAGTGCTTTTTCTTAGGAAGCTCATTTATTCCCTGTTCACTTTCTTTTTCTAAAATAGGTCAATTTACATATTTTATTTCCTCTACTGCTAATCTAGGCAGTTTATGTTTTTGTAAATGTTCTTCCATTTCAATTAAATTGTTAAATTTTGTGGCCATCTCTAGGGTGGGGTAGGAAGAGAGAAGAAAAAAGTCACATGATAACTTTATTATATATTTAAAAGGAATAGCAAGAAGCACATAATAGATTAGAAGTTTCATTTGCAATCATATTTTTCATATTGCTATCTTATGAAAATGCTTGTTTTGTTTCTTATGTTCAGAATAAGAGAATTTTTTTAAAAAAAATTAGAAAAGAGGGCTGGACAGGAACATTAAGTAGGAAGTAAACCAAGCTGTGGCCACTTTTCTCTCTTAAGAGATTACTTTTTAGAAATATAGTTATTTATTTATTTGTTATTAACATTCTTTTTATAAAATTTTGAATTCCAAATTCTCTCCCTCTCTCCTACCCCTCCCCCACACACTGAGAAGGCAAGTAATATGATATCAATCATGCACGTGGTATCATGTAAAACATATTTCAATATTAGACATATCACACACACATATGCACAAACAAAAACCAGGAAAAATAAAATGAGGAAAATTATACTTTAATTTGCATTCAGAGTTCAATAGTTCTCTCTGGAGATGGATAGAACTTTTCATTAATAGTCCTATGGAATTGTCTATTGCTCAGAGTAGTAGCTCAGTTTTTCACAGTTAATCATCGTTAAAATATTTCTGTTACTGTTTACAATCATCTCCTGCTTCTGTGCACTTCACTCTGCATTAGTTAGGAGGCTATTTCTGGCAAGGCCAAGGTCCAGTTCAGCACCATCTCCTCCACTAGGAAGCATCTGAGACTCACAAGCAGTCTAACTACAGGGGTCTCTGGTAGTCAAAGGTAAGGGAACTAAAGAGTGAGGAAGATCCCCACAGTCAATTACAGGGAACACACAAAAAAGCAGAGAAACAAAAATATCAAGAGAGAAAGGCTGTATTAAAACCAAACTCACAACTCAACATATAGCCAAGATGAATAAAAAGTAGAACTTCAAGGAGAAATCAAAATACTTTGAAAAGAATATTAAAGAAAATCAACCCTTATTACCCAATGAAAAATGAACTACCTCCATTCCGGATATAATAGTAATAATGATTGGCATTTATCTAGTGCTTTAAAGTTTATAAAGTGCTTAACACACATTATCTCATTTAAGCCTCATGACAATTCTCTGAGGTAAGCATCATAATTTGTATTATTTCTCATTTTATAGTTAAAGAAAATGAGACCGAGGCGGGGGCAGTGACTTGCTCAGGATCAAACAACTAAACACTCGTCTAACAAATGTTCAGTCCCAGGTCTTACTCTAAGGCCAGCATTATTTCCACCAGATGACCCATCAGCTATATTAATGGTGGTGAGAACTATGACTATAATGGTCTATTTCCTGCTAGGAAGTGGACCTTCCACTGTGGCTAAGTCCGTCCACATATTCTTTAAGATAATATGTTAATTCTATCTTCCTATCTCTCATAGTCTGATTTTGCCTCTCACTTCTGATTGGGTCTCCATTTGTCTTATATTTTTGAACTGCAGTATTCATAATTCTTTAGGTATTCCTTTTCACAGAACATCATTCTTATTCTGAATAACAGCTACTTGTGGTTCACCCTTTTATAATACAGATTGTGGTTTCCACTCTTGTTTTCCTCTTTATTCAACCCACACAATGAAGTCTTCTCTCCTGCCACACTGACTTCTAGTGTCTGGTATAGGCAATCAGAGTAGCATACAAAAGGGGCCATCCACACCTACAAGTTCAGAGCCCAACAGGAGTACAGAACAAACACTGCCACCTTAAGACTAAAACCCTGGGGAGGTCGATGATGTCAGACTAATAATTAATTCAACTATCCTCCTATTTTACTTGGTCAATACTAGTAAGTCATATTTCTCAGAGTCTGAAATACCTTCATTCTATTAGTGATAGAAGATTCTTTCTGAGGAGAGAATTCATGGCTTCACGCTACCTGATTGAGTAAAATTTCAGAAAAAAATCAATGAATAACAGAGTGGAAACTTACATTCTATACATCTCTCTTCAGATGCATGATTATAGATGTGGCCTGCTGTAGAAAATCATCTGTTAGATAAAGTTGGGAATGTTCGGCAAATTCATTGAGGTTTTTTTTTTCTGTGATAAAAAATGTAAGCAAAGGGAGCAGGGTTAAAACCTCAAAGATTTATAAGTTATAAGTAGGTTATAAGTAGTATAACAGCATAATTTTCCACTTATAAAGCCTCTGGTATATTGTAGGTTTTCAGGTACTTCCTACTTTGACAATTTAGAAGGTATAGAGGTTCAATTGAAATCTTGACATTGGTTAATATGGGAGAAGCAGATATACCTGAATGCCCATGGGGAGCTGTTAAATATTTGATTTGTTGATAAGAATTCTAGAAGCATCTAACACTTTCTCATCTTGCTCCTTGAAGCATTGCTTTGACAAGGTGACATTGTAACATTGGAGGCTTACCAAAATAGTGATGATGTCATTATTAATTAGTTAACTTTTATGATGAAATAGTGCTTCCTGGAAATAATTATTCAAGGTGATGTTGCTGCAGATCTGAGGCATATCAGGAAAACTGTTCCCAGTTTGGACTCTGCCAGACAAGCTCGAGGTAAAGCAGGGCTGCAGATATACATATATACATATACATATATACCTATATATGTGTCTGTGTATACATACATTTACATGTGTGTGTGTATAGGTAGATATAGATGTAGATGTATAGATATAGATATGTATATATACCCATAATTATATATTGTGTTGTGTTGAAATGTTTTTATCATTGGTGTCATTATGGTAGAATTTTAAAGAATCTTCACTGGTAACTTTCTTAACTGAGATGATTTTTCATGGAAAGCTCTGACCAAATATTATAATAATAATAATAATAATAATAATGATGATGATGATGATGACAGTCATACACATGTTAAATATATTTTGAATTCAATGTAATCTAACATTTATTCAGTGCTTTTTAGCTCTTCAAGCTACTTCATATCTATCTCACACTATCTCACAATAATCCTGAAAAGGAATAGGTAGGTCAGCTATCATTATTTTCATTTGATAGGCAGGGAAACTGAGGCCCAGAGAGATGAAATGACTTATCAAAATTCAAACATTCAGCTGGTTGCAGAGAGAATTTCAATAAGCCATGAGTGTTGCCTCATCTTTTGAGAGAAACTGTCTGAAAGGAAGCATCTGCGTAGTATACAAGGACTTGTGCTTCTCCTAGATTGCCATGCAGGCACAAATATATTAATGGATGTTCCAGTATTCAACTATTCAAAATATAGCGGGTTACCAAACACAAATCTTTGATGCTAATAACCCAACTATCAACAGTAATGTCAGCATACTTTGGAAGAATCCTCCTTCTTAAATATAGAAAGTTAAAATAGTTTCTGATTATTCTAGCTATAGTGAATAAAAATAGAGGCAAACATGAAGTCATCCCCTGGAACATTTAACAAGTAGAAATAGAAAGCTTCTGAAGCCTATGAGAAATGAGAGCTTTTTAAAAAAATAAAGTTTGATTGAAAATGTATGAATTAAAAGTAGGACTGAAAAAAAACTGAAAAATACTTGTTAAAGTATTAACCCATGTTAAAATAATGGGTAATAAAAATGTCCAAAAAAGTTATCACTGAATTTCTTATATTGACTAAATCTAAGATGAATCAAATCTCACTTCTAGATCAGTACTATATTTTATTTAGGTTGAAAACACAAAAGAGAGAAATTAGAAAACTTCAGAAACATAAAACAAATGACATATAATTCTTATGTAACATCACATTTTTCTGTTGCAATGTGCCAGGTTCATAATTATTCTTTAATGCTCCAAGAGATCCATGATCTCTTAGATATAGGCATTTTCTGTAACATGGAAGGCTTTAGTTCCTTCCTCTATCATCCTGTATGATTCTTGCTGCTATCTTTCCGAAAACTTCAGTTAGAGGATCCAATGGATTTACTGTAAGTTTTCCTCTGTTTTAAAAGTAGTTTGTAAATACCAGTGGCACAATTGGATTGTTCACCATTCTTCATTCTGGTTAGATTACTGGCCTGACCTCCTTTTCCATTTATAAATGATGCTCTTTATAATGTCATCTTTACTGGTCTTCATGCAGAAATAGTCATCCCTAGTCTTATAACACAATGCACTGATGCCCAGCTTGTATGTTAGAAAAGGGGATGTTTCCAAATATGCTCTTCTCACTTCAGTCATCTGCTTTGTCTTCCACACCTATTTCCCTTGGGAGAAGAGAGTATCAAGGAGAAGGTAACAACTGGCAATTTCAGAGGCTGCAGAGAGGTCAAGAAGGATAAAAATTAGGGAAAACCCATTAAATTTGGCAGTTAAGAAGTCATTCATAACTGGGCGTTTTCAGATGAATGATGAAACTGGAAGCTAGACTGCAGAAAGTTAAGAAGAGGAAAAGAAGTGAAAACACCCATTATAGATGGCTTTCTTAAAGAATTTAATTGTAACATGTGGAGAGGTAGAGTATGATAGCTAGAGATCATGTGAGTACTTTTTGACCATGAGAGACAGATTTTATCAATAATTTATTCAAGGTGCTAAGAGTAATTCAAATCCTCAAATAGATTGACGACTTCATCATCCAGGCCTTCCCTCCAACAAGGCAGATCTATCAGTGCTCATCCTATGCATTGGATGTCCATGTTTCCCTAAAAGTTTGCCAAATGGTATCCATCCAAGATGTCCATTTCACATGGATACTACTAGTGCATTCTTGCTGCCTAACTATCCCTGCAAATATGTGACAGACATTGTTTTAGGGGCAAGAGAGAGACAAAAATAAAACATTTCTTATTCTTTAGAATTGAAAATTCTCATGGGTGCTAAATCTACTCACAAAACTATATACATAATCTGTGCAAGGCCATTTGGAGAAAAAGCATTGGTAACTTTGGAATCATCTCATGGAAGACCTCACGTAGCAAATAGAATTTGAGCAAAGCGTTGAAGAAAGCTAGAAATTCTACAAGGCAAGAGTGAGGAGGGAAGTATTTTACAGGCATAGAAGTCTTCAAAGATAATAGGAATCAGAATGCTGTGTGTGAAGAAGATCAAGAACTCCAGTTTGAATAGGATAGGTAGACGGAGATGATATATGATTGAGCTGGAAAGGTTGGTTGGAGGTAGTTTGGGAAGGATTTTAAATACCAACCATAGGTATCTGTATTGATCTTATACTTTTTTTTAAGAAACAGAACTTCTGGAATTTGTGGAGGAGGAAGAGTAACATGGCCAGGCCTGTACTTTAGGAGTATCACCTTGGCAGCTGTATGGAGGACAGATTTGAAAAGGTGAAAAACTTGAGTCAAGGAGAGCAATTAAAAAGCAATTTCAGTAGTCCAGGAAAGAAGTGATGAAAGCCTGAACTAAAATGATAAACTACAAGTAGAGAGAAGGGCACAGGTATGCGACATATTTTACAGGTAGAATTGACAAGACAGAAAATTATGAATATGTCGGGTAGGGGAATGGGATGACTTAATGATGACTTTTCAGTTTTGAACTTGGATGCCTGGAAGGATGATGGTACCTTTGGTAAAACAGAATTCAAAAAAAAAGGTGAATAATTAGTCTAAAGGCTTCATAGAGACAACATCTACTTCAGATTTTTTGGTCTTCTAGATACAGATACTCACTTGATTCCACAGGACATCACTGGATTATAAATTTAAAGTTGGAAGGGGACATAGAGGTCATGTAGTTCAACCCCCCTCACTTTACAGTTAAGGAACTAAAGAGTAGAATGATTATAAATGTGTCCAAGGTCACATCAAAAGTAAACAGCAGTGCTGGAATTCAACTCCAAATATAATGTTTTCTTATTGCTTCATTACTATGTCTTCACAAATGTCTCATTGGGGAATGAACCATGACATTGGTGCTTTGTGTTACTTTACAATTAAAACCTTAATGCCGTGAACATAATGTTAATGGTTAGTAATGATATGAGACCACATATAATACGGTTAAAAGATTGTGGCTTGGTCTAAGTACCTCTTAGCACCATAGGAATTAGATCAGTGATGCCTGATACCTACCCTAATAACCTAAGATTCATTCAAAAACTGCTTCACCCTTAATGTAGTATCTTGAGAAAAGGCATCTATTGTTAGCCACCCATAAATTAGTAGATTGTAAAAAATATGGAACATGTATTCATTCCTTATCAAAAAGAATTGAAGTAGAGACCAAAATGACTCTGGTTTCCAATTTTCCTCCTATTTTCTTTTTCAAGCCAAGAAATGTTTCAAAAAGCCCCCTACATGCATATTTTTGTGAAACAAAAGCTCTTTGGATTGGTTAATTAAATGAGCCTACCTCTTCTCAAGTATGAATCACATAAAACCTCACTTACATATTTCACCATTTTTGCAAAGCATTAATCCTACTTTACTCATATTTTCTCTAAATTTAAACACTCATACACACACAAACACACATACACACACACACGCATACATACACCTCCTTAAACAGCTAACATATTTTAAATATTGTCTATCGATATTTCTTGCTCAGAAAGATTTCTATGGCTCTTTACAATTTTCCAAAAAGTGCAGGTGGCCAAATCACTTCTTTTAGAAGTACACAGATTGCTGCTCCTCGAAGCTTGTTCACTCAATGAGGCTAAATACATATCTATAAGAGATGAGACTGATACGGAGGCAGAAAAATCTCTGAAGGACCAAGAGACCAAAATAAACGTTTTCAACTCTGCTGACATCTGGTACTTAACATGAAATGGCAATATTGAAAAATTGTGGAAAGATGCTGGTTTCAAAAGTTGGATTCAAATAATTACATATTAGTATCTACCAGTATCATTAACATGGTAATATAGCAAAGATTGTTGAGTAGAATGTTCAATTTGACAAACAAAAATATCCTGAAAATAAGGTTTCATCATAGCACACTTTAGGCATGATTATCCCTTTTAACATAACATTTGTTTGCAATAAGGAGATTTTTTCCCCCCAAGTTCTATGCTGGGTGGCACAGGACATACTATATGGCTGGCATCCAAATAAAAATATTCTACATTGCTCAGCTCCATGGTGCTTTATTATACTAAGGTTAAAATTATTGAGCTCTTCTGGATTCTTTGTTCTATTTATTCCCTTACAACAAAGATTACTGCTTTAAATCCAGTTGAAACTTCATTTTATGTTCCGATTTTCAATCTGGTCCTTGAAAGATTCAGTTAGGACAAACTTATTAATGAGTAATCTCCCGCATTCAAGTGAATTTATTCTTATTAATCTGGCTCTTTCTAATTCCAATATAGACACAATAGCATGGATCATTTTTTTCTTAGTCTTAGGGACTTTAATAAAACAAACAAACCACCAAAATTCTTTGAGTCAGGGTTTCTGTTATGTTAAATCTTATTTGGAATTACATCAGTTATATCCATCATCATCATCATCATCACCATCATCCCTATTGGTCTAATTTATATAGTGCTTTAAATTTTTCAAAGTATTTGCATATGTAAGGTTCCTGTGAACCTCATGACTCAGGGAAGTACTTATTGCTTATTGTCTCCATTTTATGAAGGGGGAAACAGGCAAAGAGAGGTTCAGTGACCAGCCTAGAGTCACATAGCTAGTAAGTATCTGAAGCAGGATACAAATTCAAATCTTTCTTCCAAGTATCTACTCTGCCAGATCATAATTATTATTTATCTTATTGTATTACCATAATTGCCATTAGTTTAGTACTTTATTTCACTTTTAGGTACTTTTATCTTATGATCCTCACAACAGTCCTGGTATATCCAGTCAGATATCCATTTACTCAAAACAGGACTGAGACTACCTGACCAATTAAAAGTAAAACTCAAAGCTGATCAGACTAGATTAGCACAAAATAGTCTCTTATGAAAATGTGACATTCTTATCAAAGAATCTTAGAGTTTCTTTATTCCAACCAGTCTTTGGATAGGGATCATAGGATCATAAATGAGGAAGTAGAGAAGACCTTAGAGACCATTGCATCCTCCTAAATATATTGCAGTTGAGGAATCACACTCCCAGGGAGCAGAACTGACTTCCGTAAGAAGAAATCAAATCTTCTAGTTCCAAATTTGTCTTCACTGTATTATGCCTTTTCAGCTTCCTCTCTAGTACATCCCTATTTATGGGAAACTCCTACCCTCCTAAGGCAGCCATTCATAGGCAGTGCTAATTATCAGAAACATTTTTTTCCCTATATAGAGTCTATAACTTTCTCCCTGAAACTTCCACTCATTGCTTTTAATTCTACCCTCTGTGGGTATTCAGAACAAGTTAATTCCACTTCATTCTGGGTTGTGCCCTGCCTATAGAATTATTCATTAGACTGCATGTTCCTAAAAGAATAGCAATTGTCTTTTTCCTTTTTTTGTAACCCTAACACTTAGCAGAATGCATGGCATATAGCAGGGACTTAATAAATATTTGTTGACTGGCTGCTCCCTATTGGCTAAATTTCCCTTTTGTCTATACCTGTTTTTTTTTTTAACATTCCCTCTGATCACCACAGTTCTAAATCCTTCATTGGAGTGTAGAATCCATTTTTGCGACCTTAATTTCTTCTTCCACCACCATATCAACAATCCTGGTATCACACTTCCCAGGTATTTGTTCCAGAAGGACTTGCCATTGTCTGCAATCATGTATGACTGATAAGGACATCTCTAAAGTAAGTGGAAAATTTATTATTGTCACCATTTTATAAAAAAAAAAAAACCTGAAGATCAGAGAAGTTAAATGACTTGTCTAAAACTCCTTGGTTGGTAATGGGCAAAGTGTTTAACTTAAAAGTAGATTAATAGTTCCTAGGGTTGAAATTTTAAGTGTACGTGGAAAGAAAGACATAAAAAAGCAGTACATTTGAGACTTTCCCCAAACTACTTTTTTTTTTGTAGGGAAAACAAGCAGTTTCTGTAAAACACAATTGCAGAATTTTCTGAGTAGAATTTCTAGTTTATCTTTTTGACTGCGTATAAATTCATGTTTGTTTTTGGGCCTAATTTCCATGACAACTTACAACATGTTGTATAGCATTACTAGATATCCTTGGAAAAGAGTGATCATTGCCTTGGAAAAGCTATTCCTGACTTTTTTTCCTACCCAGCAAATACGCCCTTATTATGATGCAGTAAATTGTAACTCAATGTTGTCTCCTGTTCATTCCTAAAAGCAAAATAAAAAATGAACAATCCTACTCCTCTCCCAAAAATATTGATAAATACTGCTTTTTATTTTTTCGATCTGGCAAATGGACCACAGATTAAGAGTTAGGGGAGGGACCTTAGAGAATTTCTGTTCCAATTTTCTAATTTTCTGGATGAGATGGGCAAGACCCAAAGAAATCTGGGGGGATAATTAAAACCAGGTCTTTTGATTCCAAATCTCTCATCCTTTGTATTACTTCTCAATTTTTCACAAGAGTTAAAGGACGCAATATCAACTCTACATTTTCATGGCACATTTATGCGAAGCATCTTATAGTTTCTCACAAGACACCTAAGGGCATATATAGGTGGCTTATTCTATATAAGAGATTTTTTGAGTAGTATGAATTGATTTGAGAAAGGTCATGAAGCAAGTCATTAAATAATTGGATGGAACAATTATTCTTTGCCTGAGGTAATGATATACCCTTTCTATTCCACATTAAGTTTTTTGAAGAAATTTCATGAAAAAATTAAGTAATGTACAATTTTAGAGAATTGGCATGGTGATTCCAGGTACATAGTGTATATATATGTATATTTATTCATATATATGTATGTATACATATATGAAATCACCATGCCAATTCTCTAAACATATAGATTTATATTTATATATATACATATATATGAGAGAGATATGATTATTTCTCTCCTACATTAATAGCCAATTATTGAATTAGGACTAAGGTTTTTCCACCAACCTTTTCCTTATTTAGAAATCAACCTCTGTAGGTTATCCAGCCTTTGAAGGGCAGGGTTGATGATAAGATCAAATCTTGGGCAGATGCACCCCATTGGGAAAACTCAGATCTGATCAAAAGGTAAAGACATTTTAGTTTAGTTGAATTGGTGGATTCTGGCCCATTATGTTTTAGTTAGACAGTTCTGGGTAAAAGTGGATTCCTCCTTCTGTCTGGATTAGCTAGATGGGGTGATATGGGTATAGATAAATCTCTTTGACCAAGACTGAGTGATCAGTCCAGTCCAGCCCAGACCCTCATTAGAATAAGCCCATTTCTCACTATAATAGTCATTCTTTCAAAATGTTAACCAACTAAAGTTTTTTCCACCCTCAAGAAAACCCACTCTTCCAAGGGCATATAAGTGTTGAGGGGGTTCCATGACGGTCTTTGGCATTCAATAGTGCCACTGACCCCTTTTATTAATTATCCACTAGAAATAATTAATAAAATGATTAATTACCCAGAAACTGTCTCTCAAACTTTATTTACATACATATATGTATACATATATACATATATATGTACACACATATAGGAGACAGAGATAGCGAGAGAGTGATACACAGAGAAAAAAATTGGCAACATCTTGACATAATGGGTCTACAGCCTACACTTTGGGGCCTCTTTTTATTCTTTGGTTTACTGCCCCCATGCAGTTGGAACCCAGGAACCCCAGTATCTGAAACTCTTATGAGGGTAGCTGTCAGCTTTATTTAAAAACATTCAGGTGCTCAAGGTTCTAACCATTGAATTCTTATTCATGTTAAAAGACAATTCAGAGTTAAATCTGAGCCTCATAGAAGGCCAAGAAGGGCCAAGTGAACCAAACTACCTGAAAGACCCACACATTTTCTGTGCCTTACAATGTTCTCAGGAGTGATGTTCAGCAAGGAGTGAGATAGGGTTAGTTCCTCTATTTTGAAAATCCTCTTCAAAGCACCTTCATATAGGCAATATTTTGTTTTTATTTTTGTTTATTTCAAATCCTTTTGCTGCTCATGGTTGGGGTTTCATTGCAATATTGTGGCTCTCCTCCATTTCTTTTCTTTTTTTTTGAGTTTGTATCTTTATCTTATTTAAGCTAGAGGTATAGAGACCAATTGTAGGCCCCATTTCACTGCTGAATGGCACAGAAAATTTCATCTGCTCTGTTTCTGAGCAGGAGTTCTTCTGCCGTCTTTAGTTAGCCTGGTTCCCTACCCCTAGTCTCATCCCAGGTCCTGGGGACTCGTTCTATTAGACTTTGTGTGGATATCTGTTTGGCTTTTGCCCACAGCAGCTCAGAACTCCTGAGCACACGTGATCCACCAGCATCAGCTTCCTAGGAGCAGGGACTACAGGTGTATGCCATTAAGCTAGTCTTCCATTCATGTTGGTTGTTATGGATCTCCTTAGAGTCCATGATAACATTGTCCTCCACAGGCTCTACTGGTTTTCTTCCTGATGATGTTTCTCAACTCTGCTTTACTGTTCCTCAATTTTTTTCCCTTGGCTAATCGTCTTCAGGGGAGCTGACCTGAAAGCATAAGATTTTGGTGCCTTATTTTACAATAGCACAGCCCTTTCAATGTTGGATAGAATGATTCCTACCTTTCAAAACATATAACTCAAAGGGAAACAGGAAACATTTCCATAAAGGTTAAGATTTGTCTCTCCCTGACTTGTTTTTCAGCAATTATCTAGAGAAGGGGTGGTTTATCTACCTCATGTACAAAATTTTCTATCAAAAATCTTGAGTTCTATAGGAAAACCAGAAGGTTAGTCTATGGGAAGCCTGTATTTTAAATTTTGATATTTATGTCAAATAACTAGTCAATAAACATGCATTTATGAAGTGCCTACTATATGCCAGTCATTGTGATAAGTACTGGGAGTACAAAGAAAGGCAAAAAGATAGTCTCTGCTTTCAAGGAGCTAATAGTCTAATGAGATAGATAACATACAAATAACTGTATAAACAAGATGTAATTAACAGAGTGAAGGTACTTACATTAAGGGAAATAGAGAAAGAATTCTTGTAGAGAAGGTGGAATTTTAGGTGGGACTTGAAGGAACTCAGGAGAACTAGGTGGTACAGTAGATAGAGTGGCAGGCCTGGAGTCAGGGAGAGAGTCATCTTCATGAGTTCAAATCCGGCTTCAAACACTATCCAACTATGGACAAGTCACTTAACCCTATTTGCCTCAGTTCCCTCATCTGTAAAATGAACTGGAGAAAGCAATGGTAAACAACTCCAATATCTTTTCCAAATGGGGTCACAAAGAATTGGACATAACTGAAAATGATACAACAACAACGGCAACACAACAACAACAACAAGGGAAACCAGGAGACAAGAATGCCAAAATGCAATTCCAGATATTGTGGATAGTCAATGAGAATGCATAGAGTAAGGAGAGGGAATGTCTTGTTGGAGGATCAGAAAAGAGACCAGTTTTACTAGAGCACACAGTACATGGGGGTAAGATACAAGGAGACTGCAAAATTAAGAGGGTTATGAAGAAATTTGAATGCCCAAAAGGGAATTTTTTATTTGATCCTGAAGGTAATAGGGGACCCCTGGAGTTTGTGAAATATATTTTATTTTATTCTTCAGAAACACACACACATTTCAGAATTCACATGTTTTATGAAAACTTTTATGATAAGTTGTCTTGGAAAATTTTTCTTCATTTTCTTTCTATGATATTTTCTTCTCAGTTTGTAAAAAATGCTCATTGGCCTAATATTATTTTTTTTCAGATTAGAATACTGTGAATATTTAGAAGCATCACTGTTTTACTCACCAAAATATTACACAGGCCACTGTGCACCTCAGCCGTGCTGTATTGATTTAATCACAAAACACCTTAACACACAAGTGCCATTTTGTACTATAAAAAGTTGAATGGCTTTTCCCATGCTGTTAATGTTGCAACCTTCCACCCAATCAATATTTAGTTAACGGCTTACAGAGATGATGGTAAACTCCATTCTTCACTACTATTTTACATAATGAAATATTAAATCATTTCTTGAAATATAACCAGGTTTCCGTTGCCGATTTAATGTGACAAGATAGTATTTTATACCATTTTTTATTAGCAGTATAATAAATGATGAGTAATAAATTCAAATGGAGTACAGACAGAGTCAGGCTGTCAGGAGAACCAGCTGGCTTTGTCTGGTACTTAGAGCATTGAATTGGCAGTCTAGACACATACAGCTTCTGTACCCCATTCTGCCAGCAAAAGGCCAAAATTTTAGGGAATACAGTAATTTGCTTTTATCTACATGATACTGTAGGTATTTTGCATTTTGTCTCTCCTTTTTTCAAGATGTTAAGGCATTATGGACTCCAGAAGTTTTCTTAGAATTCAGCAGAGACTTGGGTTTGGATTCCTCTTCTGACACTAGTTGTATATAAGCTGGGGAAGTCATTTAGCCTCTCTAAGCTTCAATTTCCTCATCTTTAAAATGGGGACAATAATACCTATTATAGGTGCTAAATAATTCTGTTATGAACATCATGTGAAATGAATGAAATTGCTTTGTTAAACTTAAGCTGCTTTATCATCATTATCATTATTGGTTCTTCCATTTCATTTTAATTCCTAGGCAAATCAGATTATTCTAAATTTTTTGAAATCTCACTTTACTTATTAGAATAATTGTTGTTGTTCAGTCATATCAGTAGAGTCTGACTCTTCGTGATCCCATTTGGGGTTTTCTTGGCAAAGATACTAGAGGGGTTTGCCATTCTTTCTCCAGTTCATTTTACAGATGTGGAAACTGAGGCAAACAGATATGGTAGAGAAATAGCCTGACATAGCAGAGTACCTGTTCTGTTCTGTATTCAAATACTGCCTCATACCCTAACTATGAATGTAAAGTGGGGATACTAATAATTCTTACACTACTCTGTATCTCACTATGTGGAAATATAGCTATGAGGAAAGGGCTTAATAAACCTATTGGTTTGAAAGAACTATGTTAAAAAAATCAAATGCACTATAAAATTTGAGTTATTATTGTCATGTTATTCAAGGCTTTGCACACAGTGGGAACTTAATAAGTGAATGCTAAGTAAGTCATGTCTCTTAACCAGTGTTCTGAAAGGTATGTCAGCTTACTATAACAAATGCTCGATATTGTTTAATCATCTATAGCCACACAAATGGGGCGGGGAGGGGGGAATCACATTTCTCATAAATTGTAATTGTGAAATCATTAAGTGAATTCCATTATAAAGAGAATATATAGCTGAACAAATGAACATCTTATGATTAAGAGGAAAGAGAAGGGGAGCGAAAATTTAAGGTCAAAAATCTATTTTGTACCACTATTGTGTTAAGCAGAATATGTATGTTATGAAATACCTCAGAATTTCCCAAATACTTTAGAAGTGAGCATAAATTGTCTCCGGCTTTTCTCTTCAATTGGCATCTTCTCCCACCCTTCAGTTGCCCAATGGCCTTGAGCTCTCGCTATCAAAACAGGAATGAATCTTGTATCAATCATTTACTCTTTAACTGAAATTCATTCACTGTTAGCTCTCTCAGGCCTATTTTAAGCCTTTTATCTCTAATTGTGGAATGAAAGGCTTTGTCTCCTGTTAAAAGAATTTCAGGCTTGAGCAAGCAGGTAGAAGGGAATCGTGTGTGTGTGTGTGCGCGCGCGTGTGTGACAAAGGGGTGAGGGATTGTCGGTTATGTGACTTCCCATTGCATTGGAAATCCCATTATGCCTATGACTGACCCTGAAGGTCAACCTGCTGTCCTAATTATAGCGTTCCTAAGCGATATGTATGAGAGGTCTGGGAAATAAGTAGAAGATGAGAAGAGGGTGGCTTCCTCCAGATCTCCTCCTATTCTTCTGGTGAGTGTAGCCTGTCTATATCAGCTATGACTACTACCGGAACCTCCTGGGATTGTTTTTATTGTTCAGTTATTTCAGTCCTGTCCAACTCTTTGTCACCCCATTTGGGGTTTTTTACTCCAGGTCCTGGTGTGTTTTACCATTTTCTTCTCCAGCTCATTTTATGTATGAGGAACTGAGGCAAATAGGTTTAAGTGGCTTGCCCTGGGCCACACAACTATTAAGTGCCTGAGGCCAGATTTGAACTCAGAAAGATGTGTCTTCCTAATTTCAGGCCTGGTGTATGCTATCCACTGTACCACGTAGTTACTCCAATCTCCTAGGATTTGAGAAGTGTATTCCAAGCCTTATTCCAGTTACATACAGGACCAAGATTTTTACCTTCCAGAAGTCCACTGAAATGGACTTCTTTGTCCCTTTCCTCTTCTTTCTCTATATAAACAAAAGTTGTGTACCCTTCTGCTCATTTTCCTAAGCCTAGCATCTCTGCCCCTTCCCAAGATTATCAGGTGCTCAGGAACCATTTTAATTGTTTTCTTGACTAATAAGAATATTACTGAATGAGAAAAGTCTTAAATACTATGATACCTCAGTAGATGTGTAATTTCACCAAAGTAGTTGCTCCTTACAATAACATGGCTTGCAATTCATCCATACCCTTTCATTCTGTGAGACTCTTGTCCATGAATTCCCACGGGTCCTTGAAAGAAGATCCTCCCTTTACAATAAGAACCTTTTTCTAGTTTTCTTGACATTGCATAATGCCATCAATGTACACAAACTATCCGACAGTTATCCTCTGCTCTTGCCACATAACTGGCTCAATGTTTTTTCTTGTTCAGAGATAATGTATTCCATAATGTGTAACCTTACAATACCACTAGAAGAATATTGATGTTAAAAAGATGGGGTTTTGTTTGAAGGAGAAACCTGACTTCATTAAAAGCACTGTACAGTTTCTCAAGGCAATCCAACCCACACTCCTTTGCTTATTTGATTATAGGCCCAACTCGTTGTACATTTAAAGTTTCAGCCTAAGATATGTGTACTAATAGATTAGCTTTACACATTGTCCATCTAACTTCCTAGGATAGTCTTGGCATCAGATATTATTCCAAGATTTTTTTCTTGTATAAGAGGCAAGATTTAACTTTAGTTGATTATAGATTTCATATATGAAACTGCAGCATTCTGGGGTTTTCTGCAATAAGTTCAATGTCATCTGCAAACTGACGGGAGAGCACAACATCTCTAGAGGTTCTCTCCTCAACTTGGATTCTGTATTACACATAGGATCACAATATCATAGATAGAAAGAGAGAGTAAACCTCAGAGATCATCTTTCTAGTCCATCTCCTTCACTTTGCTGAGTTCCAGAGAGGTAAAGGATGGGAGAAATCAAGCATTTACTTTATGGAGCACTTTGTAGCATATAATAGGTACTGGATGAGTGAATGCTTATTCCCTTTCTCATTTTACAAATTTTATGTCATTTGATCCTCACAACCACCCAGAGAAGTAGGTGCTTTTATTATCTCTATTTTACAGTTAAGGAGACTGAGGCAGATAATGATTAAGTGACTTAAGCACTTTTAAACAATAAGAATAAAACAAATCTCTGAGTAGTTGATTACCTGCATTGGGTAGAAGTTCATTCTTGGGAGTTTCCTTGTGTCAAACCCAGAAAGAAACTAGGTGCCATGAATCCCTGCAGGATGCATATTGACTTATGAGCGTCACACAGTAAGTGTAAGTGTCTGGAGTCAGATTAGAACTCAGGTCTTTCCTTACTGTAGCTTAGTACTCTATCCATTGTACTATGCAGCTGAAGGGATCCAGCCACTATCACATGGAGCCAGACTTCAAACACATGTCTCCTCACTCCAAATCCAATGCTTGCCATTGTACCATTATATTTCATTACAGAGGCAGTAAGTTTTATTGCATTGCCTCATTTTATGTTTCATCTGACATTAAAAATCAGATGATTATCACACAAAGTTATATCTGGTTATAAATCTTTCAAGGAATCATGTATGATTTTGACATAACCATGGGAGATACCTTGCTGGAAGCCAGCCTTGAAAGAATAATTTTGTCTCCTAAAGCAGCTGCTTTTTTAAATTAGATGCTAGTTGTCAAACAATAAATATCTTGGAATCATAGGTTTTCCAAACTTTTCAATCAATTATACATCTGTAAATGTTAAATCTTCTAGAGAAAATAATCTGTGAAGATCTTCTTATCCCCTTCTCATGACATCATTTAAATGCCCTCGATATGTATGAATTATTTTCATAAACATTTTGTTGAGATGAGAAAATCATCAAAATGTAAGGAGTTATTGATACTCTCTTAGGCACTTTTTATTTTTGGTAGCAAATTTTCTGCATTGGGTAGAAGTTTATTCTTGGGAATTTCCTATACTGGTAGTGTTAAACTCAGAGAGAA
>CM053622.1:373221378-373261067 GCA_028646595.1 Phalanger gymnotis
GTGGGAGGAAAAAGGGCCAGTGCAGATCTCAGAGACAGCTTTTAAATAACCTGTTAGGTCTTGAGTTTGCACCATAAATAAGGAGCATGGAGTCTGCCACTAACTAGCTGTGTGACCTTGGGCAAGATGGTCTTTTGCAGGGCCTGAATGTTCTCATTTCAAAAAATAAGGTGTTGAATTAGTTGATTTGTATGTTTCCTTTGACCTGAAACTTCTATAGTTCTATGGTAAATAACGCTTTGGGCATCTAAGGTTGAGGGAGAAGAGTTTAGAAGTATGGAGGGTGATCCACTCTTCTTTCATGTATGTGCTATGTCCTTTCTCACTGAGGGAAAGTCAGTCTTAAAGACTAGGGGTTGAACAACTGCTGTGTTGTAGCCTTTGAGCCTCTTTTTTGATCAGTTGCAGCCAGCCAAGTGAAGAAATGGAATGCTAAGCCTAAAGACAGAAGTCTTGTAGTTCTCTCCTGTGGACTTCAGGCTTCTTATACTGCTAGCCCCTCCTCCACCCCCCAAAGAGGTCCTGGCTAAGGTATTTAGGTAAGTAACTCATTAAAATAATTTACTTTCTAGATTGAGTATACTGAAGTACCATAATAAGCATTCATGCCTCTTCGGGGTTAGGAATAAATAGACAATATGAAGGGTCACTTTTTTTTTAGTGGAAACCGAGAACAGCCAGAAGTTCGAAGGATAATTCTTTGGTCAAGTGGGCCTTCTTATTGTCTGCTACAGGTGTTCATTCTTTTGCAACACTTGTTAGCTGTGTGATACTGCAAAACCTTTCTGAGGCTGTTTTCCCCCATGAGAAAAGTGCACTTCATTAATGAGAATTGGCAATTGTATGTTTGCTTCTTTTACTTCCCCACCCCTTCCTCTGTACCCATACTATATATCCTTCAAGGTCTGCCATAAACTGTATTGATTAGATGAAGCCTTCTCCTATGGCTAAAGCCTAGGAGTACCTCCCTTTGGGGCCTTCTCTAGTATTTACTCTTCCTATGACAAATTTGGCCATTTAATTTATACAGTGGGAAAAGACTCTCCCCTGGCAAAGCAGAGCACCTACAAGCACTATGAGGGCTTCAGCACTGTTATCACTTTTATAGTCTTAGTAAATTTCTTTGGGATAATGAAAGTCAAGTAAACTGCCCAGGGTCATATAGCCAGTATGTGTCAGAGGCAGACCTAGAACCTGGGCCTTCCTGTCTCTCAGATCAGTTCTCCAACCACTTGGTAACCCTTCCAAATACCATCTCATATTCTCAAACTGCTTCATGAGTATGTGGCTCGGTATAACATTCATAGATAATATTAATAATATTTATAAATACTAATATTTGTAAACCATTTAGTCGTGCCTGGCGCCTAGTAAATATTTAACAAATGCTCGTTCCTTTCTGCCTCCTTAAAATGCAACTGATTAAAGCGTCTTTGAAGGCAGTGACATGTCTTATTCCTTTAATTCCCTATAGCTTAGACCACAGTATCGGATGCCTGAGAGACACTAGATTAAAATTCACTAAATGGAATTGAGGGAGAGGACTGAGAGAGTTTGAGATTGACTGTGAGCTCTTTAACATTATCAGGAACTTGGATGAAGGCACAGTGTCATATTCATCCAATTTGCAGATGACACAAAGCCAGGCAGATTAACTAACATTTTGGATGACAAATTCAGGGTCCTAAAAGGCTAGAAAGTTGGGCCAAATCTAAGATGAAATGTAATAGAAATAAAGATAAAGCTATGTACTTGATGAAAAATATGCAATGTGGGGGGTATGGCTAAGAATAATAATATGCAATGTTTATATGCTGCTTTAAGGTTTGCAAACCAAATTTAACTTACAGATTCATTTACTTCTCCCCAAAACACTATAGGGTTGTTGTTGTTCAGTCATGTCTAACTCTTTGTGACCCTGGAGAACCATACTTTCTATGGGTTTTCTTGGCAAAGATACTGGAGTGTTTTGTCATTTCCTTCTCCAGTGGATTAAAGTAAACAGAGGTTAAGTGACTTGCCTATGGTCTCACAGCTAGTAAGTATCTGAATCTGGATTTGAACTCAGGTCTTCTTGGGTTCTCCAGGACCAGCACTCTATCTACTGAATTATCTAGCTGCCCCCTGTTATTGTTATCCTCTGTCTATAGATGAGGAAACTCAGCTGTCTTACCCAGGGAAACATAGCTAATAAGTTTCTGAGGTAGGAATTAAGCTCAAATTTTCCTGATTCCAGTTTCAACACTATCCACTCTACCATCTAGCTTCATTATGCAGTTCTTGTGTCAAAAGTCCAGTGACTTTAGGTGATCTAAGCTCAATATGAGTTGAGTGTGCCTAAAACATGTGAGGCCAAAAGACGAGTGTGATCCTAGACTGTATCTTTTTAGGTAAGTCATAGTATCCAGAAACAAGAAGGTGATAGATTTACAGTACTGTGCTCAGTTCTAGCTGCAACATTTTAGAAGAGACATTAGAAACTGGCGAGTATCTGGAGGAAAACAGGCCAGCTTTGTGGGGTGACAGAAGTCATCACAAATAAAAATCAGTGGAAAGAACTGGGGATGTTTATTTTAAAAAAGAGACAACTTGGGAAGAGGGATGTCAAGACTATCTTCAGAAACTTATTACTAATATTTTAAGGCAGGCTGTCCAAAATGCAGCCCACCTACAAGCGTAGGAATTTACATAAACGCTTTACTAAAGGAAGCTGATCTACAGCAGAGTTCTCATTAAAATGGCAAATCAAAATGTATTGTCTATTGTTTCAATAAAAACCCAAGGTTGGACAGCCCTGTTTTAAGGGATAAGGCTGGGAGTAGCCCTAGTCTACCAGTCAGCTTTAAATGCTGAGGCCTTTATTCTGGTTTTCGAAGTCCCCCCCCCACCCCCAACATATAGGATGTGGACATTTCTACTGATCACCTCACATTGAAATAATTGACAACATCTTTTCTTTTGGATATTAATTAATTATTTTCCCTGGGTGTTTGCTTATTTGGGATGACTAATTATTGGCTGATCTCACCCTTTCCTTAGACTTTACTTATGAATTGGGAGACAGAAATTAGAAAAAATCTGAATAGAAAACCATAGCTCAGAGACTTGAGCTAAGACTTAGGTCTCTGAAGAGTCAGACACTTTAAGAAAAAAAAAATCAATGTGTCTTTTTGCAAGGTACTTTGCTTAGTCCTATAGTTAGCAACTGTACCAGAAAAAGTGAAGTAGCCTTCAGATGAGAGTAGAACATGGCCCTAGGAGAGGAAGAAGCCATACAGCCTAAGAAATGATAAGATCAAGGAATAGACCTGGCAAATTTCTGTGCTAAGCCTCATGGGAAAAAGGGCAAAGAAAGTTGCTAGACAACTCTCAACCCAAGAATCACTTCCCCCTGAGTTATTTAGAAAAAAAGGAAAGTTCTTATAGAATACTCAAATTATTGAACTAAGACTTTTGGAGAGTAGCAAGCACGGGTCTCTAGAGAAGGAGGACTAGAAAGAGGCAGGATTCATCTGTGGAGGACCAAACTTGGATCTCACTCTCCATTACTACCTTGGGTTACATAGCTTGTTCAGGTTGATCTGGAAGGAAGTAGATGCTTTATCAATCCAAATGCAAAATTTCCTTTCAAGGGGTCCTCAACTTTAGGGTAACACTAAAAGTCTAGAAGACAATATTTCCCTGGCAGGAAATAGGGTAGGGCAGAGGATAAGGCATTGTCCCTCTATCAATCTCAAGTTTTTCACTTCCAGAAGATACTGAAGAACCTAGTGCAACATAGAGCCCTCTGGAAATGTGGGGCTCACTGTAGGAAAGTCAGTTTGTATTGATGGCAAGCTCTTGGGAATCATTATGAACATCTTGTATGTTCTGTGAAGTGAAATCACAATGGTTCTGGCCCCAACAGCTCAAGGATTTCTACAGGAGTTCAGGACTTTTATGCGCCATATCTATCAAAACCTAGCTAGGAGCAGAAGATCAGATGATCATACATTTTGAAATGGAAATTATCTTAGAGGCCATTTAATCCAATCCCTCTCATTTTATAAATGATAAACTGATGATCAAGGAAGTTAAAGGTCTTATCTAAGGCCATACCACAGTAAGTACCAGCAATCGGAGCCAATTCTGATGTGCCTAAGGGAAGCCTTAGGGGGCATGAGCCAAAGACTAATTTGTAAGAAGCACCCAGGATGGAAACTTATAGACCCAGAACTCTGGTTTGGGGCTGTGGGTTACAACAATCAGAGTCAATGTGTAAACAACAAAGTAGATATTACAAAGAGGCTTACAGACCTTGTCTCCTTTGATCTTCATAATAATGCAGTTATGAAGATGTACAAGTTGAGTACAAAAAAATGTTATGTATGTTTTATAGATGAGGAAACAGTCTCTGAGAAATTGTGTGAATTGTTCATGATTAAAAATCAAGGAAATGCTGGAGATAGGATTTGAACCCAGGTCTCTCTTGACTACAGATCTGATTTTCTTTCTACTATATCAGTCTAAAGCTGGCCATTAATGATATGAAATAAGTATTCTATGTGTTCTGCTTTGCCCCAAAGAACAGATTGAATAACAATGGTTGGAAGGTCCAGAGGCAGATTAACAGATACCTGGACATCAGGAAATGCTTAGAAAAAATTTTCTTGTTGTTCAGTCATTTTTCAGTTGTGCCAACTCTTTGTGAACTCATTTGGGGTTTCCTTAGCAAAGATATTAGAGTGGTTTGCCATTTCCTTCTCCAGCTCATTTTACACAGGAGGAAATTGAAGCAAACAGGTTAAGTAACTTGCCCAGGGTCGCACAACTAGTAAATGTCTGAGGAAGGATTTGAACTCAGATCTTCCTCAATCCAGCGACCTAGCTTCCCCAGACCTGTCCAAAATCAAATGCACTGTCTGGGGAAGTAGCCCCACTTCTATAAACCTTTAAGAACTCTCCAAATAACAGCTTACTGGGAATGTCGTAGGGATATTCTTCAGGGATGGGAAATCCCTCTGAAATTCTGGAATCCTAGAAATTGCAAGAGTCATTATGCCTAAGATTAGGATCTGCTGGAGGTACATAGAAGGAAGAAGAAAGAGAAAGATAAATTAAGAGGAGTACCAGCAAAGAACCATGGAATTAGACTCAAAAATCTTAATAAAGAAGTTCTCATCTTCCTGAAATGATAATCTAACATTAGGTAATTCATATAATTACGCTTTGCTTTTGTCTGCAAAGGGCATTCTAAAGATGTGACCATGAATGATTTTTTAAAAAGTATTAACATATATATCAGGATAAGAATTTAAAGATCAGATGTTTTTAACATTTCTATTCTTTTTTTGAGTTATAGACTTATTTGGCAGATATCTAAAACTTATGGACATCTCAAAATAATGATTTTTTTTAAATGATGAAAGGTTATACTAAATTTCAGTTGGGGTTTAGGAGGTTAGTGAATATGCATACATACATATATACACATAATATATATGGGTGTATGTGTATATACACACACAAATAGCACCATACAGGTATATGTTTATGTATAATATCTTAGTACACATATAAGTGAGCACACACACACACACATATATGTATATCGAGTCCAGGTTCACAGATCCCCTGAAATCTATCCCATATGTCTCCTTAGGGCAGTCTTTGACTCCCAAGTTAAGAACACTTATAGAGACTTTTGAAAATATTAAATTGAGTGTTTTAGGTAATATGCAATGGTTTGGTGAAAATTTGTCAAAAAAAAGACAAGAAATGCCACTTTGGTTGATTTTTACAAATTAATTCACTATCACTTCTTATAAAGGGGATAAAATTAAATTAAAACAAAATTTTTTGGGTTGTTGTTAGTGCTAGAAGAAGCAGATGGTTGGGCAGAGGAAATTGCTTTGGTGAGCTGAATATTGCTGTAGGGAGAAGTCCAGGCACAAAGTTTTCCTAATGTAGAAAAGAGTCAAAAGCACAGAGGCAGGTGAATCTGACACCTCTCCCTTTTTTGTGCATTTATTATCTGCAGGAGTAATAAAATTAATCAGAGAATTATAACAATCTAACCTGGTCCTTTCACTGGAATAAAAGAATTCTTCCATGCATCAAGACTTTCTGATGACTTTGGTATGGATATTACCTCAATCAACAAAATTCAAAATATATACCTTTGTGGTGGTCTTCATCAAATCCCATGGCTGAAAAAAAAAAAAAACAAAAAATAATTGCTGGGTGGCCAACTTATAGATGATTGAGCTTTCTGAAGCTCATTAGCTAAGCTGGTCATCAGACTATTGATATAGTATCACACAAGTCTAAAGGGTCACCACAGTCATCCATTGCATCCTGGGACATTACCACCAATTTAGTTTTTGTCTAGCTGCTGGACCTTGATGACTGGAAGAGAGAGTGAGGCTGATAACTTTATGCAACTCTCTCTCACTTAACTCCAATTTATGCATGAGTCAAGACATCATCTGTGAAATCATTGGTCCTCTTTGAAAATGAAGGATAAACAATGCCAATCCCAAATGCCAAAGCCTTACCAGTATCAGTCAGAGAATCATTTAGAAAAGTATTTATTAAACAATTCCCATGCATCAGACACAATGATATGCTCTGAAGAAACAAAGAAAGGCAAAAATATGTTTCTGCTCTCAAAGAGCTCACATTCTAATGGAGAATAAGGCATATATATTAAGTATATACTTGATATGTTTAAATTGAAACATGGAAGACAATAATCTTAGCAGGAAGGATCTAGCAGCAGGAGGGAGACAGTATGAAAGGCCTCTTGCAGGAAATGGGATTTGAGCTGAGTTTTCAAGGCAGATCAGTTAAATGTTGGGATTGAAGAGGGAGAATCACTCCAGGAATGGGAGAAAACCCTTGCAAAGACTCAGAGTCTGGAGATAAAAGATTCTATTTGAAGAGCAGCAATGAGGCCAGTGTAGCTCACTCAGGAGCAGAATGTAAGAAGAATAGAAAGGTAGAAAGTAGTCAAATTATGATGGACTTGTCAAATGGAGAATTTTACATTGGATCCTGGAGGTGATAGGAAGTGCTGGAATTAATTTGCACAGGGAAGTGAAATGGTCGGACGTGTGTTAGAAATATCATTTTTGCAGATGAGTGGAAGATGGATCTGGAGCAAGGAGATACTTGAGACAAAGAGACCAAATAGACAGCCACTGCAGTAGTCCACGTGAGAGATGATGAGGGACTGTTTAAGGGTAATGGCTGTGGGAGTGGGGATACGGAGATGTATACAAAAAATGGGCAAGTAAAAAAGATGTGATTGACAACAAATGGATTTGGGGATGGGTCAAATCAAATCAATTAGCATTTATTTTTTTCTATGCCAAGAACTATGGCTAAGTGCCATGGTCATAACAATATTAGAGGACAGTCCTTGCCATCAAGGAGTTCACTGTTTAAAGGGGGAGATGGTGTCACCATGCAAACAACCATATACAAACAATACATATGGGAAAATTTGCAACAATAGAATGAAGGCACAAGGAAAGGCAACACACACTTAACCATTAGTTTTTTGTTTTTTGTTTTTTAAAGAAGAGAATACAGCAAGGCTTCTTTATAGAAGGTGAGATTTTAGCTGGGAACTGAATGAAGCAAAGGTAGTCCAGAGAGATAAGATGAAGAAGAAGAGAATTCCATGTGCATGGGGGACAGGCAGTGAAAATACAAGAAGTTAGGAGACAGAGGGACTTATGCATGCATCACAAGAGGCCAGAGAAGTGCAAAGATGAAAGCCTGGATGAATAGGAGTATGTTGGTGCACTCAATTTTAATAAGATAATTGGTAAGAGAGGAGGTTTGTTTTTGTGGGGGTTGGTGGAGAGTGTGGAGATTATGACATCTATTTTGGATGTGTTGCACGTGAGATGCCTAAGAGACCGAATTTGAGAGGACCAAGAGGCAGTTGGCAATGTGGAACTGGAGTTCAAGAGAAAAGTTAGGCTGGAGATATGGAAAGATAGATACGTACATGCATATACACATACATATCCATATCCATATCCATATCTATGTATATGTATATACATAGATATAGATATACATATACATATAAACACGTATATACATATACAGAACATGTAGATTTGTGTGTATGCATCTGCATATATCTATGTATGTATTATATATCCTTACACCTGTGTGTATGTATATATGCATTATATGTGTGTCTATGTGCATGTGGGTTGTGTATTTATGCATTTGTGTATGTGTATGTATATATGTATCTATGTGTATAGTAAATATATGTGTATATATATATGTACATATATATGTATATATATGAATCATCTGTGCATGGATATAAACCCCTGGGACCTGTTGAGATCACCAAGGAAGATAACATAGTCAATATAAACTCTGAGGAATCCTTATCTCAACTCCCATTCCCACTGAGTAGCCGAGAGTTCAGAACATATATGTATTTCTCCCTCAGTTTTCTATGAGGAGGCAAGAGTTAATTCACTAATGCCATCAGATTGAGACCCCATTGATGTCCTTCTCCTAAAGATAATCATTAATAATCAATTTAGTAAGCAAAACATAAAAAGATAAGCATAAAATATAAAGTATACCATACTTACTAATTACCACTTACCAATATGGTACTAGGGGCAGATAGTGAATAGAGCCCTGGGCTAGGAATCAGGAAGACCTGTCTTCCTGAGTTCAAATCTGGCTTTAGGCACTTACGAGTTATGAGATCTTGGGCAGGTCAATTAATTCTGATTGCCTTCAGTTTCTTCTTCTGTAAAATGAATTGGAGAAAGAAATAGCAAACTACTCCAGTATCTTGCCAACCCCAAATGGAGTCATAAAGAGTCAGAACTGACTGATAAACAACTCAATAGCAACAATATGGTGCTGGGGCAGCTAGGTGGTGCAGTGGATAGAGCACTGTCCTGGAGTAAAAAAAAGTTCTGAGGTTTAAATCTGACCTCAGATACTTACTAGCTGTGTGGCCATGGGCAAGTCACTTAACCCCTATTTGCCTCAATTCCTCATGTGTAAAATGGGGACACACTGGAGAAGGAAGTGGCCAACACCTTTGCCAAGAAAACCTCATGTATAAAATCCATGGGGTCATGTAGAATTGGACCTGACTGAACAACAATAACGACAACAAATGTAGCATTATAATACATATATATATGTGAGGAATTAGACATTCAAACTACATAAGGTATGTTTATTTCTTAAAAGGAGTCACACTGCATATTTTATCAGCACTAAATAAGGAATAAAACGCTAGTTCTTGGCATGTAGACTATACGTATATGCATTCTTGCAATATAACTCCATGATTGCTCAAGAGGCTTTAGTTCACAGACAGAGAACCATTATACTACAGGGTCTCTAACATACCATCCTACATTATTAAGCTCATTGACCTTCCCTAATCCATCCCATAATATTACATCCACAACACTGGCATCTTAACTCTTGTGTGATTTTAGGGGGTCACAACCTTTCTAAGCGTCAGTTTCTGTGTCTACAAAATGGGAATAGAATATCTGCAATAGATAGATATTTCACACAGTAAGCTAGTGAGACACATACTTTGTCAGTCTTACATAGCTATGTGAGCTTACATAGCCATAGGCTTACATAGCTCTACAAATGTGAATCGTTATTACTACAACTGGGCTTTCCTAGGTATTGTTAATTCAAGATATTGGCTGGGCGGTGGGAGGCAGATAGAGCATGGCATGACATTCTGTACTTTAAATTTCTTTCTTTCTTTTTGGTTTCAAACTTTGACTGGGTTCTAGAGAAAACTTAAGATTCCTTTTTTTTAGAGTACTTCAGCAACAGAACGAAATGCATATCAGTTTCTATTTTAACTACTCTCTATGCTGGCTTTCTTTCCTAGGTTTTTAAATATGTCTTGAATTTCAGGAAATTGTAAAATATTTTATTGATATCGTTTGTGTTTTATATAATTTCATTTTCCACTATATTCTTCTCTCATACTAACCAGAGAGTTGTCTCTTATAACAAAGAATAAAAGAGAGGGGGAGGGGAAGCATTTCAACCAAATCAACTAAAATCTCACTTTTCTGGCAGAAAGAGTATCTTTTACAATATTTTCCAAAAGGAATATGGCTTATCAAACCATTTTCTCCATTTTTTTTTATTTGGGAAATATCGTCTTTATCTATTCCCTGCTCACATTTCATATTCTCCAAGTTTTCCTTCTGAAAACAAACAAATTAACAATATATTGAAAACATCACCATCATCAAGCTTTTATTCTGAATTTCTTTGGCCATGGGGTCAAGTTGTTCGTTAAACAGCCCAAATGGAAGCTGCCATACTGTCTGCCTTTGAAGTTGGCCCTCCACCAAAATAATATACAGACGGTTCTATAGGAAAAGAAAGAAAGAAAATTTTAGGTATTAAAATAAGAGTATAACAGTAAATAAAATAATTTAGAACTCTATTTCCCAGTTTTATTCTCCCCACTCCAATACACACCTGGTGCTTTTCCTCTGGGCATATCTTTTATTTACATTTGTGCAGTGATTTGCATTTTGTCTCTCTCATTAGAAGGTGAACCCTTTGAGGGCAGGGATCATATTTTTGCCTTTTATTTTTTTGCAGCCTCAGTGTTTAGCATATAGTAAGCACTTAATAAATGTGTGTTGACTTGTTTTTGCAAGACATGTGACACCATAGTCTCTGAAGAATTGAAAACAGTTATCCCACAAAGAGCAATTCCGAGGCACAGACAGTAACATCTGACCAGTGAGAAACTCAAGTGAAGAACAGGAATAAAAGTCATTATTCTTTTTTATTTTATTTTTGGGTATTTTCTTTATTTTTCTTTTACTTATTTATTTATTTTTCCTATTTCTCCTAACTCCTCTACTTTACTTCTACCTGCTCCCTTGCCCTACTATTACTTAACCTACTCCTACTCCAGCAATCCCTCCCTTACCTTCCCATTCCTTTAAATCTAAACAACAACACCCTTCTGTACACCCCTTTGACCCATTCCCTCACCACCCCTCTAAAGCCCCCTCTCTTACCCATCCTATTCCCCTAATTCTGAACACACTTCTTTACACTCCCCCATCTTAACCTATTCCCTCACCTTCCCCTCTAAAGAGACCTCCTTTATCCTCTCCCCTCCCTTAGAGTTTTATTTCTTTTTTAAATTTAGAAGACTTTTATACACTTCTAGATGTATATGTATTTTCTCCTCTTAAACCCATTCCTGATTAAAGTAGGTTTCCAGAACTAACAACCACCTCCTCCATCTAATTCCTCTGTATTGGTTCTTCCTATTGCCCTCATTTGTATAGGAAAATTACTCTTTTAGCTGTTTTTGAATGGTTTTACTTTTTAAAATCATATCACACTCAGTTTTGCCCCAATCTTTCTTATAAGCAACCTAATTATTAGTAACAATCTTAGACATAGGTTTCACATTTTTCATACATAAAAGGTAATCATTCTATCCTTATTGAGTCCCTATTGGTCATTGGTATGTACTTTACATTCCTCTTGGCTCTTATATGTCAAATCTTCCATTGAGTTCAGGGTTTTTTTTTACAGAGTCCTGTAAATCTAACAGTTGATCAAATGTCCATTTTTTTCATTCAAAATTATGTTTAGCTTTGCTGGGTATATTTTGGCTGGGGGCCCAGCCCTTTTGCTCTTTGATATATAGTGTTCCAAGACCTGTGATCTTTTAGTGTCACCAGCACTAGGTCTTGTGTGATTCTAATTGTGGTACCATCATGTGTAAATTGTTTTTTTTCTTGTTGCTCATCATATTTTGTCCTTGATTTAGGGGTTTCAGAATTTAACTATAATATTCCTGTGAGTTTTCCTTATAAGATCTCTTTTAGGTGGTGATCAGTGGATTTTTTTCTATTTCTACTTTCCTCTCTTGTTTTAATGCTTCAGGACAATTTTCTTTAATTATTTCCTGAATTATTGTATCAAGATTCTTTTTTTAAATAAGAACTTTCAGATAGTTCAATTATTCTTATGTTTTCTCTTCTTGGTCTGTTCTCTAGATCCATTGTTTTTCTTTTGAGATGTTTCATATTTTCTTCTATTTTTCATATATATGTATATACATATATACATACGTATATATCTATATCTATGTCTGTCTATCTATCTATCTATCTATCTATCTATCTATCTATCTATCTATCTATATCTTCATCTTTTATAATTTCACTGGCATCCCTTTGCCCAATTCTGGTTTTCAAGGAGTCATTTTCCTCCTTAAATTCTGGTTCTCCTTATCTAATTGGTTGACTTTCTTGTCATAATCTTATTGTTTTTCTTGTATTATTCTTATTTTTCTTTTTGATTTTTCCTCAATCTCTCTCATTTAATCTGTTTTTTTTTTTGGAGGTGAGAAGGCAAGACAATTGGGGTTAAGTGACTCGCCCAAGGTCACACAGCTCGTAAGCGTCAAGTGTCTGAGGCCGGATTTGAATTCAGGTCCTCCTGATTCCAAGGCTGGTGCTCTATTCACTATGCCACCTAGCTGCCCCTCATTTGATTTTTAAAACCTTTCTAAGTTCTTCAATGAATTGTTTTTGGGCAGGTGACCATTTGACATTACTTTTGAGGAAAGAAGAGATTTCTTCGCTTCAGTATCCTCCTTTGAAGATGAACCCTGGTCTTCTCTACTCCCATAGTAGCTCTCTATGGTTGGATTATTTCTCCTTTGCCTGTGAATTTTTTTCGTAATAATTTAGTTTTTATAATCACCTCTAGTCCTGGGATATGGGAGATGGTGCCTCTGGCCTTTGGTCTTATTCAGTTCTCCCCTCCGAACTTGAACTCAAACCAAGACCTCCAGTGTCTTGTAAGTGCCCACAGCCAGGAGAGTCCCCTGCCCACTGCTTCTATACTCATTGGGCCTGTGCTAGTTCCTTCCTGCCCCCACTAATTTGCAGGACAGCTGGGTCTGGCGTTCCTTGTCAGCAGAAATTCCACAGATCTTCCCCAGGTCAAACGCCCAACTCTCCTCTCTGTCCCAGGGTGAAAAGTTCCTGTGACCTGGCTGAAGCAGCCCCTCAACCCAGGTAACCCCAGGGCTTGCTGCTTATTGTTTAAGTAGCTTGCCTCTGGTTGTTAAAGCAGACTGTAGCCAGGAGGTGTTTACTCTTGGAAGAGAGGAAATCTAGTCCTTTGATTTTTCTTCAGGTTTTCTCTGATTGTCCCAAGAAGACAATCTGTTCTTCCCTTACTCTTACTTGTTTACAGATCTTTATGTTTGCCCAGAGGCTCTATTTTATCTCTTTTGTGGAGGAAAATCTTGAGAGTTTGAAATTTTCTGACTTACTCTGACATCTTCTCAGAATTCTTAAAAGCCATTATTGAAGAAGTGTATGGTTATGAGAGAATATGTCTATATTGCAAGAGCAAATAATGACAGGTAGTAAGCCAGATTTTTCCATTTTAATCTTCCCAGTGTTAAGATGTGTGAGGAACACCTTCAATATGTTGACTGAATACACTGTGATGATCTTATGGGAAGATGAAAAATTCACACATTATTCAAAGGCATAGCTGGGTTGGGATTTGTACCAATAGTGATAAAATCCAAGTCAATAAGAGAACAGATCTTTGTGAATATAGGACACTGAACAAATAATTTTTCATTAAATCTGCATGTTTGAATTGAATGGGATAAAGGGGTATTGCATTGCATGGAATATAAAAAGCTAATCTCAGTATCATGAGTGCTGTATACTGTCTGTTCAAGTTCTTCTTCTCACACATATTAGCTACCTAGGTGGTGTAGTACATAGAGTGGAAGACCTGGAATCAGGAAGACTTTATTTCAAATACAATCTCAGACAGATACTATCTATGTGACCCTATAGAAGTCACTTAATCTCTCTTTGCCTCAGTTTCCTCAACTGTAAAATGGGATAAAAATAGCACCTATCTCCCAGAATGTTGAATCAAATGGCATAATATTTTTAAAGTCCTTAGCATAATGTCTGGTTCATAATAGACATTGTATAAATGCTAGCTATGATCATTCTCATTGTCATCATCATCATTACTGCCTGTATGGCTGTAGGTCAGTCACTAACTCCTTAGCAACTATATTGGGAATTAAGATGGTCTCTTAGCACTTATTCAATCAAGTGCCCTTGAAGAGTTCAGCCTTTGATTCCTTGATGACCTCCTTGTCTCAAGGGAAAGCCTAGTTTACATGGCTTTGAGTGACATATTTGTGACATCAGAGGCTTTTAGACTACATGGGTTTAAGTCGCGTTTTTGTGACGATTTTAGGTCATGTGGGTAAGTCGCATGTGTGACTCACCTTTGACCCTGAACAAGATATATAAATGCAGAGGTTGGCTTTCTCTTTTGGAGCTCTGAGCCACAGCAGGAGTGGTGTAGGACTCTAGGCCAGGCATTGGTATTAGCTCCCCGGCTTTGATGTTACTTCTCTAATAACTGTATATTGTGATTTTGTCAGACAGAAATCTGTCTGTTGATTCATGTTTATTTACTCTGTTTGTATTTGCTCTGATGATCAGAGTGCTGGCTTTTCCCCCTGAGCTGAGTGGATGATATTTGTATGTTAGATTAAAGTAAGATTGTTAACCCCTTAACATTGCTTTCCTTAGTAAAGAAGATCAAAGAACTTGGGCTTGCAGTGTTCTGTGTTCTGGTTGTTAGTTTTACACCCCCAAAGCAGCTGCTAGCCTAATTGTTGAAACGGCAACCCAGACAATTATCTAGGATTATAAATTACAGAACAGTTGCCAACCTTTGCTGTTGGTAGAGGAATTTTCCCTGTGAAGAGTTCTCTAAAGTAATGAAATCATAGTTCTGGCCCAAACAACAATATCACCACTACCAACAAAAAATATTCAAGCTACTTTCCATATTTTTTATAGAGGAAAGAAAATAGAAGTAAATTAAATTTCAGAAGACCAATATGGAGCATATCTCTTTAATTTTGTCTACCTGTATAAATTCTACATATTCTCTTGCTACACCTTATTTCTGGGTATAGAGAGATCAAACAGTGAGCCTATCTTTATATTATGCAACACTTTGCTGGGAAAGTTCCAGTAGACCCACTCATTAAAAAAAATCATAATCCATTATTTGCCATTTGCAAAGGGATACAAAGAGAGATAAAACATGTCCAACTTCTAATGGAAAAATTCATTTGAGGAGATAAGACACATACAAAAATATTTGTGATGCTTCATATAAGTATATCAGGGTAATATAAACAAATTTATTTTCAGAATTATTAAGAGGCAAACACATTTCTGACTATTAAACAAGAAACTGAAAAATGAACTCAATAATTTTAACATACACTTGGTCATCCAATGATATCAGACATAGATTCATATCGGATAAGACACTGAAAATGAGAAAAAGAATAAGATAGGGCTAGCTATGTTGAGGGCAGCTATGTGGCACAGTAGATAGAAAGCTGGTCCTGGAGTCAGGAGGACCTAAGTTCAAATCTGTCCCCAGACACTTACTGGCTGTGTGACCGTGGGTAAGTCATTTAGCCCCATTTACCTCAATTCTTCATCTCTAAAATAAAGTGGAGAAGAAAATGGCTGACCACTCCAGTATCTTTGTCAAGAAAACCTCAAATGGGGTCACAAAGGGTTGGACACACCTGAAAGAACTTAACAACAACAAAATTATTTTGAGATTCCATGGTTTTTTGTTTTTGATATTTAGTTTAATAGGATGAATCCAACTAGCCAACTAATTAAACTCAGAGTAATTCAAAGAAGCTGGTACCTACTAAAACCATCATGAATAAACACATTTCCTTAATCATTTGACTGAGAGTATATAAACATTTAGTACCTATGCAAAACAGCATATGAATTATTAACCATAGGCAGGAAGATGGAGCTATAAAAGAAAACTCCTAATGATAGATTTTAGAGAACTACTGAATTTTTTGGGGGGAAGGGGAGAGTGAAGGAATTGGAAGATGATACAAATATTTTGCTGGTACTTGTACTAGAAAATTTGAATGTCATCCGGCATAATTAGAGGCAGCAACAATAACAATTATGAAGCATGTGTAAAGGTATTGAGTCAACCAAAAAGTGTCCAAAAATATGGATTCCCTTAATGATCAATTGAAAACAGTAGTGAAAATCTTAAGGAGATACAAGGAGGAAAGGCATTAATTATAAAGAGCAAATGAAACAACTTAATGGCATACAGAAACTTTAACACATAAAACAGAGATGTAAAAAGTTCAGGGGTTTGAAAGAACTGTTAAAGAAAGAGGATGCGGAAAATTCCTGGTTATTTACATGGCTCAAAAAGTTCTACAAAAACTGAAGTTGGATAAAATGAGAAACAGAAAACTTGCATACTTAAAATTAATAACAGAACAGATATTTTTTAAAAAGCAATTAAAACTCTAGTTTTTCTGCAAAACTGAAAAGTGCAAAACAGGGGCAGATAACATCTACTATGATTGGTGCAAACTCTTTACAATGGCACAATGAATAGGAGCAAAGCACTTTAAGTTTCCTTTCAGAGTCAAGCCAGATCTCAACTTTCTTAAAGGAAGATGTAATCAATCTACTACTAGAAGTTGAGAAAACATGTAGTCTCCAAATACTGGCAAATTATGTGTTTGTGTAATTTATATAAAGCATTTTCAACTTGTTTCAGTTAAAAATGATCTATAAATACTTACAGAAAAAGAATAAATAGGCTGAGGAGCCAAAAGGGAATTATACAGAGCCTCGGAAGAATAAAGAATAGCTTACTAATGATTTGTTAATTTTGGGAAAAGATGGCTCAAAGTGTCATTATTTTTACACTGTCTTTATTTTCTTCATTACTGCAAAACCTTTGATGCAGTTCTGCACTCATTACTTATTCACATATAATCAAATACATAAAATAGATCCAAGTATCATAAAAATGCCAGAATACTTGATGTTCTCATGAAAAACCATGCTCTATTTAAGACAGAATACCAACAAAATATACCAACATATATACAACTATTATCTCTTTGATATTTTTCTTGTAAATGCATTTTATTTGGAAAAGACAAAGGCACATACAGGAATAATGTCAGTAAGAGTTGTTATAAAATAAGTCCATCTTTCAGGGAAACATTTCAAATCCATTATCATTTCTCCTAAGCAGAATTGAATTCTAGAAGGGTACATAACAAAAGATCTTAATTCTATGATAAATATTGATGACATCATTATATGGCTTCACTGAAAAACAAATTAAATAACTTTTGTGGATTCTTTAGTGAAAACGAAATGCCTTAGAACTTAGTGAGCATAAATTATAAATATAAGCAAAGATAGAGGCTAGAAGGTTTGAGTTTAAATTGATATTAAACTTAACTAATTGACAAAAAAAGATACTGTAAATACCTTTGACTTTCCCAGATAAAACAGATTGACAAGAAAGCTATCAAAAAGATAGTAGGTATATATGTTAAAAAGTTTGCTGGCATCCTGAAATCAAAACTGAATGCGAAGAGCATTTTAATGCGATTGAAAACTAAGACATATATATATATATATATGTGTGTGTATATATATATATATATCAGAGATATATATATATAAGATATATATATCAGAGATATATATATCAGAGATGTATATATCAGATATATATATATCAGAGATATATATATCAGATATATATATCTCTGATATATATATATCAGATATATACATCTCTGATATATATATCAGATATATATATCTGATATATATATCTCTGATATATATATATCTCTGATATATATATATATCTGATATATATATATCAGAGATATATATATCAGATATATATATATATATATATATCTACATATCAGAACTATAAAACAGACCATGTCAGTTTTGGAGAGTGTGCTAAGAAAAACACATATAATACTGATAAGAGCATAGACCTCACTATCCTAAACTTCTTTATCACTAAAAGAGGAGGAGGATTAACATCATAATAAGAGCATACAATTAGAATCCAACAAAATAGCATTGGAACAAGTACGCTTGTTGATTAACAATATTAAAAGTTAAATATGGCCACTGGATTTTTCATGTTTAACTGAAAGTAATTTATCTACAGAGGGAGCACAAGGAATGGTCAAGATCCAATAATGGAATCAAAAGGTCTTCCATGGACAATAGCCACATTACTTCAGTTAGTGAATAAGAATCAAATATTTATCTTATGGATAGGTTCTACAAATGGAGATCACAATTCAAGATCAGGTTATCACTCTCAAGAATTATTCAATGTTTACCTATGAAACTCATGGACTTATTGGTTAGTTAAGATTATGCAACTAAAGAGTAGAAGCTGTTCAACATGTCACTGTATGCTAAAATAATAATTACAACTATTTCAAGACATGACCTGAAGTTCATTCTTTTTCACGGATTCACAAATGATAAATCCTCATACTATAAATACACAATTCAAAATAACCTTGAAAATTTTCAACTCTGCCAAAGCTAGTGCATAATCACAAACTGAATACTTATTATCTACAAGGGCTTAGATAAAGCTTTGATCAATGACAATTTAGAAAAAGACTTTTAATAACTTTCACTATACCAAATGCCCAATATCAAAGGTATATGACATAAAAAGTTTTCAAAATAGAGACCTAGAAAACTGGAAAGCTGTTTGGCAGACACTAGGTATAAAGCAGCACCTCACACATTTTTCTGAGATAAGGTCAACATGGGTAAAAAGTGATATTATAAGCAAATTAGGAAAACAGAAAATATTTTATCTGTAATGTTTATGAATAAGGGAATAATTTATGGACAAAGAGGAGATAGAGAGCATTATGGGATGTAAAATGGGTAATTTTGATTCTTGTTTTTCCTCCTTCATTTTCAGAGGACCAATAATATCATGAGCATGTCTTGACTTTTGCATGAATTGGATTTCAGTGAAGCATCATATTAAAAAGATTTTGTACAAACAAAACCAATGTAGTCAAGATTAAAAGAGATGGAGTCAATTGACGGAGGAATTTACAGCAAATTTCTCCGATAAAGGGCTTATTTCTTGAATATATAGAGAACTGAGATAAATTTATAAGAATACAAGTCATTTCCCAATTGAGAAATGGTCAAAGTACATGAACAGGCCGTTTTCAGGTGAAAAGTCAAAACTATCTATAATCATATAAAAATGCTCTAAATGCTCTATTGATTAGAGAAATGCAAATTAAAATGATGCTGAGGTATGACCTCACATATAGCACATTGTCTAATACAACAGAAAAAAAAATGACAGATGTTGGAGGGGATGTGGGAAAGTGGAGACACTAATGCATCATTGGTGGTGTGAACTGATCTAACCATTCTGGAAAGCAATTTTGAACTATTCCCCAATGGCTATATAATATGACCCAGCAAAGCTGCTCCAAAGTTTGTATCCCAAACACATTTTTTAAAGGGAAAGGGCCTATATGTACAAAAATATTATAGAAGCTCTTGTGGTGGCAAAGAATTGGAAATCGAGAGTATGTTCATTGATTGGGGAATGACTGAAGAAGTTGTGATATATGATTGTGGTGGAATATTACTGTGCTATAAGAAATAATGAGCTGGATGCTTTCAGAAAAAAAATTAGCAAGACTTACATGAGCTGATGCAAAGTGAAGTGAGTAGAAGCAGGAGAACACTGTACACAGTAACAGCAATATTGTATAATGATGAATTGTGAATGACTTAACACTTCTCAGCAATACAATGATCTAAGACAATTCTGAAGGACTTATCATGAAAAATGCTATCTACCTCCAGAGAAAGAACCAATGGAAGGTGAATGCGGATTGAAGTATGCTTAAAAAAAAAAAAACTTTCATTATTTTTCTTTTTTTGTTTTAGTTGGTCTGTATTTTCTTTCACAACATCACAAATATCAAAATATGTATTGCATGACAACACATGTATATTTTCTAAAAAATTTCTTGCCTCCTTAAGGAAGATAGGAGAGGGAAGGAGAGAGAGAATTCGGAACTCAAAATTTTAAAAGGTAAATGTTAAAAAAATTTGTTCGCATGTAATTGAGAAAAAAATAAAAATTAAATAATAAAAAATAGGACTTAGAAATTACCAAAAATATGTGAATCAAGAATGAGGTACATGTCATTGACATCATCCTGTCTACTCCAGGGGTGTTTTAATGAACCTACTGAAGAAAGGTTTACATCCTAATATTTTTGTACAATTAGAAATATTTTATATTATCTTTGAAATCATCCAGAAAACATCAAATATCAAGGCATAATATTAGTACCACTTTTTGTCCCAGGACCATTTTTATCTAAGATGCATCAAAAAGATAAAAATAAAATTAATTATTAATGATGTTAATAACAACATGATCCATTGATATGCAAATGATTAGAAAGGTAGATGAATCACTCTGTGGCTAAGGTGCTCATTATTGCTTTATAGTCACCAAGTAGCCCCTTATATCTCTCATCTAGACATATGTATTCACACCCAAATAAATAGATGAGCACTCCTATGGATCAGTGACTCCTTGTATCCTCAATTTAGAAGTGACTTTAAACTGTTTTCTGAATCGACTATTTATATAGTCTTGCTTAAGACTATATAGATAAGACTACATATATTTCCATCATGATCAAGATACTCTGATGAAGACACCTTTCAAAAGTACCTCAGTCACTCTCAAATAATGTGATTTCTTTAGAATGAATGGACCCCCATGCCGAAGAGAGGATAGTGAAGAATTAAGAAATAGAAAGTAGTGAGTAGAAAGAAGATAGCCGTGCCAAGTAAAAAGAGAAGAGGGAAAGATAATGAATTCCAAATAATTAAAAATTACCCAAAGATCATTAATGTAGTCAGCTCTAAAATGATATTTTAATATGTAAGTTTTTGTTTGTTTATTTTTTAGAAAATGTTTTAAACACATCTTAAGTAAACACATTCTATTAAATGGTGTTTTAAAGATTGATAAATTTTAAATCAAATTTTATTTTTTGAATTAAATTTATCTCATTCTTTTTTTGTCAAAAGTCTGAAGGTGCTTTTAAAACTCTCCATTTTTAGGTTTAAGCCAGCAGCCAGCAGCTGAAATTGACATGTGAGAGTTCTTCTAAGTCCCAGATGCTGGCTGCCAACTGCCTTTTTGTTCTTGTTTCCATGGAAACAGAGGTTGGCTTCATGAAAACAAGGTAAGTACAACTTTTACAACAGAGAAGTGGAGCACTCCTTTGTCAATTTCAGCTTGCTGGCTGAGACCTGTAAGTGCTGGTTTCCAAAAAAGCATACAGTTTGGAAGCCAGTTGTGGCATGAAAATCCCATAAAGCAAAATATTAGGACACATTTTCCACATGGATTTCAGCCTGAATAAGTGATTATCAGACCATAAATTTAGAACAGGAAGAGACCTGAGAGGCCATCAAGTCCAAACCCCTCATTTTACAGATGGAACTGAGGCACATAGAATGAAGTGACTTGCCCAGGATCGTACATCTAGTTAATATCTGAAACAGGATTTGAAACCAGGCCTTCCTCATTCCAAATCTAATGCCATATCCACTACACCACTAAGCTAAATTGTGAGTCATTACCATAAATAATGCCTGCATAATGCAAAACTTTATTTTGCCAGAAGTTTCTTGGACAAATTGGTGAGAGTGAATGAAGAGATACATCAAGCACTATAGAGATGAATGCTTTAATTTTATATGAGAACAAAGTTTACTTTTCATCCAATTATAGAATTTTTAGAACTAAAGAGACCTAAAAGACCATATAAATGACTAGCCCTCATCTCCATCTTATCTCAGTTTACAAATGAGTATCCAACCTAAAGAAGTTTGATGAACTTGCTTAAAGTCTCACAGCTAGTTAAACTTCAATGCTACAGGTACAACTAAAGGCTATTGACTTCTTGAATATAAAATGCGTTTTCTACTGTGTACATTAAAAACTCAAAAGGGATAAGATGATTTGAATATCTAAAAGTTATTATGTAATCATGGCTTAAGAGTGTGCTTGGATCTAAGGATGATTACTTGTTACTACTTTTCTTCATAGCTATGGAAAGTTGTACCAGTTTAGCTGTGATCATAACATTCAGTTAAAAATTATAGTTAGCTCTTTCTTGGGCATCTTTTTTCAGTATTCTCAAATATCAAAACTTAGGAAACAAATATTTCTGAAGAAAAAATAAGAAATGCATAGTTACTGGTTTTACTCCAGGGTTAATTTGGACACTGGTTTCTTGAAATCAAAGCAAATACTAACCTTTGGAATAATGCTTCAGTACATTTCTTTATTCTATTTAAATGAAAGTTGCTATAGATGCAACTAAGGTTTCTTAAAAATGTTCTGCCTCACTTTGGTTATTATTTTAAACATTAAGTTTGTGAGTCTTGTGAAGTGTTTTGTAAGGCGGCTCTGTATAGAATGCATCACAAAATAAAGCAGAAGGCTGGAAAAGTCTGTAGGCTACATCTGTTACCTGTTTGGGTGTCATTTAAAAACATATATTTACATTTCTCATTTGAATTCTCTTCCCTCTGACTCAATACTGATTCTGTAAATGCTAAGTGTTGCTTGGTGTTTTATGAAAACTCTATCCTTAAAATCAAGATTAAAAAGCAGAACTTTATAATGCTAATTTCTATTTCAGTGAATCAAAGAACAGTGATTAAACACCAGGTTCCTTAAATGATGTTCTATCACAGCCTCCATGTTTCCCATCACACTACATATGGTCCAATTGTTTACAGATTACAAAAAAAAAATCCCTGCTCAGATGTTAAAACAAGATGTTTTCTTCACTTTCAAATGGCAGGCTGACTGCCAATTTTTACAATTTGTTATTCTGTGTAAAAAAAAAAAGAAAGAAGAAGAAGAAGAAGTTTAATTATCACAATTTCTCATGTTTGGACATTACTGTGTGATGGCCTATCAATGTGAGGACTGACAGAAATGAACCCCTGTTTCCAACAAAACACCAGTCCACCGGCAGATAAGGAAAGCTCTTGGGAAGAATTCTTTTTATATAAACACTGAAGGAGAGGTGACAGCAAAATCAGGAGGGAAATTCATCTCAGCCAGAAATAGGTAACACAACATCAAGGCGGAGCAGCCACCTGCCAGTGACAAAAGTTCTTCTATTGGCACCGTCTGGCAGTCAGAATTTCTACATTTGAAACAATACTGAAACTTGCACCACTATAGTTTCCCACGTCAATGGGTCATTGAATTAATTAAACCATTTGCTGTTGTAAATAATCTCTGACACAGTGGCAAAGTAATGGTGACACTGAGACAAATCATCAATCGAGAGTTCTGTGTTGAGCAGAAGCTAAAAAATTGTAACTCAATACCTGGAGGAGGGGATAGTTTACTTTCGTCTCAAATTAAATAGTTTTATTCAAAAAAAGGGAGTTAATAGGGTAAAAAAAAAACGACAGGGACTGTTTATATCATTGTAATCCAGCTAACAACATGTGTTGAAGGCACTGAATTCATACTGAATGAATAAATGAATGAGAACGATTAAGTAAATAAATATTGATTCTGAATTTAGGGCCTCACACAGGGTGGACATAATATAAATAAAGGAAGATTTCTAAAAGAAATGCAGTATACTTTTCCTTCCTGATTCCATTTTTGTTGGTTTTCAAAAGATGCATAAAGAGAGTGAGAGATTCTAAGACTTGTTTATATGACAACGAACAATTTTTTTCCCCAGTGAATAAATGGGCCCATGAAGTTGCATGATATAGTGTCTTTATCGTGAGAACCTGGGGACTTGAGTTCTGACTTTACATATTTTGAGCTACCTGGACAAATATTTAAGTGATTTTTTCCATGACTGTGGTTAGCTTTTTCTGTTGTCCAAGAATTTTACCACTAGATGGTGGTCTCACTTGTTTTGTATGAATTGAAGTTTTTCAGAGTATGCAGACAACACAGGAATCCAGTGACATTAATTCTCAATGCAGGCCTATCTGTTTTAATAGCATTTCTTATCCAACTTGTAACTGTATGATTCATAAATGTAATTTTTGGAAGATACTATTTAACAAAAGCAAAGAAAAACCTAGGCTCAAAGAGAAGACATCTATCTAAACTTGATAAACCTATTGATATAACCTGAAAGTTATGGTATAAATCTCACCTTCCGAAGAAAAAAGTCTTCTAAGTACCACACTACTGTTCATAGTAGAGCCTGAAAGGTTGGGTTTGAAGCTGTGAAGAGTCACCACTATTCTTTCATTTCATTAAACTGACATCTCTAACTGATGACTAAGCAAAGAATAATTATAACCTATTCTCTTATAGAGTCAAAGGCAATAATTCTTTTGCTCTTCATTTCTTTCTCTTTACAACCCAAAACTAAGTGACTTTAAAGGGAAACATGGTAACACTGAAGCAATTATTTTATTCATCTCCCGATAATTTGTTTTTGAATTCTGTACAATTCTTGTCCATATTTCTCAATCCTCTAATCCTTTTCTCACCCACCTTCCTCTCAGCAGATGATTTCGCATCTTCTCAGTTTGCTGAGATCAAGGACATTCATCTCACCCTTAATCTTTCCTATTTCCTTCCCTTTCACCCTTTGCCTCACTCCTTATGTTCTCAATATTTCTCTGTATCTTTACTCACTTTTACATTCCATCTCAAAGAAATGTTCCAGCTTCTAGACAAAGCAAATTATTTCTCCTATCATCTTGATCTCATTCCCTTTGCCCTCCTGAATTGTATTTTCAGTTTTCCCCATCTTTGTTAGTTCTTTCCCCCATTCTATATTAATATCCATGTAAATATTTGCATGCGTAACTTTTTTCCTTCTAGTTTGAAAAAAGCCTCAAGAACAATGATTGTCTTATACATTTTCAAATCCCACAAATTACCTATAACCCCACCCTTGTACAAGGCAGATAGTCTATCTATCTATCTATCTATCTATCTATCTATCTATCTATCTATCTATCTATATCTTTCTATTTACATGTAATAGTGAAAGAAAATAAATGAATCGTGAATCTTTTTATTGATGCTAGACTATGCTATCTGTCTATAAGATCTGTGAAGTAGGTCAAATTAATTTATGGTTCAGCTATCTGTTTGTATTTTTTTTCTTTTATTGTTCCCCTACCTGATTTTTTTAGTTAAAATATTTATTTATTTAATTTATTTAATATATTTAGTTTTCAGCATTGATTTTCACAAGAGTTTGAATTACGAATTTCCTCCCCATTTCTACCCTCCCGCCCACTCCAAGATGGCATACATTCTGGTTGCCCCATTCCCCAGTCAGCCCTCTCTTCTGTCACCCCACTCCCCTCCCATCTCCCTTTCCCTTTTCTTGTAGGGCAAGACAAATTTCTATGCCCCATTGCCTATGTGTCTTATTTCCTAGTTGCATGCAAAAACTTTTTTTTGTTTTTGAACATCTGTTTTTAAAACTTTGAGTTTCAAATTCTGTCCACTCTTCCCTCCCCACCAACCTCCCTAAGAAGTCAAGCAAAACATAGGCCACATGCATGTCATTATGTATAACCCTTCCACAACACTCATGTTGTGAAAGACTAACTATATTTTGCTTCTTCCTGACCTACTCCCCTTTATTCAGTTTTCTCCCTTGACCCCATCCCTTTTCAAAAGAATTTGTTTCTGATTACCTCCTCCCCCTATCTTCCCTCCCTTCTATCATCCTCCCTTTTTTTGTCTTCTTCCTCCTACTTTCCTGTGGGGTAAGATACCCAGTTGAGTGTGTATGGTATTCCCTCCTCCGGTCAAATCCAATAAGAGAAAGATTCACTCATTTCCCTCACCTGCCCCCTCTTCCCTTCCTACAAAACTGTTTTTTCTTGCCACTTTTATGTGAGATAATTTACCCCATTCTATCTCTCCCTTTCTCCCTGTCTCAATATATTCCTCTCTCATCCCTTAATTTGATTTTATTATTTTAGATAGTATCCCTTCATATTCAACTCATCGTGTGCCCTCTGTCTATATATATATATACATATGTATATATATATATATATATACATACATATATACACACATATATAAATACATACACAAACAAACACATACACACACATATATGTATGTATACACACACACACACACACACATATATATATATAATATATATATACATATGCATGTTCCCTTCAGCTACCCTAATACCGAGGTCTCATGAATTATACACATCATCTTTCCATGTAGGAATGTAAACAAAATAGATCAGCTTTAGCCAGTCCCTTGTGATTTCCTTTTCTGGTTTACCTTTCCATGCTTCTCTTGATTCTTGTGTTTGAAAGTCAAATTTTCTATTCAGCTCTGGTCTTTTCACTGAGAAAGCTTGAAAGTCCTCTATTTTACTGATAATCCATATTCTGCCTTGGAGCATGATAGTCAGCTTTGCTAGGTAGGTGATTCTTGGTTTTAATACTAGCTCCATTGACCTCCAGAATATCATATTCCAAGCCCTTCTATCCCTTAATGTAGAAGCTGCTAAATCTTGTGTTATTCTGATTGTGTTTCCACAGTACTCAAATGGTTTCTTTCTGGTTGCTTGCAGTATTCTCTCTTTGATCTGGGAGCTCTGGAATTTGGCAACAATATTCCTAGGAGTTTTCTTTTTGGAATCTATTTGAGGAGGCAATCTGTGGATTCTTTCAATTTCTATTTTGCCCTGTGGCTCTAGAATATCAGGTCAGTTCTCCTGGATAATTTCTTGAAAGATGATATCCAGACTCTTTTTTTTTTTTTTTGATCATAGCTTTCAGGTAGTCCAATAATTTTTAAATTATCTCTCCTGGATCTATTTTCCAGGTCAGTGGTTTTTCCAATGAGATATTTCACATTATCTTCCCCTTTTTCATTCCTTTGGTTCTGTTTTATAACATCTTGATTTCTCATGAAGTCACTAGGTTACATTTGTTCCAATCTAATTTTACGGCAGTATTTTCTTCAGTGGTCTTTTGGACTTCCTTTTCCACTTGGCTAATTCTGCCTTTCAAGGCATTCTTCTCTTCATTGGCTTTTTGGAACTCTTTTGCTATTTGAGTTAGTCTATTTTTAAGGAATTATTTTCTTCAGTATTTTTTTTCAGTATATTTTTGGGTCTCCTTTAGCAAGTCATTTATTTGTTTTTCATAGTTTTCTCTCATCCTCATTTCTCTTCCCAATTTTTCCTCTACTTCTCTAATTCACTTTTCCAAATCCTTTTTGAGCTCTTTCATGGCCTGAGACCAGTTCATATTTTTCTTGGAGGCTTTTGATGTAGGTTCTTTGACTTTGTTGATGTCTTCTGGCTGTATGTTTTGGTCTTCTTTGTCACCAAAGAAAGATTCCAAAGTTTGAGACTGAATTTGAGTCTGTTTTCTCTGTCTGGCCATGTTCCCAACCAACTTACTTGACCCTTGAGTTTTTTGTCAGAGTATGACTGCTTGTAGAGTAAAGAGTACTTTGTTCCAAGCTTGAGGGGATGTGCTGTTGTTTTCAGTGCTATTTCTATACAGCCACCTATGCCACACCAGCACTCCTCCTTCTCCAAGAACCGCAAACCCAGATCTGACTCAGATCTAAGCTGGCTCTGCACTCCTGCTCTGATCTGCCACTTAATTCATCCCAGAAGATGATCCTGGGGCTGAAATCAACAGCAGCTGTAGTTCTGTAGCTGTACCACCTCCACTGCCCCTGGAGCAGTGGCTGAACTGCAAATTCCTTTCACTCACTGCAGCTTTTCCCACTAAGCTTCTCTGTTGTCTTTGGTGTTTGTGGGTTGAGAGGTCTGGTAACTGCCACAGCTCACCAATTCAGGGTGCTAGGGCCTGTTTTGCCGGGCTCCTGGTCTGGTTGGTACTGCTGTTGCCCACGTTGGTCTCTGCTCCCCTCCACTCCCAGCTCCATGTGGGATAGACCTTACCCAGTGACCATCCAGGCTGTCCTGGGCTGGTGCCCTGCTTCTCGCTGGTATTTTATGGGTTCTGCAGTTCTAGAATTTGTTCAGAGCCATTTTTTATAGGTTTTTAGAGGGACTTGGTGGGGAGCTCAGGCAAGTCCCTGTTTTTCAGCTGCCATTTTGGCTCTGCCCCTCCCCACACCTGATGTTCTTACCATGCATTTACCTCAGTAATTCAAGATCCTTATTACCCAGTAGAAATAATGAACAGCTAAATCACTCTGGGATACCTTGCTTTGTATATGAAAAGTCAATAGCCTAAAAGGCGCAGGGTCTCCCATTGCACCCTGGGTCATGTCTGATCATCCTGATGAATATCTGGTCACTGGGTCCAAATGGCTCTAGAGGAGAAAGTAAGGCTGGTGACCTTGCACAACCCTCCTTCACTCAAGTCAAAGTCAACTGCAAGTCATGTCATCATTTCCCTGATGTCATGGTCATCTTCAAAAGTGAAGAACGAACACAATAACAACACATAGAGTTGTAATTGATTGGCAGTAAAGAAAATGCTATGTACCCCCAAACAAAAGATCATTGACTACAAATTTAGTTTTTTGTCCTTAAGTACTTATATAGGAGGTATTAAAAGAAAATTCCCACCTCCCATGATCTTTGCAACTTACCCAGAAGCCAATATGCTATCCTTAGTACATAAGTACTAATAGAAAGCTTACTAAAGACCACTGAGTTGAACATTATTTAGCATGTGAGTGTTAAGCGACAGCTGGACAACAAAGGTAGTTGAGCAGTCCTTTGGCTCCAAGAAGGTGTAGCATTTGCATTGACCACATCCCAGTAAAACTATTTCAGCATATGGGCTAAACCAGGCTAAGGGTAACTGAAACTTACTGGTGAGTTTGGGGGATTCTACCCCAAGCATGTGAACACTTCCACAATGGAATGGGCAAATGGGGAACAATTTGCTTCAGCAACAATGTCTAAAGCAGGTGCCATGGTGCTCTTAGAGCTTGGTCAGATATCAAAGACGCCAAGGTCATCCACTGCATACTTAGCCATTGTGAGCTCTCTTGACCTTTGTCTTGCCACTGGTATTCTATGACTCTGGAAGAATGAGGCTTATGGCTTTGTGCAACTCTGCCTCACTTAAATCTAATTCAGAAGCAAGTCAAGATATTACCCCATGATGTCATTGATCCTCTTTGAAAATAACGGACAAACAACAACAACCACAACCACAACAACATTTAGCATGTAAAAAGGTTCACCAAGGAAATAATTCATTTCACTTTAGTACTATGGGACATCTTCCATAACCATATTGTTTATTTTTCCCTACGAGTAGGACTGAGTATTCACTCACTGGTGTCTTCTTTAGGATTCAAACTGTTACCACTTCATCATTCTTATTGTGATTTCTCAAGCCCAAGTCCCCTGTTGAGAGGAAACAATAAGATTTTCTTGACCATAGCACTTGCTGTTATTTTCATAGTAGCATAACAAACTTTACAATATTTAAAAAGTTTATACTATGAAGAACTATGAGAGCATATGGAGGGGGGGGAATTGGAAGTATAATAACAATATAAAAATAGTAACCATCTTCCTTAAAATGGTATTGCTGTTTAATCCAGGTTCTCCAGCAGTTATAGAATATTTGCCTATTTCCTTAGTTCTATCACTTCATTTGGTTTGTGACTTGAAAATAATCCAATTGTAATTATTACCTATTGAATTATTAGCCATTGATCTTTCATAATCTTCTAGAATCTGTTTCTCTAGCTTTCTTTGTGATTAATATGATTAATTAGAATCTAAATTTCTTGAACACTGGTTATCTTGTTTTAATATATCCTCAACTAAGGATGTACTGGTACATGTTTAACACACACGTCTTTAGAAAAAAAAAATATGAAGGACATGCTTTTAAATTTAATGTGTATTATTAACATTTCTCCATCATTTTCTTAATTCTACACAATCAAAAAATTATTAAGTCAAACCCTGAATATTCTGATTTCTGAGGTGTAAATGTTCATATTGAAAATAAGAATCCACTATTGAAACTCAGTATGAGCTGACTTCAGCACATACATTGACCTAAACCAACTTGCTAAGGCTTTGAACCATCCACCCACTCATATTCCAATTAAGAATAACTTCTGGACCTAGGACCCCAAGTTACTGCCTTCCTGATCTGGTCCCCAAAGCTCTCATTCCCTCTATCTAGATTATCTGCCTCTCAATGTCTATTATTTATATAGCTATATTTACACCAAAATCTATTTTTCCTTCCTTACCTGACCTCTTTATCTGAATGGCTCTCTGAATTCAATCCTGCATATTATAACTTTTTATTGGAGTAGACCTTAATGAAAATCATAATTTTTGCCTATGCCATTGAAGCCCTAGGATAATTAATATCACTTGGCATTATCTTCCGACATCTTTATTCCATGGATTCTTTGTTGTGGTAATTGTAATTGACTATATGCTCAATGAGTCATTAGTGACATTCAATAAAACTAATTTGGTTAAATATCTTGTTATGAATTCTATCTTTCCTCATATTAGACTACTGGTATTACAGCCCACCACGCATCTGTATTGAGACACCTGTGAAATTGATATCTGCTTATTCCAATTATATTTTCTAGATTTTTGCCCTTTTTACATGAAGAGCTCTTAGAATATCTATCAACATTCATTATCCTTCTCAGCTTTTGCATTTAGATATACAGTTTTTATCACACTAAAGAAATGTCCACTTATTCCTATGCTGTTTAGTGTTTTTTTTAAGAAATTAAAAGAGCATTGAATTTTATTAAAGTCTTTTTCTGTGTCTTCTAATATAGTCATGTGATTTTTTTTGCTTTGCATTAATATTATGTTTATAATTTTCTTAATATCAAGCAATTTTGCATTCTTTGTATAAAGGCAACCTGGTAATATGTTACTGTATCCTCCTTGATAATAGTTTATTCAATATTTTTGCATCGGAATTCATTAAAGATATTAGTATATACTTTTGTTGTCTAAATTCTTTCTCTTTAATTTAGGTATTAGGATCATATTTGTCTCAAAGTTTTTTTGGTAAGATATCATGTTTTTGTCTTTCTACAAACCATACAAAATTGGAGCTGGTTGTTCTTTGAATATTTGATAAAATTGACTTCTAAATCCAAGTGGTTGTACATTTTTCTCCTTTGGAAGTTGATTTTTAGCATATTCAATCTAGATTTGTGAGATAGGATTATTTAAAATTTTGATTGTCCTAATTTTATAGTTTTTATAAATAAATTGTGTTATGACAAGGTTGTCATTTTACTGGAATATAAGTGGGCAAAATATTTTTAATTTATGAATTTTTTTTAAATACAGGGAATTGATACTGGAAATTTGTCTTTTTCATTTTGATCAGAATAGCTCATGGTTTGTTTATTTTATTAATTTTCTATCAATTCATTTTTCCTATCTCTGATTTTTAGAATTTGTTCTTTATTTGAGTTTTTCAGTTTTTTTTTTATTGTCTAGGGTTTTAAAAATTAAATGCCTAGTTTATTGATTTTCTTTTCTTTTCTTTTTTTTGGTTAATGAAAATAGTTAGAGATATAAAATTTCACCCAAAGAGAGCTTTGTCTGAACCTCAAAAGTTTAAGTATTTTATTTCATTGTGGCAATTTTCATTGATGAAACTTTTTATGGTTTCTGTGGTTTGTTCTTTTAACCCACTGATTCTTTAGTTTTAAATAATTAAATTTTCATTAAAGTTGAAACTCATTAATTCTTCAGTGGTTCTTAAGTAATTAGGGATTTTGTTGCATTGTAGTGAGTAAAGTATATAGTTTTTAATGTATAGCACACAGTATTTTTTAAAAAATAAAGTGCACATGTTAAGGGATATGCACCTTGCTTTCTATTCCAAGTCAGTAATTGCTACAGATACTGAGCTGTTCTAAAGGTAAATCCTAGTCTCCTCCTCCTCCATTTAATTTTCCTTCCTTCCTTCCTTCCTTCCTTCCTTCCTTCCTTCCTTCCTTCCTTCCTTCCTTCCTTCCTATCTTTCTTTCTTCTTTTTTTTATTTTTTATTTCCTTACTTACTTTATTATTAACCCTTAATTATTGTTTTTTTCCTTGTGACTATTCTTATCTTATGCTACTCTCTTTATTCTCTTTTTTCCTCTCTCCCTGCATGAATCCTTGCAGAGTTGAATATATTGTGTGTATGTGTATTTAATACATCTTTTTCCAATTAAGATATGTATGATGTTACAAGATGACCCTCCCTCCAGACCTGTCCTCTATGCTCCTATTGTCTTCTACTTGTGATGCCATTTATATCAAATGGTAAGTTAATCCTCCTTTTCCCTCATTTATTCTTATGTGTATTTTTTATTTCCCTCCCATAGTCTCCTCTTCAAGCCCTGTTCTCTGACCACCTTCACCTCAATGAAATCTTGAACTTTACCTCTGGCTTCCTTCACTTTGGTATTCGAGTTTTTCTTCCTCGTATGTGGGCCTTTGTAACTTTGTATAATTTTGTTATATGTCCTGGACGACTACCTTTTTTCCCCTTCCTCTCCTGCTTCTATTATACAGTACTCCTTCATTTATTTTCCTCTCCCTATTAGAAAGTGTGTTCCTTGAAGATACTGTCTTGTTAACTTGCTTATATTCATGTTCCGAGCACTTAGCAGAATACCAGAAAGAAAGCATTAAATCACTAAACTCTCTCTCTCTCTCTCTCTCTCTCTCTCTGTCCTTTAAAAACACAACAAATCAGCATAAAAAATAGTCTTTGTGTGTATCCTACTTAACTCTAGGACTCTTCAAGATACTAGCATTTTAAAGAGACATTCTTGTATCAAATTAGAATGTAATTACTTTGTCATCCTTTGATTCTTTCAAATTGCTCAAATGAATTTATCTTCTTAGTATTGTCTTGCTTGCTATGTTTGTGTTTCAAGTCTTTTATTTCTCAGCTCCAGTCTTTCATTAAGAATATTTTAATGTTATTTATTCAATTAAAGTCCATCTCCCCAACCCTGTAGAATTATGCTAAATTTTACATAGTACATTATCCTTAACTTTTGTCTTTTGGAGTATTGTGTTCCAAGATTTTGTCTCCTTTATCATAGATAGTGTCAATTCTTGTGTGATTCTGATTATCCTGCCATATGTAATATTTTTATTTTACCTAGGAAATTTTAGCTATTAGATGCAATATTCTTGTGTGTTTTTAATTTAGGGTTTCTGTTAGAGGAAGATTAATAGTTTCTTTCAATTGTTTCTTTGTTTTCTGGTTATAATAGATTCATATAATTTTATTTTATGATTTCTTGAAATGTATTCATTTTGGGATTTTTTTTTTAGTTCAGTAATGATTTGGGGAGAGTTTATTGGTTCTTGGGCATCTTTCCTTGACCTATTTTTCCAAGTTATTTGTTTTTTTTATGTTAAAATATATTATTTACTCTAATTTTTAATCACTAGCCTTTGTTCTAATATTTTTTGATGTCTCTTTGAGGTATTGAATTCTGACTGCTCATTCCATTTTTAATGGAATCCTCTACTTGGCCTATGGCTTCTATCATATATTTTAAGATGTTTACTTTCCTTTCTAATTTTTGCCCTCTAGAACTATAATTTCATTTCTTGGATCATGTTAAAAAAAATGCTTACTTATTTTTCCTTTCACTCGTCTTTATAGCTAAATGTGATGTTAAGCAGGGTGGAACATTTTTTTATTCTTCTCTAAGTAAACAAGTGCCTTTGATTAAGTCTTACTAGGTGGGAAGCCCCAGGCCCACACCCTTTTGCTGATTAGGCATGACAGGCTCTAAGAAGGCCTCACACCTAGTTAGTGAAAGGATGCAGGCCTGTCTCTAATCAGGCTTCACTTTGTTGGCCCCACCAGAAGCTTATTCAATGGACAGAAAATATCTTTCACTTGGCTTTACATTAAACCATTTTTTCCTCTAGGGGCTCTACTTGTAGTTGTTATAGGTTTGGTCTCTCATTGTGGCTTAACTTCTTTAGTATCTTTAAGCTCACAGCATTTCTTTTTCTTTTTCTGATTAATATTTTGTTTTTTCTCAATTACAAGTAAAAACAATTTTTAACATTCAGTTTTTAGAATGCTAAGTTCCAAATATTTTCCCTCCTTTTTTTCCTTCCCCCTCTGTAAGAGAGTAAGCAATTTGATATAGGTTGTACATGTTCAATTATGTGAAACGTATTTCCATATTTGTCACGTTATTAAAGAAGACACAGACCAAAAAATGAAAAAAAAAACAATAAAGTGAGAATTATGTGCTTCAATATGAATGCAGACTCCATCAGTTCTACCTCTGATTATAGAGAGAATTTTTCATCATGAATCCTTTGGAATTGTCATGGATCACTGTATCGCAGAGAAGAGCTAAGTCGTTCACAGTTGATCATCATGCAATATTGTTGTTACTGTGTACAGTGTCCTCTGGTTCAGCTTACTTTACTTTGCATAAGTTCATGTAAGTCCTTCCAGATTTATTTGTGTGTTTGTTTTCTGAAATCGTTCTGCCTATTATTTCTCGTAGCACAATGATATCTCATCATAATCATACACAGCAACTTGTTCAGCCATTCCAGAACTGATGGACACCCCCACACATCTCCAATTCATTGCTGCCACAAAAAGAGCTATCATAAATATTATTCTACAAATAGGTCTCTCCCATGCCCTTTATTACATCTCTTTGTGATACAGACCTAGTGGTAGTATTGCTGGATCAAAGGGCATGTTCAGTTTTATAGGTTTTTGTGCATAGTTCCAAATTACTCCCCAGAACTCCACCAACAGTGGTATCCCTACTTTTCTGCACCCCCTTCAACATTTATCATTTTCCTTTTCTGTCATATTAACCAAGCTGTTAGGTATGAGGTTATACCTCAGAGTTGTTTTAATTTGCATTTCTCTAATCAATCATGATCAGAGCATTTTTTATATGACAATAGATATGTTTTGATTTCTTCATCTGAATGCTGCCTATTCATATTCTTTGACTACTTATTAATTTGGGAATGGCTTGTATTCTTATAAATTTCACTTGGTTCTCTACATATTTGAGAAATGAGGCCTTTATCAGAAACACTGGCTGTAATTCTCCATCGTCCCCCTGCCATCCCAGTTTTCTTCTTTCCTTCTAGTTTTGGTTCCATTGCTTTTCTTTGTACAAAAACATTTACCTTAATATAACCAGAATTATTCACTTTATATCTTAACACTCTCTATTGTTTGGTCATGAATTCTTGTTTGGTCATGAATTCTTCCCTTATTCATAAAGTTGACAGGTAAACTATTTATGCTCCTCTAATTTCCTTATGATTTTGCCCTTTTAGTATAAATCATTACACATGTTGACTATATCTTGGTATACAGTGGGAGATGTTGATCTATACCTAGTTTCTACATACTGTTTTTCAATCTTCTGAACAGTTTTTTTTTTCAAATAGTGAGTTCTTGTCCCAAAAGCCTGTGTTTTAGAATTTATCAAATACTAGATTACTATAATCATTTTGCTACTCTGTTTTGTTTGCTAAATCTATTCCATTGATCAACCACTCTATTTCTTAGCCAGTACCAATTTGTTTTGATGATTACTGCTTTATAATACAGTTTGAGGTTTGGTACAGCCATGCCACCTTCCTTTACATGTTTTTTTTTTTTTAATTATTTCCTTGATGTTCTTGACCTTTTGTTTTTCCAGATGAATTTTGTTATTTTTCCTAGCTCTACAAAATAATTTTGGTAGTTTGATTGGTATGGCATTGAATAAGTAAATTAATTTAGGTAGAGTTCTCATTTTTATTGTATTGACAAACATCCTAGACTGTAAAGACAAAATAAACTACTAAAATTCTACTAGAAAGTAATAAAAATAATTTTTAATAAATATAGTTATTGATTTTGTGGACAAAAGATTTAAATGCATTATCTGGACACTATTCATGGTAAAAAAAAAAAAAAGTAAATGATTCACATTTAAAATAAAGAGGCAACCATATCATAGTCAAAGGCATTTAGAAGGAATATAACCCATGATTTGGCAACACAATTTGGCATAGCACAAATATAGGTCAAGACAAAGTCTATATACATTTTTTGTTTTGACAAATATTCATCAAGCTCTTATTCTGTGTTAGGCCCTATGCTAGACTGTAGGAATACAGACATGAAAATTATATAGTAACAAGCTTTAAGAAACTTAAAAATCTAAAAGAGATGATCATATATACACAAATTAGTATAATAAAAACTCGGCCACAGATTTGATTAGATGGATTTGGTGAGGAATTGAGGATAGCATCTAGGTTGTGAGACTGATGGAAGGTAGGAAGGGAGAAAGGTTTAGGGGGACATATAATGAATTTCATTTTGGACATGTTAAGTTTAAGATGTCAATGGATATCAAGTTCAATGTGTATGAAAAGTAGTTAGAGGTGCAAGACATGAATGAGGTGATCAGTGGGGTTGAAGCAGGGCAGGTAGATTTGAGAATCCTTAATAAAGTTATGGTAATTAGATCCATGGGAACTGATAAGATCATCATGCAGAGGGAGAAGATAATAGGGCCTTGGCCAGAATCCGGTGGTTATGTGGTTATAACTTATGGTTAGAGGGTATTAGCTGGATAGGGATCTAGCAGAAGAGATTGAGGAATGATTAGATAGGTAGGAGGAGAACCGGGAGAGAATGATGTCCCTAAAGCCTAGAAAAAAGAGAGTATCAAGGATGACAGGGGTGATAACAGCCTGCAGAATTTCAAGGAGAATGAGGGTTGAGAGAAGGCCAGTTATTTGACAAGAAAGAGAAAAATCTCTTAAATTTGGAGAAAGCAGTTTCTGTGGAACGATGAGATAGGAAGCCGGATCATAAACGGTTAAAATAGAGTGAGAGAAGAGAAAGTAGAGGCATTGATTGTAGATGGCCTTTTCAAAGAGCTTAGCCATAATGGGCCAAAGAGATATAAAAAGACAGTGATGATGGAAAGGTCAAGTGAAGATTTGGGGGGAGGGGTAGGGCAATTGGGGTTAAGTGACTTGCCCAAGGTCACACAGCTAGTACATGTGTCAAGTGTCTGAGGCCAGATTTGAACTCAGGTCCTCTTGACTCTAGGGCCAGTGCTCTACTCACTGCACCACCTAACTGCCCCAAGATTTTTTTTTTAAATCCTGGAAACATAAACATGGTTTTAGGCAGTAGAGAAGGAGTCAGTGGACTGGGACAACTTGATCGCATAGTAAATACAGTTCTGGGCCTGGAATCAGCAAGACCCGAGTTCTAATATGAGTCATGTGACCCTCAACCTCTGTCAACCTCTTATCTGCCTCAGTTTCCTTATCTGTAAAATGGGGATATTTATAGCACTTATCTCCAAGGGTTATTGTGAGGATCAAATGAGATAATTGCAAAGTGTTTAGCACAGTTCCTAGCACATTGTAAGTGCTACATAAATGTTCACTATCATAATAATGATAGCTATTATTGTTATTAATTAGGAGGGATTGAAAAGTAATAGAGCAAAGATGTCAGAGGAGGCAGTCTGTCTGAGGAGATGGAATAGAATGTAATCACTTGAGCAGGTAGAGAAGTTAATCTTGGTAAGGACTAAGGTCTCCTCCTCATTTGAGAAAGGAATAAAGGAGAAGATAGTGGTGGAAAGCCAAGTGATAGACGAAGGAGAAAGATGATGAAGCTCACAGAGAATGACCTCAAATTTTTTCTTTAAAATATAAGGCCAAGTTCTCAGTTCAGAGGGTTGGGGAAGAGGGTGCCATGAGAAGCTAGTGAAGGAATGAAAAGCTTTGCATGAGCAGCTGTGAAGAATGAGATTGTGTATTGATAAAAGAGGGGTAGGATTACCCAGCAGCAACATGGGACTAGTTGAGATTGTATAACATAAAACTGTAATGAACCTAATCAGAATGGCTGCATGATCTTTTACACTTTTGTTCAGCAGCAGGTATGTAATAGAAATAAACAGAACATATTCGGAGTGAGCCAAGGCAGCGACTCAGCAGGTCACAATCAGTGATATGATAAGACAGCTAGGGACTCAAAAGAAAAGGATATTGTAGATTTGAACTGGTTCAATGAGGAGTCAAGATGGGGGAGAGGAGTGAACGTTAAATGTGGAATAAATTTCTAGGAAACAACTGAGAGTCTAAGAAACCAGAGAACAAAGAGTAGGATTTCGTAAGAGTAGGCGTTAGGAGATGGTAAAAAAAAAAAATAGATTATGGTCAGATAAAGTGATTTTAGAATTCTTAAACACAGACATGGTGTATTTGTGGGTGATGGCAAGACCAAATATATGACCATTTCTGCGTTTGGATGAAGTGGGGTGGAGGAGTTGGTCATTGGAAGTTAATAAAGAGAGAAACTAAAAGGTTACAGGTTTGAGGGAGAGATATTAGTATTTAAGTCCCTAAGCATGAGGGCAACAGTTAGGGAAGATGGAAAAAACATACCAGGTACCAAATTCATTAAGGAAACAAGAGGAATGACCTGGGGATATGGGAAATCTATGAAGATTTTTATTGTGTAGTAGATATGAATAGCATGGATTTCAAAGAAGGAGAAGTTAAGGAGTGATGGAGATATGGGGAGAACCTGGAAGTGGCAATACGGAGCAAAGAGTTTTGCAACTTCCCCACCTGGATTAGTAAGTGTGGCAGAATAAGTGATGGTGCAAACCAACACTGGAAAGACTGGTCAGGAAGAGAGGATTCAGTGATAACTATAAGATGGAAAAGGAAGGGATTTAGGATGAAGGGAACTTTGTTGCCTATGGCATTTCAGAGGGCACAGTGGAAGGGATCATTTTCATTTAATTGGTACTTCAGGGTGGAAGGGTTAAAGGGGATAGAAATAAAGAATCTGGTGGTGGAGGATGGAGAATGGTGTTTGGATTATGACTTAAAGGGTTTAAGAATCATTGGTACACGTAGAATATGACTAAATGTTAGAATGTTTATAGTTGAATGGAAAGCATCACCCCTCTTCCTGGAGGAGCTTGGAGGTTGGGCAGCAGACAAGTCCAGCACAAGATGGAAGGCATCAGGTCAGATAGTAAGATAGGAAGACCTGCTTCAAAATTCGTCTTTTTTCAGAAGGTTGGAGAGAGTCAGAAGGTTGCAGAGAGAGAGAAAGAAAGAGAGAGAGAGAGAGAGAGACAGACAGACAGACAGACAGACAGACAGAATGACAGAGACAGAGAGACAGAGACAGAGAGATAGAGATAGACAGAGACAGAGAAACAGAGAGATAGAGAGAGAAAGAGAGAAACAGAGAGACAGAGAGAAACAGAGACAGAGAGATAGTCAGAGACAGCAAAATAGACAGATGGAGAGGGAGAGACAGAGACAGAGACACAAAGACATGCAGAGAGACACAGACAGAGACACCCAGAGAGACAGTGGGGGTGATTTATTATGGCATATGTGTGTGTGTGTGTGTGCGTTCCCACAATTTTTTGGATTACCTCTATCCTTTTGCTAAAAATTTTCTTTGACCTTAATTGTGAAACACAAGACTTTTCATGATGTGACCTTTATATTTACATAAATTATCTATTTAGAACATAATACAATACAAAATATTCTAAATCCCCTTTCCCTCTGTAGTAGGAAGGCCAAATTTATGATCTCAAATATAATCATGTATATGTTTGAATGGTC
>CM053622.1:373261567-373284354 GCA_028646595.1 Phalanger gymnotis
TTTTTATAATTGGTAGTTTCACTATTTTCTTTTCTTCAGCTTCCTCATCATCCTTTTCTGATTTGTTCTACTTTCCTGGTGAGTACCCACACAAGGCTAGGTTACAAAACTGGATCAGGCTCTTCTCATTCTGGTAGATACAGATAGTAGGGTTCATTGCCCTGGTCCCTGCCCTATGTAGCTATTGAGAGAAAAGAACTGAACCCAGTGGAATTTCAGTCCTTTTTCAACCACCTTTGATTCACGTTTAGCCACTCGTCACATCCTCATGTCACAATTCTTCCATACATTTTTGTACTTTCCCTCTTTGATTGGTCTGTGTCCATTTCCACCACTTGGGGAGGGGGGCAGGTCGAGAGGAGAAGGAGAGTTGGGGAAAATGTTTCAGAGAGATTTTCTATAGCCTTGGAAGAGGCTAATGGAAGCTAGCCTAGGGGAGATCTCAGGCAGAATGCCTAAAGAGTGAAGTTCTCAGCCAACTCCTCCACCTTCCTTCTGAATTGACTATAAAGAATAAATATCTGATGTTCTTAACTACGTATCCTTGGACAAGTCACTTAAACTCAGTGGGCCTCAATTTCTTCATTGGTAGGTGAATGAATTCAGAGACATTTGTTGTCCCATCAGTTTCTTAATCTACCTTCTTATGAGGTTATAATTTCCCAATTTATATACAATTGAGCAACAATTGTGGGTCAAACTACATCTTATTCACTATAGAGGTTACAAGGAAGTCCTGTAGGAGCTTATAATCTTATTTATTCATAGACTGTTAAGAGTTAAAAGATCATCTAATCTAAATATCACTTTACTTATAATATTGTGGGTAGAGGTCTGGCCTTATAGACATGGTGATCTAGAATGAAGTTCCACTTCTGACCATGAACAATCTATTTAGCTTCTTTGTGGCCCAGGAATCTCTTTAAGACTGAGTTACAGTTCAATTGTAAATATGCCCCAGTGGACAAGGTTTCCCTTCACAAGGTGTTTTCTACACTAAAGAAAGCATAGTTTTAGAAAGAGAGAAAAGAAGACAGAGACAGAGAAACAGAGACAGAAAGACAGAGTGATAAAATAGGACATGTAACTAAATACTTATAACAATGCATGAAAAATGTCTTGTTTATGGTAGAGGCTATAAACCAAGGCAGAGAGAATGGCAAAATGGTCTCTGACTGAGATGATCAGGAAAGCTTCATGTAGGAGGTAAATTTAAATTGTGCCTTGAAGGTGGGGAAGTGCAAAGTGTATTGAGAGAATCTGAAGAAAATCACTTTGGTGTAGTGGGAGAATTCTTATAGGAGAAAGAGTGAACACGAACTTCTAAATGCAGTTGAGGATGGGGGAGAGGAAGAAGCAGCCAGATTCAAGACCTATTGAAATTCAAGTTAAGAGTTTGAACTGTATCATTCAAGCAATTAAGAATCAACAGAAGCTTCTGGGGAGACATCACGTAGTACAAAGAACAGGATTACATACTCAGCCTTAGAAGAGGACTCAGAAGTCGATCTAACTATACTTGACCCAGCCTCCCAGCACCTCCAAGAAGTGGGAACTCAGTACTTCCTGAGGCAATCTAATCCACAAGGAATCTCTAACATTTCCCTTTAATCCTCCCTAATTCTGCCTCTCTCTAACTTTTACCCATCGATCCAAGTACACATCAAGCAAATCAAGTCTTATTCCACTGCTAAATGAGAGTCATTCAAATATCTGAACAGAATTATCTTTTCCCTAATTCTTTTGTTTTACAAAATAACCAACACGATGTCCTTCAACCCGTTTGTGTAGATCATGTCATCTTGTCCTCTCATCATCTCAAAACATTTTCTGGACATGTTCCCTCTTGTGCATGCCTTTCTTTTTGTAAACTTTTATTTAATTTTTAATTTATGGAATAAAAAGAAACATTTTCGTAATATATTATAATAAAAAGATGACTGCACATGAAACTGCAAATCTGTCATGTAAAACTTGTCATTTCTTTTAAAATATATAATAAATTTATCATGTGTATTTCTTTCTTGTACTCCTCCACCCTAGAAGTAGCTACCATTATATACAAATGTATATGTTTGTGTGTATGTGTATGTAAAATTATTCTATACACCTATGTGTCATTTCTTTGGATGCAGATAGTATCTTCTTTCGTATGTTCTTTGAAGTTAATTTGCAAATTGATAATAGTCAAAATCACTTAGACACCCAAAGTTGTTCTTAAAACAATATTGCTATTATGATATACATTTTCTTGGTTCTGTTCAATTTGCTTTCCATTATTTCATGTAAAGTCTATCCATGTTTATCTGAAATCATTTGTTCAACCATTCTTATTAATTTTTCTTTTTTAATGTTGTCGTGGTAATGTTTACTTGCTTCTTCTGCTACTTTTTAAAATTTTTTTATAAAGGTTTTTTTTGATTTCTCCGTATTCCTCAAATTTGTCTTAATTGCTTTATAATATAACATTATATTAATTTAACATGGGATATGAAGCCATTGCCTCATTTTGAATATTTAGTTGCTTCTAGGTAGTTTTTTTTCCCTTTTGTAATTACAAATCATGTCATTTTAAAAAAAAATAACCTTTTCTTTTTGATAATGCTCTCTATGTGTATTTATAACAAGGAATCTATTTGAGCAAAGAGTGTGATTGCTTTTGTTAACTATTTGTTTATTGCTTGCTTCCCCAAAGTTTCTACCATTGTGCTATTCCTTCAACAATGAATGAATGTCTCTGTTTATTTGCAACTTGACCAGCATAGATTTTTTTTTTTTATGTATTTGATTATTTTTTGCCAATTTGATAAGTATGTTTTGGTGCTAAAATGCTTTTTAAATTTGCCTCTCATTGATTATTAATCGGCTTAAGCATTTTTAAAAATACTAATTAATTATTTGTTTCCTGTTTTGAAAATTGTCTATTGATATGATTTGACTGATTTATCCATTAGGGCCTGGGTGTTGCCTTTGCAAGCTTTTGGTTTACAAAGTAGTAAATAGTAATTAGCAGTAGCTTAGAAGAAAATTGACCCCAGGGAGAGGTACACTAGGACAATACAGGCACTTAAAATTTTTTCATATGAAGAAAATTGGAAAGATTCAGAGTTATTTGACCTGGATAAAAGAAAAAAAAATTGGAGGTCGGCCAAGATAATCCTTATATATTTGAACGACTGTCATTTTGGTAACAAATTAAATACTATGCATGGCTCCAGAAGGTACATAATGGCAAATGAATGGAAAATTCAGGGAAATATATTTCTGTTTTATTGAATTTCTAACAATTAGAGCTCTCTGAAAATGGAACAGGAACAGATTGTTTTGTGAAAAGGTGAATTCTCCTTTCCTAAAGTATTCCAGACACTATCTCTCCTCCATAACAACCATAATGACTTAGAGTTGTGTTTTAAATGGGGATTCCTGAATGGATAAGATTTTAAACCCAATGGCCCCTAAGGTACCTTTAAATTTTATGATGCTATGATAAACAGCAGAAATATCTACAAAATGCAGAAAGTTGAAAGATTTTGTTTCACGCCCAGATTCTTCAAAACTACTCAAGGATTAAAATGTGTCTTCAATTTTGAAACAAAACTGTATTTTAAGAGTAACCTGTAGGATAAAACCCAATTTCTGGCTTTCAATAGATTGCATTTAGTATTTGGGGCATGTTACAAATTTCCAAATTTTTGCCTCATGACCCAAAGCAGGGAACATCAGAATTTAGTTCATTATCTCATGTCTGGATATCTATAGAAAAAATAAAAGAGCCTTCAACTCCAATGCAAGAAAGCAATTTAACAATATACCAAATATATTCTAAGAAAAAAGAAAATAGGTTTTACATATGATCCCATGAATTTTCAAAATAATTTTTATGCTCTTGTGGACTTCCCCCTCTCTATTTTGATTCCTCTAGATTTTCTTTCTTTCTTCTGCTCAGAGTTTCTAGAATCAAGCAACCACAAATCGCACTGAGCCCAACCTCTCCCAGGGACTGCTTCAGTCCTCTTGACTTATAGCACTCAACAGGGGAATGATGAATTTCTCTGAAGTTTTCTCCTTCCTCTGGATCCACGCAATTGAAATAGCATTAAATCCAAGAACTCCTATTTCAAAAAGTTCAAGTTTTTTAGTACATATCTTGGCTGTTTCCTTTGCCATCCACTCCTTGGTCCTGGCTCTATTTTGGTCCTGGAACCCCACACTAGAATTGGAGTTGCCAAGGAAATTGTCTTGTCCCCAGAAGGCTTTGCCCAGGATTTGAGCATTGTCTAGGATCTCCTCTGTTCTCCAGGAGACTTAGTCCTAATATTTCTTGCACATTTTTGCACATTTCCATCACATGAATACTTTTCCACACAAACTTCTTCATCCCTTTGCCACTGCCTTTGGCAACTGCTCAGATGAATTGCCCTCTTTTGGAGTCATAGGGTTCTTGAAAGAATCTTTACATGTGATGAAACTTTTCTTTAACAAAACTGAGTCCAATTTTCTGTAGCTCTATCCTCTCTGATACTCTCCTTCTTTCCACTAGCTTCCACCCCTCTTTCATTTTCAGTTTTCCGTTTTCAAGGCAAAATTGAGAAGTGTGATTCAGATATATAAGTAATCATGCTTTCATCATCAAGTTGTTATTAATTACTTGATAATTCCCTGTTGATACAGCTCATCATCTGCCAACTTCATGTAATTTTAAAACAGTAATAATACTGAAGAAAAAGAGAGTTCAGACCCTATTAAAGAGACAACATGGTGGGAAGAAGAATGTCTTTAATGTAGTATCAGTGATAATGTTTGGACCCTGCACAAGTAGACTTTTTCAAGGTAGACAAAAAAGATTCATGATTTAATAGTATTAATGTTGAACAGATTCTCACAAAACAGAACTTATTCATAAGTACTTTTTCAGATCAAGGTACAAGCAGACATAATTTGGGCTTCCTAGAAATTCTTCTTGATTGTCTTGTCATCACAGGAATTTAGTCATCCTGATTTCAGTCAGTCTGTCAGTCAACATACAAGTAGTAGTAGTAGTAGTAGTAGTAGTAGCAGCAGCAGTAGTAGTAGTAATTTCAGTGTCAGGTATCTGAGTTCCATCAAACTTGAAAATAAGAACAATGAAAAGCTTTGCAAATATAAAGACTTAATAAAAGAAATCAAAATTGTATAGGAGCAGATATAAAATTTCCCATCATACTCTCTTCTCTTGGAGTTGTACCAAGGATTCTTGTAATGAGTCTAATGAAGATGTTTATATCCTAATACTTTTAATCAGATCTTTAAAATAGTTATGTATTTGCTTGTGCAATTGTCCACAGAACAATAAATAGAAAACAGTAATAGCAAGTTACTGACATGTTCCAGAACCATTTCTATCTAAACTGCCTAGAACAAGATGAGAATGAGACAAAAATGTTACTACGCCTACTAAGTTGTCTACACTGACATTTGTATGCATCTTATCCAAGTAATAATTAACTGTTGTTCTGTTCCAAAAGAACCAATATATCATTGTTTTCCTCTCAAGAGACTATTCAGAATGAAAACATTTTGGCGGAATTTATACAGACTAAAATGGAATTGTAGATGGTTATAGATTGTGTTCACCCATGTGATTAATTTGTAATTCACACAACTTACACAATGGAAATGCTACAGTGGTCTGTTATCATTCCTCCAATTAAAATAGAAATAATACATTTAACAAGTATTAAAATTAAGATTCATTTGGCAACCCATCAAATTAGCTTGATAATCATTGTGTATCTCTTAATTATTACTGTATGTTCTTTGTAAATAAAAGAAGATTAACAGAATTTTTAAAAATTCTGTTGGAAAGAGATATTGAACATTTATACAAAGTTCTGTTATGATGCTAGTGTTAGAAAGAACACTGAGTTTTGAACGTAGAGAACTACATTACAGTTCCTATTTTGATACTAACTCACTGAGAGGAAAACAGTTATCTTATTTCATGCTTACTAGGTGCTAGTCAATGTACGAAATGAGGATTTGTAGGGAAAATGTGATGGTCTATATAAAATAATGAGGGGAACAACAAAAAAAGAGCTAGATGAGCCATTATTTCCATTTGTTTCTGGATTTTGGATCACTGGAGATAAGTATCACCTCCAGTGGTTTAGATCACAAGTTATCAGTATCTTCTATCCTGTCACTGTCTTTCTGTATATCTCCACAGAGGATCTGTAAGCAATCAAACTCTGCTTAAGAGAGCACAACTCCATCAGGTTGGCCAAGTTGTTTGAATATAAAATGTCTGCTTGCCAAAAAGATGATTTTATGGAGAAATCACACAGGGCAAGCATTCACATGATGGTCAGAAGAAGCGATACAAGGACACTCTCAAGGTCTCCCTATATAACTTTGGAAGTGACTGTGTGACATGGGAGATATTGACACAGGACCACTCAGCATGGCATTCCCACATCAGAGAAGGTGCTGTGCTCTATGAGCAAAGCAGAATTTGAAACAGCTCAAAGGAAATGCAGGATGTGGAAGTTTGGAGTATCCACCCCAGATGTTCACATGGACTATTTGTGCCTGACTTGTGGCAGAGCATTCCAAGCTTGTATTCATCTGATCAGCCACAGTCGGACACATTGAATCTTGACTCAAACATAGTGATATCATTCTGATCCTCTGCAAGAACAAAGGACAAGAACCAACCAACCAATCAACAGAGGATCTTATTTAGTGGGCGTGGAGCTTCCATCTAGGTCTGAATATTGTTTCAATCCAATCTGGCAAATGTGTTGTCCATTTGTTGCCCTTTGTTCTCACCACATGACCAATCCACATTCTCTTTTGGTTAACAATCTCTCTCATAACAGTCTTTATGTGACTTTTCCTATTAAACTCTTTGTTGGTTAATATGCTACAGCTTTCACACACTCACCATGTTCTTCTCCAATGTCCTTTCGGTGACCCCCAGTCTTAATTTTTTTGAGTATTTATTATTCTTTAAATCACAATTATTCAGTATGTCTGAAATAATATTGTTAATAAAATTCTCCTGTTATTTCAGGGAGAATCTTGGGGTCATTGAAAGTACTATGTTATTTAGCAATCTAGCCTGCTGTCTTCCTGATCAGTTATGAACAAAGTCTCATTATTCATGCAAAGCCATCCATTATTTCTCATCATATTGGGTGCATATCATATTCACTGACCCTGTAATTATTCATAGCAAATAAAATGAAGAAAGAAGTAGATGTACTTTCACCAAAACTTTTCTACTGTTATGGAGGATTCTAATGCAAAGTCTAAATGAAAGAAGAATTTTTTAGAATGTGAGACTCTACAGGTATTTTTGCTTACAGATGATTTCACCTGGATTGTATTAAGCTCTGAAACTGTAGAACCTCCTAAATGATAACCACAGTCACTGAAGAGGTTAAGTATACAGGAAAAGTCAAGTAGATGAAGATTGCTTGTTGTCCAGACTGATATAGAGTTGGATGGACAACCCATAAAGCTGGTATGTGAATAAAGAATCACTACAAAATTGTAAATAAAAAGCAAGGTCCAAAGACAACAAACTCATATCATAGAAAGGTCAATGTTGGGACCATACAACCCAAATTTAATCCTTTAGTGTTTTTTTTTCTGTTAAAAATTAGTAAACTAAAAAAGTAGAAATGTGTGTATGTGTATATATATGCACATACATACATGTATACATATGTGTATAATATACACATGTGATATATGTATGTATACACACATGTATATATAATTATATATGTATATGCATATATGTATATGTGTGTATATATGCAATCAATGACATTTGTGCTATTAAGCAGTTTTGCTGAATTGCTTTGTCATAATGTACTTGGGGAGGTTGTTATCTGAGTTTTTGTTGGAAAGCGAATGTTGTAGCAAAACAAAATACACCTACAAAAATAATAACTCACTGAACAGTTAACAATAAAGTAGGTAGATGGCCTTAAGCCCAAGTTAAACATCTGGAAACTGAGACAGGGCAAGTCTACAAGCAGGGTTTAGTAGATATTCCTCCTTAATTTTAACTTAACAGCATTTTCAGATGCACAGTGACCAAAGAGCCTGTGTTAGTGCCAGTTATTTAGATGAGGATATTCTTATCCCTATTATTAGCTTTGCTAGAACATAGAGCATAGTAACTATCTTTGCAGAGTCACATATAATCTTGTCGCATGTCTGAGCCTCAAGAATAAAGGATTAAATATCAAGTAATATGTAAAAACAAACAAATCGCAAATTCCTTCCCTGTTAAAAAAAAAAGTAGGCATGGACAGAATTAGTGTGACAGCCTTCTATCTCAATAATTTGGCCCTAATCTTAACAATCTACTTTGGTCATACTGGAGTATTTGTTATGTTATATTCCCATTAGATTATAAGCTCTTTGAGGGTAGGGCCTATCTTTTTGCCTCTTTTTGTATCCTTATTGCTTAGCACAGTGCCTAGCACATAGCAAGCACTTAATATTTATTAATTAAGAAATGGATTGATTGATTGAACTTAAGAGGAAGAGAAATGCAAATCTAAATCCCACCTTGAATATTTACTAGTCATATGACCATGGTCCAGTTGCAAAAATGGCATTTATTATATTATTTTGCATAAGTGGCAGCTACATTACAAAGTTGTTTCGAAGATCAATCGAGATAATATTGGGATTATCTCATTTTTTATTATCTCAGATAAATGGTATAAAAATAGTATCTTCCTGTTTTAACAATCTGCTAGCAGCTGCTGTATGGGCATAAGACCCACTAACAATCAACACAGAAAGCTACCAACACAGGTTCTTTTGGTCTGCTTTACTAAGGAAAGCAACATTAAGGGGTTAACAATCTTACTTTAATCCAACATACAAATATCATTCACTCAGCTCAGGGGAAAAAGCCAGCACCCTGAACTTCAGAGCAAATACAAATAAATTACAAAACACACATTTATAAACAGACCAAATACAACTCATTACCAAGGAACCATCAACATCTGAGTTCAGCTGGGAGCTCCACAATGGCTGGCCCAGAGTCTTGTGCCACTCCTGCTGTGGCTCAGAGCTACAAAACAGAAAGCCAACCTCTGGGTTTATATATCTTGTTCAGGGTCAAAGGTGAGTCACACATGCGACTCACCCACATGACCTAAAAGTGTCACAAAAATGCGACTTAAACCCACATGGTCTAAAAGCCTCTGATGTCACAAACACGTCACTCAAACCCATGTAAACTAGGCTTTCCCTTGAGGCAAGGAGGTCATCAAGGACTCCTAATTTAATCGAGGAAATAAAGGCCAAACTCTTCAAGGGTACCTGGGTTGAATAAGTGGTAAGAGCCCATCTTGATTGCCAATACACTTCCTCACAAGGTGATTTTGAGGATCAACTAAGATTATGTAAGTATAGCACTTTGTCAGCTTTGGGTTATATAAATGTTCGCTATTATTACTATCATCATTGCTTTCTCTTTACAGCCAGGTTTCAGAACTTCCCTTATGTCATCAAGAGCAAGTGTCGCAGCTAGGCTTTTTAATTCAGATCTTCTTACCCCAAGTCAGAAGTATTCAGGTATGGTACGCCATGTTGCCTATTAAATGAGAGATTGTATTTCTACATATTTGTATTTACTATTTTTTGTCAAGATCTTGGAATGATGTGCTTCCATGAAGAGATAACAGATGATGCTGTTGTCCCTTATTAAAGATTTTTTCCCCATGTGTAGCTATGAAAGATTGGGGTTAAAAGATTGTAGCTTCATGAAGGGTATTTCTCAGTACAATAAAGTAGTCAGAGGATTGGTATATATGATACGGCATGGTTGAAATTTAGCATGGATTTTATTAGCGCCACAACCTGGAAGGAAAGTTAGGCATTGAGTGAAGATCTTTTGGAGTAAGTGGTGGTATATTTTGACATATGATTTGAGAGATGAAACAAGGAGTGAATTGGAGCTTTGTTTGAAGAGAGGCCTAATAATGAATGTTGAACCTAAAAGGTTTGAACCAGAGGTTATATACTTTATTTTTGACTGATATGTGAAACTTGGAGCCAGTGAATATGGAGACTGGGAGCTGTTGGTGATTGCTGCAATATCTTTCCCTCTGTGCTCACTGTGGCATGTAGTGAGGAGAATTGGTAGTACCCAGAAGTAGATCATGAAAACTGGTTGCTGGCATTTCCTACATAGCTTATACCATTAAGGAGTAAGCAATGATGAAAACTATCTAAGAAAGACAATTGTTTGGTTATGATTGTAGGAATGAATAAAGGTCACCAGCTCAACCTTGCTCATTCAATGTGACTAATTGAATCTCCAGAGTAATCTGCATTGTGCTAGGGGTAAACACCAGGGGTATCATGAAAATGGAAAGGAATTTAGTCATCTCAATCCACCCACCAAGCAGACTGAAACAAGTTCCTACAGAGGGAAAGGTGAAGTAGTCAAGATGATAAATTTGAAATGAGGGACTCTTTCCTAAGCTGGTGAAGTGTGGCTGTAGGTACGACTTTCCAAAAAAAACAAAATAGCCTTGACTGAGGGAATATATTAATTCACAAAAAAAGCCTCTCCCATCAGTGATTTGAAAATCTCTGAGAGAATATCCCCCAATGAGTTTAGAAAGATTTTTTCCCTTACTACTTAACTTGTTATTCTATTTAATTTTAACCTCTGTGCTTTGAATGAATCTATCTTCTTTGTTTTGGTAAAAAGCAAGCATTGGTTGGAGATCCATGAGCAATAATTATGAATACGTATTGACTCAGGGTACTCTACTTTGAACCAAGATAGAGTTTTTCTGAGGGCATAGGCTACTGCTATATTATTAGATTTTAGCTCTAAAACTTGTCTGAGCATAGGTACAGCTGAGTTTAACCTCTGATTTCTGTTTCCATTGTAGAAGGCCTGAGGAGTGGTTGGGGTGAACCTCTAAATGACCTAATAATTATAACAGCCAAACCATATCTCCTTCTCTTCATATCCTTTTGGGTAGTTTTTGCTCATGGTGCAGCCTGGGGAAATGACTCTTCTCCTAAATTCGAAGACCATTTTTAAACCTGTGGCTCAACAAGATCCTCCAGGTTAAGATCACCCTTAATACTTCTGTAATAGCAGATGCTCCCCAGAAAACCAGTAATTACATGTCCTTCCTTTTTTTCAGAGAAATAATGTATGTCTGTATGTCTGTGTGTATGGGGGAAGAGTTCAGCTTTAAGTAGTAGTGCAAAGCCAGCTAATGTACAGGATTTGTGTATATATACATATATACACACACACATACATTATATATTTTATATATCATATGTATATTATATATATATATATTTTTTTTTCTACTTATAAGAGACGTATAACCTCCATAATTGGGAATCTGAGAAACGGCTGCATTTAATTGAATGGTGCTTTTGGTAGAAGAGATTCAAATACTGGAAAAATAACAGAAATTTGTGTTGAGTTTATTTAAATTCTTTTACTGGGCAAGAGATGCCGCTGAGTTTCATCAGTTGAAAGTCATTTTGAACTAAGAGCAAACATCTATGAAGTTATTAGGAAAGTGCTCCGGGACTGCTTAGCTGTGCACCTCACACTATGCAAACTAACAGGTGTGTGTTCATATGAGTCAAGCTGAGTTATGGATTGGAGTGAAGGACTGAGGGGACTAGGTTGAAGGTTGAGATGGCTAGGGAAGTCTGAGTCACTTAGCAGAGAGGCTTCCATATTATTACAATATCAGGCATACCATGATCTATACCATGAATCCTCAGGTCATCTGACCTACCAATGCCAGGATTTACAGGGTTGTGATGAGCAAATAGATTCCGTGGACATATAAAAAAGCCAGAATTCTACAAGCAACTGGAGTCAGCCAGAGGACTCAGTTCCCCAGTATGCAGAAATATTAGGCCTACTCAGCACCATGATGCTGATAGAGGGATCTGGAGCACCTGTATGGGTGTTGCAGAAAGTACTACTATTCCCCTTGATGAGACATCTGGATAAGGTATCTTTCACAAATTGGTCTTAGATAGGTAGCGTTGAGCTATTTCCCACAATCCTGCCTATGTCCACAGCCATCATCAAGAAAAGCCTAGAGGTGATCAAGATTTGATATGGAGTTGGAAGGGAGCGAAACACCTTTGAGGTGAATGGCTCAGAGAATTCTTAGATCTGCCCTTAAGCAAGAAACCTTGTTGAATAGCGTTTTTAAAATTATGCCTCCACTTCAAGTAGACAGAACTTGGGAAGAAAAGATAGAGGGGATGGCTAGGCTATCCCCTGGCACTATACAACCTTCTAAGAGAAGGGCTTGGAAGAGTCAAGAATCAGGATAAATGTGAGAAAATTATTTAGAAAAAGGAAAGTATAGAGAGAAATTTAATTAGGATATAGTTTTAGAGGGTGAGCTAGAAGTAGAGTAAGAATAGGTAATAAGTTAAGAATAGAAAGAAAGGTAAGAAGGGAAAATAACACTTTTGTTGCTGTTTGATACAAACTATGTTTTTTTTTTTAAGAAGCCTTGAAAAAATAGACCTTTTTCCTGTTTTAACACCTGATGTGAGCATATACAATAGTCTATGATTATTCTTTGTAAATATTGTCAATCTTACATACTCCCAGGGATGTGACTTATTTATTATCATCATCAAACTGTACTAACAAGTGTGTGGCTGTGCCAAGTAGTACATAAAGTAAATTACAGAGACATACCTTTGTCCTCTAGGAGAGTCATTTTTTGTAGATATGATAAATAAAGCTGTAGAGTCAAAATAAAAAGAAAGTGGAAAAATGAAGAGAGAGAGAAAACGAGAAAAATAGAGTTGAGGAAAGAAGGGAGGGAAGAAGGGAGGGAGGGAGGGAGGAAGGAAGGAAGGAGGAAGGAAGGAAGGAAGGAAGGAAGGAAGGAAGGAAGGAAGGAAGGAAGGAAGGAAGGAAGGAAGGAAGGAAGGAAGGAAGGAAGAAAGGAAAAAAGGAAAAGAAGGAGAGAGGAAGGGAAGGAGGGAGGACAGAAGGGAGGGAAAGAGGGAATGGTGAAGGGAGGGAGGGAGGGAGGAAGGAAGGAAGGGAGAGAGGGGAGGAAACCAAAGTAGTATTCCAATCCCACTTTTGAAGTGTACCACATGTGTGACCTTGAGCAAGTTACTTAACTTCTTATGGCCTCAGTTTCCTTTTCCTTTAAAATGAGGTTATACTAGAGGCTTCCAAGTTCTCTTCCAGCTTTAAATATGTGATCCTATTCACAGACCACCAGAAATACTGTTTTTGTGCTTGACAAGGGAGAAGAATGAATTTAATCTAAACAGAAATGTCCTGGTTATGCAACTAACTGTGACCTTGGGCCAGTTACTCTCCAGACATCATTTATCAAATGAGCAGTTTGGCTCTTCATGCTTTTAAAAATTCTGATTTTCTCTCTCTCTCTCTCTCTCTCTCTCTCTCTCTCTCTCTCTCTCTCTCTGTGTGTGTGTGTGTGTGTGTGTGTGTGTGTGTGTGTGTGTGTATCCTCATAGTAACATCACCCTAGAAGAAAATGTATTTTACACATATATGTACATGTATATATGTATACGTATATATATGTGTGTGTATATAGCCCTACATAATTGCATGTGGATGTTTTTCTTTGAATAAAATAGTATATGCCTTTTTATTCTGCAATATGAGTATATCATATTCTTCCCAAAATCTTTTTTTTTTTTTTGGAGGGGGGAAGGCAGGGCAATTTGGGTTAAGTAACTTGCCCAAGGTCACACAGCTAGTAAGTGTGTCAAGTGTCTGAGGCCAGATTTGAACTCAAGTCCACCTGACTTCAGGGCCGGTGCTCTACTTACTGTGCCACTGAGCTGTCCCCCTATAGTCTTATAATTAAATTAATATGCTGCCCCCAGCTGCTTTGGGAAAGGCGTATCTGTACTTGCACAACCCTTCTACCCAACATAGGAATCCTCAGAAAAGCTATAACTGATTTAGATACACAGAGTCAATGCTCATTCAAACTCATGAAACAACGTAATTGTATTTACTTTCACCAGAGGATATTTTGTTCCAAAATAAATTATATTTAATCAAACAGCATAGTAAATAGTGGCAGGAAATGATCTGACCATGTAGACACGGGGTACCCTCTCCCACAGGTAACAGTACATCCAGTTGGAAAAGACAAATGCAGAAATATGCATAGAGGACACATGTCCTAAAGCCTAGGACCCTAAGTGCCAGGACTCTGCATGGCCTGGGCAAACACTGGTAGAGCACAGACTTAGGTGACCAGATCACTGCTGCCCTCTGGTGGTTCAATTCCACTGCTCTCTGCTGCTCTCTGCTGGGCATCACATTGCCTCTATGGGGTGGTGGCAATGCCAAGCTGCTCTGAGCTACCTTCTTCCGGGGTTCAGCTCTGGAGGGACATCTGGTGGACTTTTTACTTTAAAAATATCAAGGTACAAGGGCTAGAAAACCCTAAATAGGTTAAACTAATGATGATCTGAAGGCATATTCCTTTTTTCTATCTGTCACCATACTTACCCAGGTAGCTTAAAAAAAAAAAAGACAATGACATACTTCCAGGTTAAATTTAAAAATTTTCCTTTAATTGTCCTTTTTGCCCTTGATATGGACACACAGCTATTGTACCCAGAAAAGTATCCAATGGGATCAGAAAATTTATCTTCTATGTATTCCTGATTGGGAAGATGTCTTGCCTAAGCTGATCTCTGGAACTGCGCTTCCCTAAATACCAAATAGATAGGTAGCAGCTGGGTCAATAACGCCTTTCTCACTGACAAGGTCCTCTTTGTTATGTGAATAAAACAAAAACAAAATAAGGGAACAATCCTTCAATCATTAAGCATTTATTAAGTGCCTGCTATATTTCATTCCCTTTTTTATTTCACATGTGTCCCAGCATCAAAAGTAATGATCATCTTTTTATGATCTCTATTGAATTCAGAAGTATTAACCTCTTCCTACTCTTGGCAAAGAATTTTCAGTCCTTTCAAATTATACAGGACACATCATTATATCTATAGACATACAATACAGGAATACATAAATTAACACAATAATATGGTCACATGCAGTTATCCAAACTACACATTGTAGTACAAGATAGTACCAACACCTGATAGCCATGTAAGAATCGCTTAAATAAATATTAATACTTATAGAAACATAACAATATACATACATCAATAGTGTAAGCATAGCATTATCATGTTAGCAAACTACTGAAGTGTATATAATATAGCAAGAAAATCATATAACATAAAATTATTTCATATAAACCATAATGTTATGTGGTGCCATTATACACCCATCATATATTATTCATACTCTGAAAAGGGATGTTACCTGATTCCATGGGTAATAATTTCTCTCACTGATCCTGACATATCATGTTAGCCAGTGGCCAAATGGCCCCAGCTCTTTTTTTTTTTTTTTTTTTTTGCTGTGGCTTCATGAACTTGTGGATGGCTCAGGTTGCCTAGTGCTTCCTCAGACTTATTGTCTTATAGTTTTAATACTGAGCATGTGTATGGACCAGGCTGGCTGCTGCTATCTCTGGGTTCTTTGGAACTGTTCTTTTCCTCTTCACAAATGGAGTATTAGACAGGAAAGAAACTAATTTTTGGTTCAGCTCCCTTGTTTCAGAGGTCCCTTTGGATATATGTCATACTTTTTTTTTTACTTCCCTCACAATCCAATAGATTATAAGCTCCTTGGGAAGAGGGACTATCTTTTGCCTTTTTTTTTCCCCCCAAACTTAGCAAAGTGCCTGGCACATAGTAGGTGCTTAATAAATGTTTATTTACTGATTGATTCCCTCTGTACATGACTGTAGCTCTTTGTTTCCCTTCTCTCAGAACAGAAGCAGTACTGCTATATCCTCTAATACTTCAAGGATTTCAACTCTCTTGGTATTTCCTCTCTTGACACAGATTGGAACTCCTCCAAAGGCTTAATGGATAGTCTTCAGGAATTAATGGGTGAGAACATCATCACTCTATGGCCAACACTGGTAATGAATGTTTCCAAGTTTGGACTACTTCCTTGAGCATTTTTCATAAACTCCATCATTGGCCCATACTCCAAGACTTTCCCAAGTCATGGCACTCTTCTCCCATAGACTTCGCCAAGAAACAAGAATTATTGGTATACCAAGAAGAGGCACCGGACAAGGATTTTAGTGCAACAAGGATTTGTATAACAAAATAATTTGGAAATTTTAGTGGACTTCATATGGATCACAACTGTGGCAAGGCAGCAAAGAGAAAAGAAAAGAAAAGAAAAGAAAAGAAAAGAAAAGAAAAGAAAAGAAAAGAAAAGAAAAGAAAAGAAAAGAAAAGAAAAGAAAAGAAAAAAGCTAATTTACCTTAAGCTATTTTAAAAGAGGCTTAGTGTTCAAAGAGTGAATGGGGATAATCTTTCTGTATTTTACAATCCATATTTAGAAATTTCTTTAAATTTTGTTTGCCATATTTTTAGAAAAGACATTGAGAAAGTGTAGTTGATCTAGAAGAAGATGTTTAGATGATACTATTATAGAACCAACAAGAATCACTTAAAAGGACATGAATAGATAGCCTGGTAGGGCAGCTAGGTGGCACAATGGATACAGTGCCTGGTCTGGAAGCACAAAGATCTGAGGTCAAGCCTCAGATACTTACTTGCTGTGTGACCCTGGGCAAGTCATTTAACCCAGTTTGTCTCTGTTTCCTTTTCTGTAAAATGAGCTAGAGAAGGAAATGACAAACCACTCCAGTATCTTTGCCAAGAAAATCCCAAATGGGGTCACAAAGAATTGGACATGACTGAAACAACCCAACAACAACGACATGTATTATGAAAAAGAAATACTTGGTGTGTATTTGGAGGGGCAGGGGATGGGGGATGTGTTTTTTGGTGACTGCCAATCTAAATGATAACTGTTAATAAATATTTTAAGGTCTTTCATGTGGAATGTGTGTGTGTGTGTGTGTGTGTGTGTGTGTGGTCAGTAATGAAAAGAGTGAGATAGTATCAGCTTACCTCATTTTATATCTCTATGTTCTTGAGTAAGTTATCTATCCTCCCTGAGCCTAAGTTTTCCAAAGTGTAAAATGTGGATAAATTGAATTAGATAATCTCTAAAGCAACTTCCAGGTATAAAAATATACCTTGGATACACACATATACACATACATATGTGTGTATATATGCGTATATATAAATATACATATATAGACTATACATACATATACATTATGTATTATGTATTATGTATTATATAAACAATATATTGTATATACATACATGATATATATGTGTACATACACATACATTTTATACATATATATGTGTGTATATATATATATATATACATACACTATATGCGTGTGTATGTGTCTGTATCTGTGTATCTATGTATATATCCTTCCCCAGAGGAAAGGAGTAGAATCAATGGATGATAGTTTTAAAAGGGTGGATTGTAGCTTGTGATAAGGGAAAGCTTCCTGACAATTATCGCTGTCCATAAGTTGAGTGGCTTGCCATATGAGATAGTTGTTTTTCTGTCCCTGGAGCTCTTTAACTAAAGGGTACATGTCAGAAACATTGTAAAGTGAATTCCTAGTCATATGTGTTTTATAACACACGACGTCTTGAACCCCTTCCAACTCTCAAATGATCTCTATGTTTAAGATCTCATGATTCTGTGATACTTTCACCTGCTATTGGAGACATTTCATTGGCAGGAAACACTTTAGACCTCCCCACAAAAAAGCAAACACAGATGAACACACATGTATCTGAATGAACTTTTACCATACATACAGAAAATGGTCCATTCACAATTATATTTCTTTCCAGATGGGCTGATTGACCCTCCCAATATGGCTTTCAATGTAGTTTGAGGAGCTGCAATTATTGAATATCTCAAACTAAATGTCTTGTAGGCATCTGAAGCTCAACATATCCCAAACTGAACATTATCTTTCTGAAAGAAAAAAAAAAGTCTTTTAACTTCCCTGTTAGGGTGGATGATGCCACCATCCACCCCAGTCTTGGAAATTAAATTCTGTTTTAGGCCCTTTAATCTCTCATTCCCCTTATCTAATATTTGCCAAGTCATATTGTTTCTATCTACATAACATCTCTCCTTTGTAACATCTCTTGTATATTCTTCCTTTCTCCTCTGACTTTGCCACCATTTTGGTGCAGGACCTTATTACCTCATGCCTGGATTATTCCAATAACCTATTGATTGATCACCCTGCCTCAAGTATCTTTTCATTTGTCTATTCTCCATTCAGCTGTTAAATTTCTCTTCCTAAAGTGCTAGTCTAGCCATGCTCCCTTCCCATTCAATCAACTCCAATGTCTCCCCTTTGCCTCTGAGATCAAATATGAATCCTCTCATAATCTCAGCATTTCTTATCTTCCAATCTTCTCACACCTTACACCTCCTCACATCTTACACCCCATCCCCATTTTTCAATCCAGAATCACTGGCACCCTTAATAATAGTGCTTGCATTCTGTTGTTTATCTGCAATTTGTCCTGCATATCTCTTGTTTGTACATAATTCTTTTTTTCCAATTCTCTCTCCCATTAGACTGTAGGCTCCTGGAGGGCAAGAACTGATCTCCATCTTTCTTTGTATCCCAAGTACTGACTACGCTCAGTTCTAGCACTTAGTAGGTAATTAATAATTGCTAGTTTTCTGATTGATTTCATTAGTATAGCTACGTTGCGTCAATGAAGACTGAAAATGTTCAACATCTTAGGAGATTATATTCACAAATTTTTATGAACAGAATTACATATATATATATATAAATAATGTATACATATATAGATAGATACACACATACATACATACACACATATATGAAACTTAGTGCCAAACCTTCTCATAATGCACCTCTTCAAATTTACATAATAGACACACAGGCAGTAACAGGACCTGTATCTGAGATAGTGGCAGCTTGATGCATTCTGCCAGAACTTATAGGCCACTACCATATCTACAGAGGCCCCAGGATCACCTGCATGCCACAAACCAAAAAGAACTTTAATAGAGTGGCCATATTTACAACTGTGGAGACTATTGGGTTTGTTGAGAAGCTTACTGTGTTCTTGACACAAATCTTAACACTAGAGTATTAAATTAAATATTGATTAAACTAAATATTAAATTAGAAAGAAAAATAAAATAATAGTCCCTATGATAAAGGAGTTCATATTCTAATAGAGAAATGTCTCTCTATGTCTCTAGCTCTGGGTCTCTGTGTCTGTCTCTCTGTCTCTGTGTCTCTCTGATGAACTGATATTTTTCTCCCAGTGGGAGAATTCATATTCCTTGTTGTATTAGCTGTTGTAGTCTGAACTATTCAAATAATATGATTTCTGTTTGCTATTTGGATAAATAATTTTATGTTTTATTTACTTTAGAGATGGTTTTTATGTCTCTGAGGAGAGAAGAATTTATCTGCCTTTTGTCCCCAGATCCTGACAGCCTCCAGGTAGGAATCAAAGTCTTCCTGGAGACAGATGGGTGAAATTCCAGAGATATGCCTCTCTGTAAGCTGAACTTTGACAAATCCATGTGGACATACATATAACCTATATGAGAAACATTCACATACGTACATGCACACACATCCCCATGCCCTACAAATGTGTTTACATACTCCAATTGGTCTATGATCACATATCCACTCAGTTGCTAAGTCTTGTTGGTTGATTTTACTTTCACAACATCTCTTCCATCTATCCTTTTCTCTCTGCTCCTATGGCCAACAACTTAGTTCAGCTCTAAAATAATTTTTGACTTTGAGTATTGCAATAGCCTCCTAATTGATCTCTTTACCTCAAGTATCTCTTCTCTCATCATCATCTACACAGCCACCAAGGTATTTATCCTAAAGCAGAGATCTGGCTATGTCACTCTTCTGTTTAGGAATCTCCAGTGACTCTAGCCTAAAATATAAACTTTGGCATTTAAAGCCTTTCAGAACCTAACTCCAACCTGTCGAGTCTTGTTACACTAAACCCCTAAATACAATCTTTGGTCTGCCAAAACTGACTTTTTGCTATTCCTTGCATGTTTCCCAAAGCTATACCTTTGTACTGACTGTCCCCATGTCTGTAATATACTCACTTCTTACTCCTAGACATAGAATCCCTTGTTTCCTTTAAAACTCAGGCAAAGTACTATCTCCTACATGAAAAGTTACCTGATACCCTTTGCTACTAATACCACAAGCTACAAAATCACCCATATTTGCTTTATATATAAATAAATACATATTTATAGTAAAATCAGGTCTACATGTCTCTATGCATATGTGTACACACATATATGTATATATATATGTGTGTGTGTGTGTATGTGTATGGAGAGAGAGAGAGAGAGAGAGAGCTAATACTAAACTTGGAGACATGAAGACCTGAGGTTAAATTCTACCTGAGACACTTATTGAGATGAGTCGCTATACAAAACTCTCATCCTTTTAATCTCAGGTTTTTTTCATCCATAAAATAGGGACAAAAATGGGACCCACCTTACAGGAGTTATTGTGAGAATCAAATGATATAGTATATCTAAAATGTTTTGTAAATCTCATAATAATATTTAAATGCTAGCTCTTATTATTTTGGAATCTTACTTGCAGATGTAATTGTTCTTTTCTCTAATAGAACGTAATGTTCTTGAGGGCAGCAGCTGCCTTATTTTTATTTTGGTGTTCCCAATATCTAGCAGAGTACCTTGTGTGTGACATGATTGAGTGACTGAAAAATCATTTATTAAGTGATGATGAGTAGTGTGCTAAAGTGCTAGGGATAGTAATGGGAAAAATGAGATAGTGTCTGCTCTGCTGTTATTCAGTCATTTCAGTTATGTCCATTTGGTGTTTTCTTGTCAAGGATATTGGAGTGGTTTGCCATTTCCTTCTCCAACTCATTTTGCAGATGAGGAAATGGAGGCAAACAAGATTAAGTGATTTGCCCAGGGTCACACAGCCACTAAGTGTCTGAAGCCCAATTTGAATTTAGGAAGATTAATCTTCCTGATTTAAGGCCTGTAGCTCTATCCACTGAGCCACCTAGCTGCTCTGTCTATGCTCTAGAGAAGCTCAATTGGCCAAGACAAATATATGACAACTGCAGGATCAAAAGAAAGGCCCAGAAGTCATAATGGAGTAAGGGTGGGACAGATGGAAAGGCCCAGGGATCCTTAGGATACATGACAAACTAAGATCACACAAAATACTAAAAAGTTTCAGGGAATGCCTTTCATTCACCTAGAAGTTCCAGATGGGTTTGGCTACTGGACCTTTTCTCAAGGAAAGATGAGATCAAGGGGGAATGACCTCTAAATATTAGGCATTAGTACTTACTTGTTGAATGGTTGCCTGATCTCATCTTTGAGGGTGTTGCCTCCAGGAAAAAAAGAACAGTGCATCCGTGCACGTTCTGTATAACTCTTATCCATATCCTCCCATAAGTTCACTACAGTGGGTCTACTCATCAAACTTGTTACTCCAAAACATCTATTTGAGCCATTTAACACAAGTTAAATGGTTAATTTTGTGATGCACAAGTTTTTAAAAGTAATAATCTGAGAGATGCACTTTGTAAAGTTCCATGTAGCATTTAAAGTCACATGAAATATATTTTTACAGAAAATTTCTACCTCTTTTAACCAACAAATTTGATGGCTTTTTCTCAGTAGTATTCCATCTTGTCCTCTGGGTTTGCTACAGTACTTTCTTGGTTTTCCATTTCTCCTATCTGTCTATTCCTTATCAATCTTCTTTACTGTACCTGAATTCATTCATAGCCTGCCCCCAACATTGTATGTTGCCCCAAAGGCTCTGTATTGTTCCCTCTTCATTTTCTCTTTCCTAATCAATGTTCCCTCTTTCCATTCTCTCTTTCTCTCTGTCTTTGTCTCTGCCTCTGCTTGTCTCTTTCTATGTCTCTCTGTCTCTGTCTTTATTTCTTTGTCTCTGTCTGTCTGTCTGTCTGTCTCTCTCTCTCTGTGTCATTTTTTTCCTAATTATTTTGTTTAATTGTCATCTCAACACATATGAATGGCACTGTTGCAAAGTAGATAGAGATCTGGTCTTGAAACTAGGAATACTTGGGCAAAAGAACCACCCTTGGCACCTACTAACTATGCAGACTCTCAATAAGTCACAACCTCTCAGTGCCCCTGTAATATCCCTAAGAAACTAAATCTCAACCAACATTGTTAGGAGTCTCCTCTCCAAGGAGCCTTATACTAATGAAATCATGGATCAAGACCAACAGAAACAACAAAACAAAATCTATAAATGTGAAAAATGTGCATACCTAAAAAAAGTGATTTGAACCTTTAAATAAAAATCATTACATTTCCCCTTCTGTCCACGTGTAAAATGCAGAAAAGAAGTAACTCTGATTTGGTCCACTTAGGGTTTCTATTTGCTTGTTTTTAATCAATCCTTTTTGTATAAGATTTAACATATTAAACACATACAAAACCATATGAAATATTTCATCATAAACACCAATATTAAAAAAAAATCCTTAGCACCATTTTCTGTGGGGAACTAAGTGTCAGTTCTCTTTTGAAAACATATGGCAGACTTGTGAATGGTGCTTTTGCAGGTGTTTCCAGAATAGATCTGGAGTTAATTTCTTTTTTTTTCTTTTATTTTAATTTATTTTTGACATGTTTGGTTTTCAGCATTGATTTTCACAGGTGTTTGAATTACAAATTTTCTCCCCATTTCCTCCCCCCCCC
>CM053622.1:373284854-373305110 GCA_028646595.1 Phalanger gymnotis
TTTTGGAGCTCTTTTGCCATTTGCATTAGTCTATTTTTAAAGGTGCTGTTTTCTTCAGTATATTTTTTAGTATATTTTTGGGTCTCCTTTAGCAAGTCATTGACTTGTTTTTCATGGTTTTCTCTCATCCTCATTTCTCTTCCCAATTTTTCCTCTACTTCTCTAACTTGCTTTTCTAAATCCTTTTGGAGCTCTTTCATGGCCTGAGACCAGTTCATGTTTTTCTTGGAGGATTTTGTTGTAAGATCTTTGACTTTGTTGACTTCTTCTGGCTGTACATTTTGGTCTTCTTTGTCGCCAAAGAAGAATTCCAGAGTCTGAGACTGAATCTGGGTGCGTTTTCACTGCCTGTCCATGTTCCCAGCCATCTCAATTGACCCTTGAGTTTTTCAGCAGGGTATGACTGCTTGTAGAGTATAGAGATCTATGTTCCATTCTTGGGGGGATGCATCAGCTCTGCCACACCAGCACTCCTCCTTCCCCAAGAACCCCAAACCAGGACTGGACTTAGATCTTCAGGAGGCTCTTCACTCCTGCTCTGATCCACCACTTTATCCCTCCCACCAGGTTGGCCTGGGGCCTGAAGCAACTGCAGCTGTAGTTTAAAGCTGCCCTACCTCCGCTGGCCCCAGGGTGGTGGCCAAACAGCAAACTCTATCCCAGTCCCCAGCAGCTTCTCCCACTAACCTACTCTGTTGTCCTTGGTGTTTGTGGGTTGAGAAGTCTGGTAAACAGCCACAGCTCACTGATTCAGGGTGCTAGGGCATGCTCCACCCGGCTCCCTGTCTGGTTGGTCCGTGCCACCCACACTGGGCTCCGCTCAGCTCAGCTCTGCTCCCCTCTGCTCCCAGCTCCGTGCGAGATAGACCTTACCCAGAGACCATTCAGGCTGTCCTGGGCTAGAGCCCTGCTCCCCTGTGCTATTTTGTGGGTTCTGCAGTTCTAGAATTGGTTCAGAGCCATTTTTTACAGGTTTTTGGAGAGACTTGGCAGGGAGCTCACACTAGTCCCTGCTTTCTAGCCTCCATCCTGCCCTCAAATTCAACCTTTGCATTACTACCAAAAGAGTGAGAGACATGGTGGAGAGAGGGGCAGCTTCAGCCTCATGTCATTTCCCTGATGTCATGGTCCTCTTTGAAAACAAAGGACAAACACAACTACAACATTCAATGCACATTGTCTACAATGAATTTCTTTCTCATTTCTCTCTGCCTTTCAGGATCAACTATTCTTTTAAGGTTCAGTTAAGGTGCAACCTCTTCCATGAAACCCTCCCTGCTTACCTCTGACATTACTCTTCCCTTATTTCTTTTCTTATTTGTAGACATGTTGTATTTACCCATTTTCATGTTAGCTCTTTCAATTTATATTCCTCTAATCTAGCTAAGAACTTGGCAAATGGTACATGCTCAATGAATGTTTCCTGAATCCAATGAATCCTGTGATTGCAAACATGGAAGACTGAATAGTGGTGTCTCAGACAACAGGTGAAGTCAGGAGAAAAAGGAAAAATATTGAGTTCAGTTTTATATATACTAAGTTTAATGTGTTTGCAGGCAATTGGAGCCAATGGTGTGCCACTTAAAAGAGAGGTCAGGATGGGAGCAAAACTTGTGAGCCTTCTGTACTAAGGTAAAAGTAAATAAAACTTCCACTGGAGTGAAAATAATGAAAGAAGAAAAGAGAGTCAATGACAGATATATGTGTAACATTTGTTTTATGGCAATAATTGCAATAATCTAACAACCCCCTTTAAAAAATTCTTTCTCAGATACTTTTCATAGCATTACCTACACATGTAATTTTATTCACTCATATTTTGTTCAGATAAAATTAAACATTTGTTGAAATTTTATAACAATACAAATTTTAAAATGATAACATCACATAAGGTAGATAAATATTTTGTTGATAAAATCCATCAATATGCTCAATAAAGCCATATTAATTATATTATGAATATGATGGATGGGTTTGCTTTTCCATATAAAATGTCTCACAATGTGATGACATTAATAATATTGTTAATCATAATTCCTTTTTAGCTAGTAATGAAGATTGATATTTTGTCTTCATAACAGCTACAGAAGAAGAACTCATTTCACATAAGTAACATTTTAGTATTGTAGTAAAATTTCCATTACCTTTTTTTGGGGGGGCAAAGCATAGAAATATTTCTTCATGGCAAATGCATAATGAGATTGTCAACATACTATCACAAGGCAAGTCTTTTAACTTTTCTTGTTAATATGAGACAAGACAAAATGTATCATGTGTCTATGCAGACAGGTTTCTTATCCACTCATATTTTTAAAAAATTAAATATTTTTAAAAATAAAGTCTTTAAAGTAAAATATTTTGCTTTTTGAGGTAAAATTCTATAGACTCATCTTTACTATGTTCTATTTACTGTCTTTCAATTTACTGTCTTCATTTGTCAAGGAAGGCATTTTTCAAATGGAAAAATATATTAAATATTATTTTGTAAATTTATTTTCTATGGCTCCAACATTTTCATAAATTAAATCACTTAATTTTCTTGGATTGAGTATGAATTTGAAGACATACTTTTTTCTAAAAGATTCATGAAATGCACACATTTTAAAAAATTAAAATTTATTATAAAAATGAAACTAAATTTTATCACAACAAATAGCAACTATTTTCTTATAACTCAAGAACCTCTGAAAATATCATGGTAAGAGTAAATGAGTGTTTTCCAAAATAATATGGAAATGCCCTGTAACCTACTCATTCCTATATCCTTATACAATTTTGTAAAGTGCCTTTGTTTTAATGGATAAATGTTGATTCTCTTAAAGCAAGTTGAAAAATTATATGTAGCCTCTCAATTTATATTTTTTCATACAAGTGATTCTGAATCATACAATTTTATCCAAATTGCATAAGAGGGAAGGAGAGCAAAGGGAATAAGCATTCATATAGCACCTACAATGTGTCAGAGATGATACAAAGCACTTTTTACCAATATCATCCCATTCAATACTCACAAGAAGGGGGTGCTATTATATGACCATTTTACAGATCTTCCTGACTCCAAGTTTAGTGCTCTATCACTGTACCACCTAGCTGCCTGCATAAAAGATCATATTTCTATCTAGTACAAATCTTTCATCCTGTTATCAACTGAAATCTATCAGTTCAGAATTTAACATATTTCTCTCCCATTATATCTTTGTCATTTAGAGTGCATTAATCATATGGACATTTTTTTTTCCTAATGTGGAACTGTCATTATTTGGTTTGGAATATATTAAACCTCTCCTAATGTAATATCCAACAATATATAGTACACATGAAATCCAAAGAACATCTGTGAAGATATCTGTTGCTTCATTCGATTACAACTCTAAGTATGACACTTGGTTTTTCAATTACTTAATCCCAAATGTTCTCAAGATAAATGCACAGTTTTTCTTCTGACTATAATATCTTCAAATGGAATCATTTGACATGGCTTTACACATGATTTAGCACTCATTCCTTTGCCCATATCAAAAGTTGCCACAAGCACTGGCTTTCTCTTATTAAACAAGGGTTTTGTTTTTTTTTTTCCACTTGGGAATTTTTAAAGCGAACTTATAAAATCCAAAACAGTTTTCTGGTGTCATAGATGTGGTTTTTGAAAAAGTTTTTTTTTTGCTTATTAAAACTAATTTTCTCCAGAATCATTGTCATCACATTCTGCACAAGCACTTTCAAAGTGTCATTTCAATATATTAGGTGCCATGCTATTTGAAGCTAAAGAATTCCTACAAAGTATCTTAGAAGTCTCTCCTCTCAATAGTAATACTTACAAATCCCCCTCATAAATATAGTATGTCATATTTTGGAATATACTTATTTATCTTGTGTTCCTATATTTCAATCACTTAATCTATCCATATTTTCTCTGTTTGTATTATTTTAAGCTATTCCGTTGGATTTTCTGCAAAACTATTTACATATATATGAATATACAAAAATGAGAGATTATGATAGATATCACTATACATTTATTTTCCACACAAAGATTGATGAACTTAGAGTTTGCCCACCACATTCAGATGCTAGAAGCAGAACAATGACACAACCTAACTGTATCATAAGTTTACATTCAGGGTAATGGTGGCAGATCGTGCGTACACCAAGTCTGAACATGAGCCAACTTAAATATGTCCTTATTTTTGCATATCTTATCAAGTAATCTTTGCACTACATTGACTGGAAATAGGAGAAAATTCTCCATATTACTTTGCTGCGATTTGAACATTGGTTTCAATAAGAAAAAAAGAACAAATTTGTGTTGAAGTTCTACTTGAAAATATCCACTTATTTTGGCCATGGATCTATGAATGCCTTCCTCAGAAATGTCTCAGTAGCCTTTCCAGAAAAGCCTATTCCATAGTCTGGAAAACTGCACTGCTCCTTTTTATACACACTCACACACACACACACATATACATATATATATATATATACATATATATATATACATATGTATATATATATATATATGTATATATATATATATATATGTCCGTTGGCATCAGTTCTCCTAATAGGTTTCAAATGGTAATAAATGCTTCTAACTCCCAATAGTCACTGCAAGAACATTTTGTCTAGGTATGATAATGTATATTACATTGTGTACAAATGCAAATACATACATACTCCGTACAAACAATGTAAAGGGATTTTTCTATAAGTACGTATACATCCTGTATGAATGTTAAAAAAGATGTCCTAATAAAAAATTTCAGTTACAAACTGATATGTTTAGGTTAACATTTGTACTAATTTTAAGTTATTTTTAGAAACCATGGCTGAGGAAAACTTGTCAAGAATTTAGGAAATATCATAGTTAATAAACATTAAGTACCAATTATGGGCCAAGCACTGGGGATATAAAGAAAGTGATGAGGCAGCCCTTGCCCTCACAGAATTTACAATCTTATTGGAGAAGACAACACATAAAAAGAAGCCAAAAAGAGTAGCCCTGGAGAGGTGGTTACCTGATGCCTGGGAGGGTACTGGATGGGAGTGACAGTGATGAAAAACTGCAGTGAGAGAGGAGGATGAGAGTGACCAGGTTGGAAATGAAGGGTTGCATGCTCTGGGCTCTCCCCTCAAAAGAAAGCTCTGAGAGCAAGAGCTCCCAAATGTCAATCACTATCCTTTCCAACCAGAGGGTACCCTGGGCAAGAGGCTACTGAGGGAGTATGACTTTCAGAGCTGATTTTATCTTGAAGAACAATGAGTTTGTTGCTTAGAGATAAAATAATGGAGCTTTTGGGATTATTCTCTTCTTTCTACTCCACCCCAGCCTTAGTTGGTACAAATTTAAATCTTTTTTTTCACCTTTTTTTTTTTTTACCCGCCAAAGGTGTGTGTGTATGTGTGGGGAAAATACTTATTGAGGAAAATACTTAATTTTGAAGTGTGCTTATCATAACATCTTATTCTTGCCATCTATACTTATATGGAATGAGATTAGAAAAGGAAATTTTATCTCACTTGAGACAACCTGGTTCTATTGCAAACATCTACCCAGGGAGAATCTTTGCTAGTAGCACCTTCCTGATCACTGTACCTTATCGATGGAATGAATGTCCTGCCACTCCTGGTCAGAATTGGTAAGAGCAAGAGAGAGGAATTTTTCAGTTCTTGTCCCTCCATCATGTCTGGCCAGAGACTTTTCCTGAGCCTAAAGTTGGCCTCTTCAGTTCTTCCCTCTAGAAACTGGAAAGCCAGAAGTGCCTGAGCTTGTAGTGACTTGAAGCCTAATGAAAACTCTAAGGAGACTGGAGGTTAACTGCAGACCTTTCCTCTCTTCCCCTCTCACTAATGCCCTCACACAGGGCAGGGCATTCATGTCCATCAATGAGGAGAGAGTCTCATACTAATGGGCTTTGGGACTGGGTTACAACTGCAATAACTGGGTACTGCTGAAGAGGATAAGGCTCTTGGTCTGGCAATTGTTGTGGGTAAAGTGTTTGTTTATAGCCATAACATGTAGTCCTAACATCAGGTCTGTTTGTTGTTGTTTGTTTTTGTTGTTCTCTTTCTTTGCCTATTCCAGGCTGAGTAAGCAAAAGGTCTGGATTAAGACACACTTTCCCTTATTCAAAGGGTCCAAAATAACAGATAACGATATCTTAATCAGATGAAGAGAAACTTCTGAGCCATAGAGAGGGTGTGCTCCTTTTAGTATCTTCTATAAAGTGATATTCAAATGCACAGTGACAGATACCCTGTCCTGCTTGATCATCTCTGGCACTTGAGGGATCATAAGTATCTTTTCAATGTAGCCACTCTAAGCTGAGGGCTCTTGCAGGTGAGAGAAGGGAGTTGTTGCCATTTGAAGAAGGGCCCTCAGCATTGCCTGATGCTCAGTGAAATTGTGAGTCCATACTGAAAACTATAAAGCCGATGTTCATAGATCTTCTTTTTCATTTCTCTTCTGAAATCTATTGTGTTTTTCTCCTATTAGGGACAAAAATAATATGGATGACAGAGATTTTAACGAAAACGCTTGCTTATTCTGATCTTTTGAAAATGAACATGATAGCAGTAAGCCTGGTCCCAAATCATGATGGGCAAGAATAATGGAGACCGTTTTCTACATCCAAAAGCTGGATGTCCCCAACAGTCAAGCTTCCAAGAGAGGCCAGATCAGTGATAGAATATTTATTAGACAGGGCAGAGAAAAGTACTGGGGTTTTAGTTATATCTAGGATAGTCTTTGGAAGCTTTTTGGCTTTGATGTTATGATTATAAATATACTCCCCCATGTATAATATCAACCTCTTTCGATTTAGCTTCATAGGCAGGATATTCTTAGAATACTTGTCATTACAGATATCTTTACCTATATGTAAGCAATAGGCATTTATTTGCCTTGTTTTTGGGTGATTAAATGTCCTAGATGGGCCAGTTTCTGATTATTTTCAACCTTCTCATTGTATTAATTGCCTTATATTAACTAAACCTCTATAGCAAATGGTGATAGAGTAAAAGAATCATCATCTATCACATTCTAAATAAAGTCGGATAAAAGGAAGAAAGGAAGGAAATAAGTATTTATTAAGTGCCCACTATGTGACAGTCACTGTGTTAAGTGCTTTACAAATATCTCATTTAATCCTCACAATAATCCCATGAGGTAGGTTCTATTATCACCTCCATTTTCAGTAAAGGAAACTGAGGGTGACACACGTTACATGACTTTTTCAGAATTATATATCCTGTAATTTTGAACTCAAGTCTTCCTGACTCAAGGTCCAGAGCTCTGTCAACTATGCCATCTAAGAAAACATTTTGATGGGAAAGGATTACCTTTTCATTCCTATATCTACAATAGCTCTTGCATACCTTTACCACTTACACAATTAACATCCCAGCCTAGGCCCTGATCATCTCTCACTTGGACTATTGCAGTAGCCTGCTCAAGAGTCTCCCAGCTTCTAGATTCTTCGTTCTGCAACATATCTGTCAAAGTAAATTTCCAAAACACACCTCTTGCTCACATAATTTACCCTCTCCTTCTCCCCTCTCCCCTGCTACTCCATTGGCTCCTTATCACTTAGCTTTGCACTCAGGATAGAAGAGATACTCTATTGATTGATGCTCACAGTTTAGGAAGAGAAGGAGCAGTATACTATTTGAAGATGATTAAGTTTAGAAAAAAAAAACAGGCTGAGCTAGCATTTGTGAGTCTGAAGTATGCTAAAATAATAATATTAATAATGATACTTTCTAGAGTAGAGATTTGGACCAGATATGTGATCTGTGGCTGCCATATGTTTCCAACTGGTAAAGAGATGAAGCATTTGCTACATTGCACAGTGTTTGGTTCTTTTGGCCTTTTTATTGATCACTGATCAGCTAAATAAAGAAGTATGTTGCAGAAGATGCCATGGAGCTGACTTTTTGTCTGATACAACCTTGGTTCATTTATGCCACCTGTTGACATTACTGCTTCGTCCTCCCATCTGCTAATATGACTACGATTGCTACCATTCTAGGATTTTTCCCTCAGAAAGCAATGTCATGGTAATGGGTTGGGTAACTGATTATTTTAATTTCTAGTAATTCTGTGATCCTGGGCTCTTCATTCTTATGGTGGCTTTACATGACATATCTGTTGTAAATGCCAGGGTAAAGCTTCTCTTTGGAATCAAAGGAAATTGTGTAAGTACCAATTAAAAACAGAAATTGTGGAATTATTTTTTAGTCCCTCGGAACTAAAAGTTTTTAGTTTTCTGGCACAGATATTCCCTCTGAATACATACATTTTAATGCACAGATATACACTAAACATCTCTGTAGTCATAAACAGACACTGGCAGAACATCACATAGACTGTTCCAATAGTACCGTTCACTGACCGATCAGCTGGCATTCATCTGCCCATTGCAAAACGGCTTGTGCCAAAAAAGTCACCCTCAACCCTCCATGAAAGCCATGATGTTGATGAAATGTACTTCCCCATGGTTACGAGAAGTGATGGTCAGAGCGGAGTCATTGACCTTTTTGTCATTATGCATACTAACCAAAGTAACAATTACTTTGATTAGAAAGGAGCTTTGGAGATTTTATCCATGCACGTGGGGAGGGTGAGAGATGGATGGTTTATTTATATATGTTTGTGGTTTTGTTTTGGTTTTATTTTCCATTTGAGAATGTATCAACAATTGAAGGAAATAGAGCTAATTTAAAGCTGTTCTTTTCTCTTTGTCCTGCACTTTTAAATTTCATTTTCTTCTCTTCATTTTCCTCATTTGTGTTCAAAGGGTCACCCTCTAAACAGCCAAAGGTGTTAGCAAAGATTAACTGCATCAGTCATTTTGTTAGTCAGGAATTTGCTAATGAAAGATGCTCCAAATCTGGGACATCAAGAGAAGCACATTGGCACCTTGCCAGGATACCTGAGGCCTATACCAGATTTGCATATACATTTAAATGTATTTCTTTTAAATCAAACACAAACAACTTTCCTTCAATTTCTCTAGCAGTAACTGCTTCTTCTGGCATTTTGGCAGAGTTGAAATTATTCTGCATGGCATAATGAGTTCATGCCTATATAGCTATTCTGCTCGATCAAGGTCCTTACCGCCTGGAGACTAAAGGATCACTACGGCTGTGGCTACACGATGTAAAAACAATTCCTCCAAAATTGAAAAATGCAAGCCTTCAATAAGCTGTTTAGGCAGCGTAACAATGAACAATGGATTGGACTTTTTTCCAATTTTTTTAACTAAATGATATCATTCTTTTGGTATCCTGTAGTCAGTCCGAATGCACAATTCTATATATTTGGTCCTCTAGGCTTGGCAGATGTTTATCAATCAAATTTGACTAAAGAAAGAAAACTTCACATAGATCACATCTCTCCATGCTGAGGAGGGTGTATGTTAGAGATGAATAAACAGTCATTTGTATGACTGTCCAATTATTATCATACAATTAAGGCAAAACTCCATCCTCAAAATCATAGCAAAAACGTCATCATTGCAGCTAATACCTATTTCTTTGGTTCTTTTAGGTTTGCAAAATACTTTCCATATCCTATCTCGAACTGATCCTCACAAACACCCTGAGTGGATCACTACTATTACTTCCACTTTACAGATGAGGAAATTGAGTGTGAGAGAGGTTCAGTTACTTTCCCATGCTAATATGGTTAGTAAGTTTCTGAAAGATATGAACTCAGGCCTTCTTGATGCCAAGATCAATATTTGTTTATCATGAGATACAATTTCCCTATATAAAATCAAAAGGAACAATATGCTATTAGGAACTCAACAGGAATAAAAAAAATCATATTACTTTCTAGCATGCATACATACACACATAATGATTCTCCTCACCAAAGGAACAGACATTTCTTAATCAATATGGAGAATTAGAAGGCTGACTCTGTTACACAGATGTGTGTAAAAAATGCCAGGCGACTCAACAACAGTGGCCAGAAAAGCATTATTTTTTTATTCATTTTATCACCCTTATGAGTCCTTAGGCAGCCTAGGCAAAAACTTAGTCCTGATTGGCTCTAGAGAGGATTCTTGGTGATTCTGTGGTTCTCCAGTCATGACGAGATAAAAACTCTTGTTGCGTGGTAAGGCCACAATGCTTTATCTGCCCACTGGACTCTGCATAACATACAACCCATAACCTCAGACGCTAGTGGACAGAATCTACCTTGTTTGAGATTCATATTTCCTAGCAAAGACCATTTTTCTTGTCATAGAAATGGGCTAATATTAGATATAGATAGAATAATATTTAGGACATACTTTTATTCAAGAAGTAATATGGTGTAATAAAAAGAGAACTAGGCATGAAATCAATAGATCTTGCTAGATTCAAATCTTGAGTGACTTCAAATTACTCAACCTTTCTTTGCCTCAGTTTCTGATTTACACAATGAGTACCTTTCAGAAAGGGTAGTTATGAAGAATGTGCTCTGTAAAGCTTTACAATGCTATAATAACACCAAATAGTGTTGTTTGTCTTGTAAATCTTCATCTAAATCTATGTGGTAATGGTTAAGATTCACCTTGAGATGAAACTCCTTTAGTAATTCAGCAAAATTCACCAGAATTGCTGTTCACCAAATGCCATTCTTCTCTTTGAAAGATGAGAAACCTAACAAATCTTGCTGTCCAATCCCATCAACAACCTGGTTAGTTACATATTTGGTTGCTTCTTTTCCTTGGTGCAGCCTGATCATTTGCTTGAATAAGATGAGGTAAAATTCTGAATGCTGAGAAAAGGTGGTTGCTATTTCTTCCCCTCCACTCATTCCCCCACTCACCTCTAGATTCCTTAAACTCCACCGAGATAAATACAAACCTTTTGTCAGAAATTAAAAAAAAAAACTCATGATTTTATTTGTTCTCAATACTAGCAAAAATCTAAAAATGTTGCAGCAGAGGTTTGAGAACCAACTAGGATTTTTCTAAGTTAATTTGTGAAGAAATCTATGACAATTAGCCTTTTTCTCTGCCTTGTTCCCCCTAAAATCAATACATATTCTTCACCGAGACATTTTGGTCACTTTCCATGGAAAAGTAATTACCTTAGTGGGTTATACTGATCATGCTGGTGAATCTCTAGCTATACATATTTCTTACAGTTTTCAATATCAGAATTAATTCCAAGCCACCAGACATAATGTCTAGTCAATATTTTCATACAACTGATTCCCAGATGTGTGGTATGTATTGTGTCCAAGAAAACTTGATAAACACCTTCTCAAATAACCAAGCAAATTTTATGGGCAGATAATTCAAAGTAATGCATTTCTTGGGCAGCAACTCTGTTGGATGACTTTTCAAAACCTCTTTCAAAATATGGGCCAACCTACAACTCCATGCAGTTGATTGTGAGGTATGACTACTTAATCAATCCACAAGCATTTATTAAGAGTATACTGTTTGCTAGAAATTAGGGTTACAGATACAAAGAGTGAAACAATCCCTAAATGCAAGGAGCTTATGCCCTAAAATGGGGGACAACTATACATCTATATAAATATACATATTTATATAGATAGATATATATATGAATATATAGATGTATATATATGTATATAGTTATACACATATCTACATATGTATAATTATACATGTATATATACACAAATACCAAATAAATATAAAGATAATAAATAATAATACAAAGTAGTTAAATCTAATGTAGTTTGTAAAAGTTTGTTTTGTTTTGTTTTTGGAGGGGGGAAGGCAAGGTAGCTGGGGTTAAGTGATTTGCCCAAGGTCACACAGCTAGTAAGTGCGTCAAGTGTCTGAGGCCAGATTTGAACTCAGGTCTTCCTGACTCCAGGGCCAGTGCTCCACTCACTGTGGAGCCCCTTGAAAAAGTGTGGCTCAAGGAAAGCTGAATGTTTCTATAATAACACTTCTAGGGAAATAGAAAAACCCAGTGAGATCTATAAAAGTAGATGCTTTTGGACATCAACATACAATGTTGTTCTCAGGATGGTTGGCAAACCTGGTCATAAGAATTAAAACAAAAAGGTCAGAGATGAACATATACCAATATAGTGAAAGAACATAATATTCTAAGAAAAGAAAAATCCAAGAGGTTTTTAAATTGGTATAGATTGCATAGAGACAACTATAGAGATAGATGCACAGCTACTCCAATTGTGCCATAACAGTATGGGAATCTTTGCCAAATATATGGGAATCTTTGCCAAATATAACAGTTCCATTATGAGATGGAATTTTTCTTGAAGATTAAACAATTGGTACTTAGAGTATTTTAGAGGGCAGCATGCTGTCCTATAGCAGAAATTATTTGTTACATAGTTAGAGTGATGGTCCTGGAATCAGGAAAACTTGGTTCAAATCTCATCTGGTTCAAATCTTAACTGTCTGACCTTGAACAAGACACTTAAATTTTATGTGCTTCAGGCAACTGCATGAGGGATCTGTATTTGGTGGACTGAGTTCCCATACCAGGAATTGCCTACACAAAGGAAATCACAAATCTTTTGTGTACTCCAATTTGGTAGAATGGAAAGAACCCTGGATTTAGATTTAGAGGGACTAGATTGGAATCCCAGCTCTGCATTTACTATGGACATGAGCAAGGCACAACATCAGTTTTTTCATCTGTAAAATGAGGGGATTGAACTAGATTTTCTGTAAGGTCAATTCAGGCTTTAAGTCTATAATCCTATTGTACCATATAAGGTCTTGGTCCCAACCTTGTAAGGTATAAAGAAGTAGTGGTTTATGTATGTTGTAATAGAGGTAGCTAGGTGGCACAGTAGATAGAGTGAGAGGCCTGAAGTCAGAAGGACCTGCCTGAGTTCAAATCTAGCCTCAGGTAATTATTAGCTGTATGACCATGGGTAAGTCATTTAACTTCTGTTCATCCCAGTTCCCTCAACTATAAAATGGGGATAATAATTGTCCCTAACTCCCAGGGGTGTTGTGAGCATCAAATGAATTAATATTGGTAAAGCACTTCACAATGCCTAGCACATAATAGGTGCCGTATAAATGCTAGCGATGATGATGGTTATGATGATGATGTATTGGCCCTAGTATTAGAAATTAACAGCTACTTTGCCTTCTGGAAAGCATCCTTATGATGGTTAGACCAATACTATAGACTTTTTATTTAATAGGCAGCAAAGTGACTGAGTGTAGAGAGAGAAAAAAAAAACCACTGTAGATAAAGAACAGCCCCAGCAAGACTGGAAATACTTGCTTTGCTTTAAGTGTTGGAATGCTAGAGCCAGAAGGGACTCTGGAAATTAGCCAGTACAATGCTATCATTTATCATGAGAAAATTGAGCCTTAGAGATGAATTCTATGACAGCTATGTCTAATCTAATAGAGTATGGTGGTGTTAGAATCAAGGGTGGAAAAGAAATAATCTTACTCACAATTAATGTTCTGTTAATTTTTTTTCTTTTAGGCTTTTAGAGTAGCTGCATCATGGAATATATATACCTTATCTTGGATAAAATGAATATCAGAAGCATCAGATGTTGATGCCTGGGAAGTTCTATTTTTCACATTTTCTCTCTATTTTTATATTCAGATAGTTGGTGTTTTGAAATGACATAGGGCTTTCTGAGATGCTGGAGTGATGTGAGGAAGGATACCTGTGCTACCTAGTAGATGTACCATGTGACACTTGGGATACTCCAGTAACATTCAAGCATTCATCACCAACTCATTAGCTGCTTTTATTAAGTCAACAGGAAGACAGTATCACCTTTTTTCTCTCATAAGGAGAAATATAATGTAAAAAATGTTCCCTGTGGCAATTTCTAGGGTAAATTTCTTGAGCACATAAGTCTAGCTAAAAAAGTTGAGGAAAAGGGGAAGAGGTAGGCAATTTTTAAGATACCACCAAAATTTACACTTGAAATATCTTCCTACCACTTCATGGCTGGGCAGGTTTGGTAACCAATGCTAGATTAAAATTTAGGGAAAACATAAATTTTTTGTGAAATATTAAAATTATGACAATCTCAATTGGGACTCTGCTTTGGCTCACATCTGGGAAATTTCCTTCAATCCAACCAATTTTGTATGCCCCATATTACTCAGGCCACATAATTTATTATACAATGATAACAAAAAAGAAAGTTGTTAGGAATTAATGTGCCTTGTAATGTACTGGCATAGACTTAGAATCAATAGCTATTTGATATTCCAGAAGGGTCTTTATGTTGTCCAGGGTTTTCTTTAGCAGGCAGTGAGGTAGTCTTGTTATTCACTTACTCGACTGCTCAACTCAGTTGACTGCTCACAATCTTCCTGACCGCCCTCATGGAACCTCTGAGAAGTTTAAAAATGCTCCTAGCACTCTGCAGGTCATGGCAGAATTATATAGTTGGGGTATACTTCTGGGGCCCATATCAGGGATTGCTCCAAGAGAAAATGTGTAAAAGACAGAAAGTTGTCCTTTTCCCCAAAGAGATTTTCATGAGCTGTAGGTGTCACCAGTTCTAGTCATAGTAAATAATGCCTCAGGCAACATAGCAATGACAGTAACCAGATCCTGGCTGCACATGGATAGCCCACCCCTGCCCAAGAGTTTTCCATGTCTTTTCTATCTCAGTTTCTCAACTCCTGAACAAAATGAATAGTGGACCAAAAAGAAATGACAAACAACTCCAATATCTTTGCTGAGAAAATCCTAAGTGGGGTCATGAAAAGTCAGATACGACTGAAATGACTAAAAACAACAACAAAATAGCTTATTTATATATAGTTATCTCCCCAATGTTTCCCCCATTAGATCGTGAGTTCCTTCTCATTTCTTCTTCTAATCCAATGAAATCCAACGAAAGCAAAAAGGGGAAAAGTCAACTGTTACACACTTGTATAAATCTCATCCTGTCTCCTGACTTCTAACATGGTGATGAAGATCACTGCCCCAAATGTGCTCTTAGAAAGTCAACTTGTACTGTGTGTGCCCCCTGAAGAAATCTTGGATGCCCCTCCAGCTCCCACATGAACAAAAATTGCAGATTCTTGCTATATTTCTCTGCTATTTCTCTGCTCTTGCTATAATTCTCTGATACTCCAGTGAAGATATCACTAGAATATATCCTATACTTGGCGTCTTAGGAAGTAAGTTCTCTATGAGGTATTGAAAAATTCCAGGGACGTTTCCCTGTCTCAAATCTCTACTCTAGGTCATCTTTCCATCTTCCTAAAGTATGGGATACACACACACACACACACACACACACACACACAGAGAGAGACAGACAGACAGACAGACAGAGAGAAAACCCTATCCCCTCCACACACACACACACATGCTCCATAAGTTCCAGTGACTTTTATCAGCTCTAGTATTAAATATAAAATTGTCTGTTTGGCTTCAGAGCTCTTAACAATCTGTCTCCATCCTGCTTTCCAGTCTTCTTTTACCTTTACCTCCCCTTCCTCCTTTCATGCCTATATACTCTGAAATCCATACCAAAATCTTCCTTGCTATTTCTTATTCAAAATAGTCCATCTCCAGACTCTGGGCACTTTCACTGGCTGTCTTACATACTTGGAATATTCTCTTTCCTCATCCTTTCCTCCTGGCTTCCTTCAAGTATCAGCTAAAATCTCACCTTCTCCTGGAAGCCTTTCCTGATCACCCCTTAAGCTAGTGTCTTTGCTCTGTTAAGTATTTCCAATTTTTCCTGTATGTAGCTTGTTTGTGGGCAACTATGTGGTGCAGTGGATTTGCGGTGCACTAAGTTTGAAGTTAGGAAGAAGACTTAAGGTCAAATCCAGCCTCAGACACTTTCCAGCTGTGTGAAACAGAGCAAGTCACTTAACCATGTTTGCCTCATTTTCCTCATCTATAAAATGAGCTGGAGAAGTAAAGGTCAACCACTCCACTATCTTTGCCAAGAAGACCCCAGATGGGGTCATGAAGAGTCAGATATGACTGAAACGACTACATGACAACACAATGGCCTGTTGTTTGTCCAATGTTTCCCCCATTCGATTGTGCGTTTCTTTACCTTTCTTTGTATCCCCAGTGCTTGGGAGAGAGTAGTCCCTTACTAAATGCTTATGGACTGACCAATACCAGAAATTCCAAATTGAAGATACTTTGTTTGAAATGTCCTCCATAAGTAATGAGTATGAAGTACTGATATTTTATACAGTCTCACCTTGTCATTAAGCTTTAGTAACCCTCCAAATATTTATTACTGGGTTGTGAATGTGGTTGTGATAAAATAGAGAGGTTTATTTTCATTCCCTCCCACTTATAAATGGGTATGTTTTTATCTTTCAAGTGAATTGACTCAATGTGGGTCCAGATGAAAGGAGTATAATTTCTCTCTGTCCACTGCCATTTCCTTAAAAAACACCCTATGATATTTGTCTATAAACATCTGAGACCAGTCTGGTATGGATTCCAAATGATTTGTTCTTTTACTAGCCCTATCCCACTGTGAGAAGACAACTGGGAACTTTTACATAAAGTGCTTTCACAACTCATTCTTAGTAATCCTGATATTGACTGAGTGATTGAGTTGAGTTAAAAGAAAAAAAAATTTAAAGCACCTACTGTGTATAGGACTCCATGCTAGGTGCTGGGAATTGAAAGATATTAATAATGGCACAGCCCTTATCTTAAGGAGGTAGCATCCTACAGGAATTGGTAAAGAAAGGGGTAGATCTAGACAGAAACAACCACAGAGATGGGACTGAGATGTGATATGTAAATAAGCGAGTATAATAGAAGGTGGAGCATGTTTGGTACAAAGCAGAGACTAAGTATCATAGGAAAATTTGAAGAGGCAATGCTCTTCTAGGGGGAACAAGGAATGTTCTAACTAGAGTCTGCTAGGTTGTACAGTAGTTAGAGCACTGGGCCTGGAGTAAAGAAGTCATGAGTTCAAATATGACCTCAGACTCTTACTAGCTGTATGACTCTAGAAAAGTCACTTAACCACTGCCTACCTAAGTTTTCTCGACTGTTAAAAGGTGATAACAATAGTGCCTAACTTGTGGCATATGATTTTGATGGAATACTACTGTGCTATAAAAAATGATAAGCTCAATGATCTTAGAAAAAACATGGATAGACTTTCACAAAATAAAGAAGAGAGAAATGAGCAGAACCAAGAGAACCTTGTATCCAGTAACAGCAATATTTAACTATTATAAATATCCAAATTGACTATAAAAGACCTTTGAAAGAAGACACTATCTGCACCCAGAGAAAGAATTGATAAATAGAAATACATATAGAATGGTTTTACATACATACATATACATGTATATGTATATATGCATATCTATATACATATTTGTGTCTAATGGTAGCCATCTCTAGGGAGTGTGGGAGGGTAAAAAAGGGGAGAAAAAGAGTTACACCATAACTACTATAAATTTAAAAGGAATAGCAAGTTGTACATAGTAGATTTGCAGTTTCATGTACAATCATCTTTTTTTCTGCTATATTACGGAAATGCTTATTTTATTTCCTAAGTTCAAAATAAAATAAATAAAATTTAAAAGAAAAACAAAGTTGATGTGAGGATCAAATGAAGTAATAATTGTAAAGCTCTAAGCATAGTATCTAACACTTGTTAGATGCTTAATAAATGCTTATTTCCTTCACTTCCCTCCCCCAAATTAAAGTATATTATTTGGTGGGACTTAAACAGCATGGTTTCATCACCTCTTCTAGTAGCAATGAATACTTTAGGAGTAGAAGGAGAAGTGGTGGATGATGACGTGACCCAAATTTGAAGATTAACAGGACACAGACACTGACAAAGAGGTGGGCATGGGATTCAAGAACAATGCCTCAATGTCTTGAAGGATTGTAGAGGCAAGAATCTGACAGAAAGGCAGTGGAACCAGAACAGATGTGAATTAGGAGAACAGAAAGACTGTGAAAGAATAGAAGTCATGATGAAAACAAACAAAAAAACAAATTTAAGAGGTATGAGACATTGAGGCACTTAGATCAATGGAGGAGTAACAAGAGGGAGGAGACCTTAGTTCAAAATTTTAGTACTTAAATAATATCGGTGATGGTGAGCTATTATTGCTGCCATTTTGCAAATAAGAAAATTGTGCAGACCGAGGTTAAATCTAGAGTCACAAGGCTAATTAGACTCTGAGATGCGATTTGAACTCAAGGCTTTCTGAGGATTCTAGACCCAAAACTCTATCCACTGTGCCACCTAGCTGCCTTCCCTGTGGCTGCTTCAGGTAGAATGATCATTGTTGTCCTGAATAATAACATACTGCTTCAATAAAATTTGGTAACTGTGAGAAAATAGTGTGTAATATCATCCTATTGATAGACTATGATTGGAGTTGCTTACCAACTTAAACATATCACTGTGGTGTATTGAGGTATCATGGCTTCTGAATATGGTACTCCAGAATTTCAGTGTCATTTGAATAAGCGATACAGGTGAAGCCTAATGATATGAACTGCTTTGACCATTTTGGAAGCATCATTACAATAATCCACAGCTAGAACTAGAGTTCAAATAGATCTGCAGATGTTCTGGATCAAACATTTCTTTATGTTCTGCTGACTCTCTTGGCAAGAGGCCTTGTTTCTATATTAATGGATAATATTTTTATCAGTTACTATTTAATTTCTGTGACATAAAGCAAGGCAGACGTCCAGGCTAGGGTCTTATTCTAGGGCATTATAAATTTCAAACTGGGGCCAGTAAAAGACATTATAAAAGTCCTTCATTTTGAACTGCAAATACAAGGTAATCCTGAAATATTGCAATCTAAGAAACATAACAAATTGCAACACCGAGACAAATAATACAGCTCTGTAATATAATCAGCAATGCTTTTACCAGAATATTGTTTTCATTTGTGAAAATTAAATCTAAATAAATGACTGGTTGTGGTTAAAAAAAAAAAACATCTTTTCTTTCTATCTCACAAGTCTCTCAGTTTATTAGCTTAGGTGTAGCAGAAATAACAAGTCACGGAATCATAGACTGTGGTTTGGAAGGGTCTTTAGAGGTCATTCTACAAATAAGGAAACTGAGGCCTGGAAAGATTAAATAATAACAATAATAATAATAGTAATTACCATTTATATAGCATTAAGGGCCAGGTATTGTTCTAAGCTAAGCACTTCATAATTACTCTCATTTAATCCTCACCACTACACTGGGAGGTGGTGCTACTATTGTCCCAGGTTACAGATGAGGAAACTGAGGCAAACCGTGATAACCGTCTGTGAGAAAATACTGTGATTTTCCCAAGGTTACACAGCTAGTTAGAATCTGAGAGATTCGAACTCAGGTCTTCCTGACTGCAGGCCCAGTGCTTTATCCACTGGGACCCAGTGATTTGCTCAAAGTCCTACAGGTAGTACTTGGCCTTAATTATGGCATATATTTGGACTCCCCAAACTTTCAGAAACACAGTGTTCTTCTGTTCAGAGCCTGCATTTTGTTCATGTCAAGAGAAATAAAGTTTCTCTGCAAAATAAAGTCAAGATTGGATGAATGGCATCAAACTCTTTAATGTACTCCCCAAACAGCTATTTTTGGAACTGAGCTGCTCAGATTTCTGGGTAGAGGCTCTTTTGAATTGCCTAGCAGTATCACTCAAGAGAGAATTTTCACTGCCTGCTATTGTCCAGCTCTAATAGCATCCCATCTTTGTCAACAGAAAAAGTGTTTTGTCATATAACAGCAAGCAGGCATCGGACAAGCCAGCCTTAATTTGAAAGTCTTTGTATTCATGCAAAAGGATTCAAAGCAAAATCTCATAATAGAAATTACCACAGCCAGAGCCTTTGTAATCGAATACTAAATTTACATTAAAGCAACCTCTATAAAATTATATCACAGGAAAAATAATTTTCTAACTTTACTGCAAAGATTGAAGTCATGTGGCGTTACTCTCCATGACTAACTTCCCCCTTACCTCAGTTCTCTGTTTCTATGTCCATCCTCATATTCTGAGACTGGGGCTGTCCAAAATATGGCCGGCAGGCCTCATATGCTCCACAGTGCGATTTTATGAGGCCCACCTGTGGGTTTTAATTTTCATGAGCGAAAAAATAAAATAATAATTTGCATGGAATGAGTATTAGAATTTAAAATTCTGGAATGAATTAGGGGGCGGAGCCAAGATGGCGACCAGAAAGCAGTAACTGGCGTGAGCTCCCCACCAAATCCCTCCAAAAACCTATAAAAAAATGGCTCTGAACCAATTCTAGAGCTGCAGAACCCACAAAGTGGCAGAG
>CM053622.1:373305610-373321146 GCA_028646595.1 Phalanger gymnotis
AAAAAAAAAAAGAATTTAAAATTCCATCGCTAATAAATAATCTCATCAATGTTAACTTTTTTTTGGTGTTTTTAAGCAGTATTACGGATGGAGCATATCACACAGAATTTTCCATAGATCTGTGGGATGCGTTCCATCTGTATGATGCAGATTAGTCAGTATGGACCTACCTTTTCACTGTTGTGTTGTTGCTTTGTTGTTTTGTGTTTGTTTTCGCGCTTTGCGCCTTTGCCTGTCGTGTTGATGATGAGCGTTCCCCCACTTTCTATTTGTGTACTGTATTTGTTATTCTGGGTACAGCCCTCAAATAATTATTTTATTTTAATGGGGCCCCAAGATACCCTAAGGTTGGACAGCCCCATTCTTAGATCATTCTATGGGATAAGGTATGTCTCCTCAATGGCTAATCCTTCTATTTATTTCCTAAAACCCATCCCGAGAAAATTTGTCCTACACGTATGCCCTTCCTCTTCACCATCTTCAACCTCTTTGCAACAACAGAATCCTCCTCAGGTATCTTTCATATCTTGATTAATGAGGTAGGGAATTGGGATATACTTTGCTTTTATCCACCAAATGCAGCTCTCTTTTCTTTTTTAGTGGCAGACTTCTCTATGCATGCTGCCCCCATTTCCAAATCACCCATTTCCCCCTTTAATCCTCAGGCTTCAATCTTCTCTTTTCTACCAAAACGACTCATTTAGGAAGATATGTGGTGACCTCGATAAATCCAATTTTTGTCACTTTTTATTTTTAATAACTCTACATTTGATAGTGAATCATTTGTTTCTTTTTCAAAATTCTGTCCTCTCCTGATTTCCCTGATACTGCATCTTGATTTTCTTTCTGATGCTTTGTGTCCTCCTTTTCCTCATTTCACTCTTTACATCAGCTCGGATCTCAGCTCTTATCTCTCTGCACTCTCTCATAACTTTGTCACCTCTATTCATGAAAGTTCCACATCTGTCTCTAGCTTTTTCCTCTCACTCCTATATTTCAAATTGTCCCTTCAATTTTTTCTCATTTCCCTAAATCAACTATCCCCTTACCTCGTCTTTATATCCAAGTGGGCTTTCTTATTTCTGTAAGTTATACCACCCTTTTCCTGAAATAATAGCATACTCTTGAATCCTCCCATATCCTTCACCCCCTATTAATTAGGGTACAATTCATTCTTTAAAATATCTTGTATAATCATCTTTTACTTTCTATTCATCTTGATATCTCATTCTCAACTCCTCACACCCTACCCCTCCTTCACCCCCAATACAAAGGCTTCATAACTTCATGCCTAAATTATTGTGAGCTAAATTGTTTCCACTAATCCTCAAACAAGTCATGGTCATTTCCCTCACTATGGTTTTGTTCCTCCATTTTCCTATATTATATTTATATACTTCAAGAGTATGTAACTTGTTTTCCCAACTAAATTAAAAGCCCTCTAAGGATAGGATGATGATATATACTTATAAATTACAAACTATTTTAAATTTAATTTTATCTCAATTTTAATTAATTTTATATTAAAGGGTCTGTGTACTTTGTCATATAATGAAATGCATGTGAAAGCATTTATTAAAAGCCTACCATGTGCTAGGCACTGGAAATACAAATATAAATGGGAAACTATAGCTGTTCTCCAGAAGATTACGTTTTAACAAGAGAAGACAATATCTTCTGGGATATGGTGGCCAGGGAAGGGAGTTTATATTTGATGAGTGATAGGAATGATGGGGTTATAGGACACTTGGTTGGCAGTATTGCTAGTATTGATTTGATGCAAAGGTTGAATTAGGGGTGAAAGTTGGGTGAGAATGGACAAGGCAGATGATAAGATATCCAGAACTGATATGTGCAAACATATTCTGGAGCTGACTGGCTGTAGTGTACGAGGTGAGTTTTCAAGCACTCGCAGATGGAGACTCCTCAGATCTAGGGCAGAGTTCCAGAGATGAGTAGATTCTCTCCCCTCAGAGAAGAGAGTATAGATCTTGGAAATCTGGGATTGAAGAAGCTGGCCCAGAATTGGGAGGCAGATAGTTAGATGTCTGAGGTAGGTGTATATTTCCTTCTTCTGTGATTTACATTATCAAGGCTTTTAAGTTTTATCCAACAGAGAGGACACTTATTAAAATGTAATAATAATAATAGCTAACATGTATATTTCTTAAAGGTTTGCTCTTTACATACCTGAGCAATTATTTTTATTATGTAGACCTTGTTTGAATGAAAACCTCCAATGCCCCTTGAAAAGCAACCCTTGCATTCATTGAGGAGGGAGAAAATTTCTTTGTAAAAACATGTAAAAACCTTGCAAACAGAGACTATTTACTTTTTCTCTGTGTATGCTAGTTCCTAAAGCAATGCTAGTTCATCAAGGATTCTTCCTGTGTGCTTGTAGAATTGAATTGAACTGAAAAAAAGCTAGTCTGAAAACAGTTCCAAGTATGGACTATAGCCTGCTGGTTTATGAAAGCTTATAACTTCATTAGCATTTCCCCCAATGTGGGAGACCTTAAAAATCCTATCCAAATAGTTTTAAAAATTTTTTTTAAAAAAAAGTAAGAGACAACAGATAATGTCAGTATATGAGTTTGAGTTATTCCCCCCATCCCACCCCACTCCCATGCCAGGAAGGGCAAAAACTTTAACTAACATAAAGCAATGGGGAGCTAAAAAACCTTTAGAAGGGTTCATTCTGAGTGTTTGACCTAGATTTATCTTGACCCAAACCTTCCTAGTTAAATACAGATTGGAAAAGAGTGTTTTGTTGCTCTTCTGGGTCTCAGTACCTTCCTTTGCCTTGACACACTTGATATAGCTCAGCCAGCTCAAGCCAGACTCCAGGAACATTATCTTTCCACAAAAAGATATCTTTACTAGGAAGCCAAAAAATAAATAATAAGGTGGATTTGTGTGTTTTTTTTTCCTTCAGAATGAGCCAGAGCTATTTCCATTATTTTGAAAACTAAAGCCATCAGAATGAGATATTACCTGTTTGCAAAAGGAGAAAAACACAACCTTGGGTATATATGAGGTTCACTTTCATCTAATAGTGTTAATATAAATCCTTGCTGTTCTAATCCTGCAAAAGAAAATTAAAACTATGAGTATAAAATATCGAAGGGCCTCATGTTATAATGACCTCTCTGGCCCCGCTTTGCTCCTCTCCCCCCCACCTAACTTTTACATCCTCCCCCCACCCCTGACATAATAAGCCTGCCACCACTAATGTTATCAAGTAGCAATTGTGCCTAATTGGCAGGGAGGTGACAGACCATTCTGGTAATGTTGTGAAACTGTAAGAAAGGAGGAGTGAGAACATTCACAGGCCCAGCAGTAATTAGCCACTAATTTGGCCTGTTTGTGTGGGGACAGCTCATTAGAGCCCTTAAGAAACCTCCGAATAAAGAGAGAGAGAAGGGAGGAGGTAAGGTTAAATAATTAGTGTTCAGCAGATTTTTTTTAAAGATTCAAAGAATAGGATTGGGGCTTGGGGAGAGAATGTGACTAGGGTATCAATAAAGAGATGGGATAGTGTTCTGAACTGGGTTTTATGTTTTTGAGGGAGTATAGGTATACAAGAGTCCTAAATTGTGGCATGAAGAAATGATATGTCATTTTTATTACAGGAGTGCAATTATGACCTTGCTCATCATCTAACATTTTATGATGCCAATTTCATGCTAACCATGAGATTTATCCATTTGGGATAAAAGAAGGGGATTACTGAGAAGGATTCCACTTTTTATTAAATAATTTATATGAAGGTTCAGAATGATTTCATTATTAACATATAGCAGCTTGATGTTTGCAAATTAGATACATAGATGGATAAATGTACACGTATCTAGACATATAAATAGTCTGTACTCTTTAGTACAGACTATTTATATGCCTCACTTTCATGGGTGCAAGGAATGTAGAGAAAGGAAACTCCCTACCAGTACAAATTAGCTCGTGTTCTGTAATTTGTAATCTTAAAAAGTTGCCTGGGGCATTGATAAATCTATCAAAGTGACTTTCCCAAGGACATGTGGCCACGCTGTCACACATAAACACATATATTTACATGCATACATGTACATGCAGCATTGTGGAAATATTACTTCATAGGTATTAGAAGAGCTATTCTTTTTTAATGTATTTTAATTTATTTGATTAAATATTTCCCAATTAATTTTTACAAATTTTTAATTTTTTAAAATTTTTAGTTCCAAATTCTTTCCCTCCCTATTCCATGAGAAGGCAAGCAATATGATATCAATTATATGTCCTCAGCAAAGGAGACCGATAGATAGGAAAATAATTAAGCCAGAGTAGTCATGAAAACCCAGAGAAGAGGTGTCAAAGTTAGCAGCGACTACCAAGAGGTCATCAAGGCTGAAGATTTAGAAAACATCATCAGATATGACAGTTAAAAGATCAGTGGTAACTCTGAAGTAAGCAATTTCAATCAAAAGATAAGGTTTTATGTCAGTTTAAAGGGCTGAGAAGTGAGTGAGAGGAGAAAAAGTAGAAGAAATGAGTGTAGACTGTTTTTTTTTTCCCTAGAATGTCTCCAAACACTGGACTACAACCTATAATCTCATCAATTTGGTTGTAGAGTTCATCAAATTGGTCACCTCCTCAGTCAGCTCATACCTATTTAGAAAACCAAAGTAACATGCTGAAAATTTTTTTTTACTTCACATTTGATCCTCTTTAAAATTCTTAATTAAATCTCTCTGTCTCTCTGTCTCTTTCTCTCTCTGTCTCTCTCTGTCTCTGTCTGTCTGTCTGTCTGTCTGTCTGTCTGTCTCTCTCTCTCTCTCTCTCTCTCTCTTTCTCTCTCTGTCTCCCTCTTTCTGTCTCTTTTTCTCCTTCTTCCTAGTTTTGAACATTGTCTCAAAGGGCAAATATAAAATGGAACACCAGCATTTTATTTGGCTGTCTATTAAAGACCGACTGTTTCACTGGCACTTAATGCTTCATAAACTGGGAAGCTACTTTAGAGTGTGAGTGTACCTGAAGGTTAACTTGACTCACTCTGAATCAGGGTGGATATGATGGGCCTATGTTTTTGGTCAACCGTCTCCTCACTATGCCAATTATAGTCTATTTATCTGGTCATCATCCTCATCTCTGCCTCAGCTTTCTTAGAACCTGCCTTTGATAGATGAATTGTGATTTCATCTTGCTTGAAACTAGACATCCATCTCACTTCATGGCTGTCTCCATACGATCTTTTTGTGCTTATGACTCCCTTCTGCCTCCAAGCCCTCTTTCAGCTCTCTTCCATTTCTTATCTTGTTCCATTAGAATGAAAACTTGTTTTGAAGAACACTTGGCACATTGTGTTTATTCTCTATCTATCTATCTAGCATCTATCTATCATCTATCAATAAATCTATTTACTCTAACTATCATCTATCAATGTAACTACCTCTCCCTCTTTCTACCATCTATTCCACCTCTCTTTCTCTGTCTCTTCTCCCTGTTCTCCTCTTCTCTCTTTCTCATCTCTCTACTATCTTCTCTTCCTCATTCTCTTCTTCTTCTCTCCCTCTTCTTCTTCCTCTCTCTCTCTCTCTCTCTCTCTCTCTCGTTCTGAAAACAGGAGAAACACCAGCTATCTCTTTAGGAAAATGCCCAAATCATAGTCATTGCTATGGCGGATTTTTAAAAATCAATATTCTTGATAAAAGTTATAATATCTTAGACTTAAAGATACAAGGCATCTAATTCAATCCCCTCCTTTTATAGACCAAGAAAATTAGACCCAGAGAAGTTAATCAGCTTATTCAAATTTAGAGTCAGAGTTAGTTTAACAGGTCCTCTCCAAACCTATTGCCTTGTTCTCTATGCCAAGGTACTTCTTAAAGTCTCCAGCCTTAGTCACTTAGTGACCTTATTATCCTTTGTAAATTTCATGATAAGCATTGCACTTTTAATTAGTCCATGGAATTACCCAATTTTTATTTGCTTTGTCTCTTCATAGTTTGTCTGCTGCCATCATCTTTGTTATCAAAATTGTCAGTGCCTCCCTACGGATATTTTTTTCTACCAGCCTCATGAATGACTGAAGTAGAACATCTGCTCTGGCATCCTGGAGTCATCTATTCTCATTAGTTGACCACCCTGGTAGAGCAGGGTTGTGATAAATTTGGCTTTTAAACCAGAGAGTGACTGTACCCTCAGTCCTCTTCATTGAAACTTGTGAAAATATCACCCTGTAATCTGGACTATGAAACTTGGGCAGCACAAATGCCATTTGGGTATTCAGTTATAACTTCAACAAAAGAAATGTGTTGACCTCAAGAAAAATTATTTTCAGGAAGGAATTCATTCACTTTTCAATCTTGCCTGACTCTTTGTGACCCCATTTGGGGTTTCCTTTGAGAAGATACTGGAGTGGTTTGCCATTTCCTTCTCTAGTTCATTTTACAGATGAGGTAACTGAGGCAAATAGAGTGAAGTGACTTGTAGTAAGGTTCAGAGGCCACATTTGAATTCAGATCTTCCTGACTCCAGGCCTGGCGTTTTAGCTACTGTGTCACCTAGTTGTCAAAAAGAATAATAAAAATACTAAATTTCCCCCTCAAGGATCAAAATATCTGATTACCTGATTCTTTTAAAGACCTCAAGTTCTATCTTAATTTTTCTCTCTCTTGGTGTCTATCACAAAGGTCTCCTGCAGCCAACTCAAATATGCTCAGGAAAATCCCTTGTCTAATTTTCAGTGTGTTCAGACCTCAGAAATCCAAACTTTATTTATTGTTTTTTGGATTGTCAAGACTTAAGAAAGTGATAGAGAACACTTTAATAAATGCAAATTAACACTAAAAATATATTATGCATATTTTTTTGAGAACCAGTTATCAAACATTTACCAGCTTACCACTGAGAGAATTAAACCCACAAATTCATAGCTTTAAAAGGGCAAAAACAAATGAGTTAACAAGTTGTTTTTTTTTCTTCTTCTATATCTCTGTCCACATATCCCCAAGTTCAGCAATATTTGGTCTTATTTTCCTTTTTTTCTTCAAGTCTGACTGGAAAAAGCAATTAGATCTAAGCAATTATATGCATAGGCAATCCATGCTGCACTTGACATAATTGTGAAGTCATTAAGGGATCAATTATCAAGATATCTGAAGCAGGAGAAGATACCAGACACTTGGAGAAATCTCAGACTTATTATCCTAAAAAGGCAGCTAAAATTATCATTAACTACCAACCTATGCATTCATTTTCCATATCCACAAAGTTTATATGAGAAAAGTCTACACATGAAGAGCATTCTATCATTAGAAAGGAATAAATAAGCCTTTGAAAATATTATTTTTCAAGAGACCGCATCTTTAGAGACATAACTGACTTGAAAGTGTAGAGAGAATAATGGCAAAGAATTGGAAATTGAGGGGATGCCTATCAATTGGGGAATGGCTGAACAAGTCATGATATATGAATGGAATGGAATGCTATTGTGCTATAAGAAATGATGAACAGGCAGACTTCAGAAAAATCTGGAAAGACTTATATGAACTGATACTGAGTAAAGTGAGCAGAACCAGGAGAATATTGTATTCAGTTACAGCTACATTGTATGATGACTAACTTTGATAGACTTAGCTCTTCTCAGCAATGTGAGGTTCTAAAACAACTCCAAAGGGTTCATCATGGAAAATACTTTCCACATTCAAAGAACTACAGAGTCTGAATGCAGGTTCAAGTACACTATTTGCTCTCCCTCCCTCCCTCTCTCTCTCTCTCTCTCTCTCTCTCTCTCTCTCTCTCTCTCTCTCTCTTTCTTCTTTCTCGTGGTTCATCCCATCGCTTCTAATTCTTCTTTACAACATGACTAATGTGAAAATGTTTAAAATGAATGTATGTGTAGAGCCTCTATCAGATTACACACTGTCTTAGGGGGGAGGGAAGAGAGGCGGAGAAAATTTAAAACTCAAAAGCTTGTGGAACTGAATGCTGAAAACTAAAAATAAATTAATTAAAAAAGAAAGATATAGCGAATAGCTATAACTAGCACTAATCAGCTGTTTATGGTTTGCAAAGTCTTTTATAGATATTATCTAATTTCAACCTCACAAGAACCCTGAGAAGTAAATGCTTTATTATCCCCATTTGACAGATGAGGTAACCAAGACAGATGGAGTTTAAGTGAATTGACCAAGGTCATACAGACAGATCAATGATCCTGTGATTTTTAATATCAAGTGAGATAAGTAGTATCTTCTCATAAATCCAACCCCATAAAAAAGTAATACATTCTCATAAATCGACTTAGGTTTGTCCACCTTCTTACATAAATCTATTTGACTCCAGTAAGTTTATAATGTCATTTGTCATGCTCTTGAAATACCATGGGCGTGGCACATCCAATTGCCCCCACCTACCTATGATATCATTTTCCTTCTCCCTTTGGACAAATAGCTAAATGATGGTAGACATAGCTTATTTGTTTGGTAGGAGCTTTGAGAACTTACTACTGAGGTATAGATAAAATGGAAGACATCTGCTGATCAATAGTGTTTGTCATGCCTGGAGTGTTAGCACAACTATGATGGGGGAAGGGGAAGGGAAGAAGACTGAGGCTGGTGGATTGCTTCTGTTGGGTAAGTCTGAGTTGCAAGAGGACTAAAGTTAAATGGATATCTGCATTAAATCTGGCACTAATACGCAGAGTCCCTGGTATTGGAAAGGCAAAGAAAGCATTATTGTCTTATGAGATATTTGATAATTTTACATTGCAATGCTCATGGCAAACATTTACCAGAAGATGATCATGAAAATAATTGCAGCATGGGTACCAACATCAGCAGCAGACGTTGAAAAAGTAGACGAATTTTCCAAACTTGATGAGATCTTGTGACTTCATTGAAATGTCTGAGTAGGTAACATAAGATAAAAGCAATATTGGAAGGCATGGGTTATAAGAAGGAATAAGAGGGGCCAAAGATTTATAGACTTCATAAAGACTTCTTGTTTCCTCTTCATTTAACACATTATTCAAGAAAGTGTCTGTAGATGCTAGACATGATGAACACCAAAAACATCACAGAAATGAAATTTATAATATTTTGACTATTTCTATGTCAACCTGAATTAATTGTTTTGTACACTTAGATTACCACCTTTTATGGCAAGGATCTGAATTTGTATGAACCTAGAAGAAAAACAATGAGAAAAAGTTGTGTAGTGCAAGTGAATAATAATAATAATAATAATAATAATAATAATAATAATAACAGCTAGGAGTTAGGTAGTGCTTTAACTTTTGCAAAGAACTTTACAAGCGTTATCTTATTTGATCCTCACAACAGACTGTGAGGTAAGTGCTTTTATTTTCCCTGTTTTATAATTGAGGAAACTGAGGCAAACAGGTTTAATGTCTTGCCCAGGGTCACACAGCTAGTAAGTCTCTGAAACTAGATTTGAACTTTCATCTTCTAGGTTCCAGGTCTAGCACCTTATCTACTATGCTACCAGCTTTCTCTATGCAACTTGAAACAATTAAATTCTGACAATTAAATTAAGATCATGAAAAATAAGTGATAAGTACTGATTATTTAATATCATGTATATATTTAGTCTATGAAATCCAATTACCACAACAAGGAAAGAAAAACAGACTAAAATCATCTTAGTCATCAAACTCGTAATTCACTTTCCATGCAGAGAGAGATGGTGTCCCAAATCAACAAGTTAGAATATAAACTCATCTGTAAAATGTTATGAAGAATGACAGAAGATTATGAACAGCATCACCTAATAAAATAGGGAGAATAAAATGTAAAGGGAAAAAGCAATTTAAGGAAAGCTGCAAAAGAGGTTGAACTAAGCAAAATCATACTGAATGCATGTAATAATAAAAATTGAAAGAGAACAACATGTAAAAGAAAAATGGAAAAGATCTGCAAAGACTTTTTTAAAAAAAGAAAAAAAATGGCATTTTTAACCATCCAAGAAAAGAGAGCCACCACATTTGTACTTTAACATCCTGGTCCCAGATGTGTTAATTAAGTAGCTGCAACATTTTAAAAAAGGGTGGAAAAGCATCCAGAATAGACTAATTGTGAGCCAGGTCATATGGAACCACTGCGAGGGAACTGAGGCATTTGTTCACAAAATATCTAACATATACTATGCAAAAGCTTTGGGAAAAAATGGATTTTATTGTTATTGAAAAAATGGCAACCAGGAATACATGAACAACTTCTGAGTTTTGTGTCTGCATTTTCATCTATATGATATTTTTGTGGGAATCATTTTTACAAGAATGAATGGCATCTTTGATGAGAGTATCAGTATGGGATAGACAGGCTGTAGCAAATGATATGACACTATAGATCATATTTTTCTGCCACACAATTGACTAAAAATGTAGACAGTACAAAATCCCATTGTGCTTATTATTTTATGAATATTTTTGAAAGCATTTGGATAGTTGGGAAAGTATTGTCACTTTCTTCCTCACAAAGTAGCTCCCATCCTTACATCAAAGTCATTTAAGATTCTTTAAAAGATGTAACAACAGATAAACATGTTCTATGACTCTCTAATTATAAACTCATGAGGGGCATAAAACATGGAGACATATACTCAAATAGGATATTTGCGACTAGAAATGACAAGATTTAACACAGAATCTCAATAAAAAATGGATTCTTCAAAAATGGTGAGATGCACTAGATAGCCTTTTTTATGTATGCAACCAATGTATTGATTGCATCATGTCCTTGTACATTGCAAAGCCTCTTAGAATAGATCTACAATCATTCAAAAGGATTTGGCCTAGACATCCACAGAGAGACAAAGAAAAAAAACAAGTGGATGAAGAATATTATCCAAATTCATGTAATGGATTGACAGCCCATAGAGCTTATGTCAGGACAGACTGGACAAATAGACAATTGATTTGGACTCAGGATTAAAAAGAAGGCATAGAACAGACTAGGTTGCCTTCAAGAAATTGCAAAGCTACTTTAGTGACTTATATAAACAAAGGTCAAAATATGCCACAATTCTACCAGTGTTATTATATGACTGTGAAACATAGAGCACAACAGTTTCTGAAGAAATGAAAATGAATATAGCAGAGAAGGTGATCTAGGTAGTGGGAGAAGTGTGTGCACATGGTGGGCATGAGCAGGATAAATGTAATCAGTGAGAAACTTTAAAGAATACAAACAAATGAAATTACCAGGGAATAGTACCATAGAAAAAAGATGGGTAGGTGATCTTGGTATCTGTGTATGTATGTCTATGTATAAATGTGTCTGTGTTTGTGGTGGGGAGAGGTGTTAAGCCTGATTTGCCCACTGGCATCATTAAAATGACAGATAGGTAGTACAGTGGAAAGAGTGCCGGGCCTGGAGTCAGAAGGACTTCACTTCATGAGTTCAAATCTGACCTCAGACACTGACTAGATGTGTGACTCTGGGCAAGTCACTTAACCCTGTTTGCCCCAGTTCTTCATCTGTAAAATAAGCTGGAGAAGGAAATGGCAAAGCATTCTAGTATCTTTGCCAAGAAAACTCCAAATGAGTTTAGACATGACTGATAAATGAGAGAGGGACATGACTGAAACAACTAAACCACAACAAGATTCTTAAAATGAAAGGAGAAAGAAAGAAAAGTCTCAGCACACTGAGTGAACCACCTGTGCTGAATTTATGGGAGGGCATAGATAAGAATCACAGTGGATGGGCAGACATAGTTGGATTTCTATTTGTATCACTGGAGGAACATCCAAATAAATGGAATCACGTACTTATTTAGGGAGTTAACAATAGTGTGAATGAAGACATAGAGAAAGGAAAAGCTAGATGTGTTGGACAAGGGCATTATAGATTAGTTCATCTCTTTTCAGTGAAATAAGGAGAGTAAACTCAGATAAGGCTGGAGAGATAGAGCCCCATCACATAATCAAGGAGTATGACTATCAGGGAAAAGAACTTGAATTTAAGATAGGAATAGAGAGTTGCTGAAGATTTTTGAACAAAGAGGTCACGATAATGAAATTTATTCATGAGGAATATAAGCCTAGCAGCAGTAGGAAGAATTGTTGTTGTGTTTGACTTCCATTCTTGTAGATGACCATGACATCAGAGAGATGATGACATGACTTGCATGACTTTGATTTGAGTGGAGGAGTGCCGTGTAAGGTCACCAGCCTCACTTTCTCCTCCACAGCCATCTGGGTCCAGGGGCCTGATATTTACCAGTACGACTGGAGATGGCTCAGGATGCAATGGAAGACCCTGGCCCTTTCAGGTTAAGGTCTCTTCAGGTTCTCACTTTGAGTGAGGTAACGACACCCATTCAGTGAATAGGCCCCTTAAAGAAATGAGTTAAGGGATGGCCCCTTTAATTAACAGAAAAAAATTACACTGAAAGGGGAAGACCCTCAGGGTTGCTGGCTAAAAGAAAAAAGGTTACTAATTACATTCTCTCTGAACCAAGAGGGCCCCAAAATTTGCCATTAAGTGGTGCTTGGGCAGGGACCTATTGCTGGCAAACTAAAGAAGAAAGAGAATATTGGTGGGAAAACCTAACAGGAGGCCATCATAATGATCAAGAGTGCTTTATTTTGAAAATTTCATAGATAGACATTGCAACTCAATAGAACAATCAAATTGGATTTCCAATGGTGGTAATGTGTTTCTGGTTTTGTTGATCCATCCTCATTTTGTCATTCATTTCCGTGGTTGCCAGTGGTGAATATCTGTGAAATGACTACCTTAAGGTAGTGGTACACTGTCCTAACTAGCCTCTGTCTACCTAATTACATTTTTGTTGTTCAATCGTCTTTCAGTCATGTTCAACTCTTTGTGACAGCATTTGGGGTTTTCTTGGAAAAGACACTGGAATGGTTTGCTATTTTCTTTTCCAGCTCATTTTACAGATGAGGAAACTAAGGCAAACAAGATTAAGCAACTTGCCCAAGGTCACCCAGCTACTAAGTGTCTGAGGCCAGATTTGAACTCTGGAATATGAGTCTTTCAGATTTCCAGTGTAGAGCTCTATCCACTGCATCTAGCTGGCAACCCTTAATTATATACTCTAAGTAAACTACCCAGTCAAGCATAAGCACATCTTGCTAGTATAAAATAAGAAATGATTAGTTTGTTAGCTATTTCTTGAAAAGATATTTTAACTGATTGAACTCAGAGTGGGAAAATCTCCAACTGCTTTGAATAATATATCCAGTCTTTTATATATATTTTTTCCAAAATCTAAAATCACCACTAGTTTACTTGTTCATGAAACTTTTTTTATAGTTTTCCAAACGTGCCCTCTTTTCAATCTAAAAGATGTGTCTCATTACTTCAATTCCAGATGGCAAATCACACCCTGCAAGTACATATTATAAAACATAAGAAGAAGATTTTAAAGGGGTTTTTCTCTGGAATTCCTGAATTCATTTTAAATCTGTCAACAATGTGGTCAAGTGGAGCAGAGGCAGTTGTGTAACTTCCACACCACAGCCTCATTCTTCACAAAAAGTTCCATCTGATGTCAGTTTGAGGACAGAAGAAATACAAAGGGCACTCAGGGGAATGAGAATATGGTGCCTGAAGCACTGTGAATCTAACAATTTTTCCCTGAGGATGATTCACATCTAAAAGTGAGAGCTTCCATGTTCCTGTGAAAAGTGCATTTCAATTTGATATATATATATATTAATTTGAGAAAAAAAACAATGAAGTTTCACTTTTTAAAACCAGGTTTCCTGAGAATGTATGTGTATGCACACACACACACACAAAGATACACACGCACACAAGCAATGTGATTTTTCACTTCAATATGACTTGTCTTTGTTTTGAAGCCCTATTCCATCAAAAGGAGAGAAAATAGCTCACACACTTTTGTTAATGGATGTGCTGGGAGGGAATCCACCCAAACACACAGCACTCAGGAGATCTGAAAAAGAGCTTTGTCCAAAAGCATGATTAAGCAAACTTAAAGATCTAAGGGGGGAGAATTGCGTTAGACAGTATTTTGAAAACAGGCGTTTGAAAAATATTTTTCCATTTTTAAAATAGGATAACTATTTGCCAAATGTTTAAGTTGGGTGACTGCTACAATATTTAAATTTTTGTATGAAATTAGCAGTCTTTTGGCAAAAAAATTTACACAAGACAACTGCCAGATCAAAATACATACACTCAATCTGTCCTTTAGCTCACCACTCATCCCCTCCTCCTCTGTTTTTTTAAGTGCTGTACTCTCATCTTTCTTTGCCTTTTCATCCAAATAAAAGATGTGTTTTTAACAGAAAGTAAAAGAAACTTTGAATGTGTGATGACTGATAAAATGATTAATCAAAGAAGATTATGAGTGTATAGAGAGATTGTGACACAATCCCTTTAATTCCATGACTTTCCCTTGAAATTTGGCATATATAGATGAGAATTTATTTGGGTAACATCATATATGCTTTTAAAAACTGAAGCATTTAATTTTTTTTCTTTTTATCATCTCTCAATACCATATTCTGTTTGATGATGAGGAAAATGGAAGGTAAAATTACTGAGGGAAAATTGTGGTTCTTGCTTCAAAAACCAAAACAAAACAACACTACGCTCTAGCTTTTACTCTCTTCTGCAGAATCACAAATATAATGTTCATCTTGGACCCCATGTTTTTCTTCTTTGGTCATCATCTTATTCAGTTAAGATGCCATGATAGATTTTGCTGAACTGGGTATGATATACCTACTACTTCATTGTCTCTCTCTGAGGTCAGAAAATGTCAATGAAGGTTTGATTGCACTTCATGACGTGAATCTGACTTTAGAGCATCAAATAATCAACTAATAAGCATTTATTAGGTATCTATCATGTGGTAGGTTCTCCCCTGGTATCCCACCATATCCAGGGCCATCTTCTGTCATTCTGATCTATATCTCATCACTGGACCCAGATGGATCTGGAAGAGAAAATGAGGCTGGAGACTCTGAAGCCCTATATCACTTAAGCCCAATTCACTTGCAGGTCATGGCATCACCTTTCTGATGCCATGGTCCTCTTCAAGAAGGTAGGATAGGGGGGCGGAGCCAAGATGGCGGCTGGGAAGCAGTGACTGGCGTGAGCTCCCCACCAAGTTCCTCCAAAAACCTATAAAACAATGGCTCTGAACCAATTTTAGAGCTGCAGAACCCACAAAGTGGCAGAGGGAAGCAGGGCTCCATGGCAGGACAGCCTGGATGGTCTCTGGGCAAGGTCGGTCCCACACGGACCTCCCAGCCCCCAGCCTAGGGGAGCGGAGCTGAACGCAGCGCGCACAGCGGGAACAGACCAGACACGGACCTACCAGACCAGGAGACGAGCGGAAAGTGCCCTGGCATCCCGAAATACCGAGCTGTGGCATGTACCAGACCTCTCAACCCACAAAGAGCAAAGACAGCAGAGAAGGTTAGTGGGAAAAGCTGTGTGACTGAGTTTGCAGTTCCGGCCACTTGCCCCTGGGGCACGGGAGGTGGGGCAGCTTTAGAACTAGGCTGCAGTTGCTTCTGGCCCCAGGCCCACAGG
>CM053622.1:373321646-373351646 GCA_028646595.1 Phalanger gymnotis
TCCTTCCTTCCTTCCTTCCTTCCTTCCTTCCTTCCTTCCTTCCTTCCTTTCTTTCTTTCTTCTTTTCTTCCTTTCTTTCTTTCTTCCTCCAGAAGAGAAAGTGAGGCTAGTGACTTTGCACAGCCCTCCCTCACTTATATCCAATTACTTGCATGTCATGGCATTACCTCCTTGATATCCTGGTTCTCTTCCAGAATAAAGACAAATAATAGCAACAGGTTCTTAGATGTTGGAGATAAAGAATGAAACTCCCTACTTGCAAGGTATTTGCATTCTAAAGAGGAAGAAAACAAGTATGTATATCAATATTTATAGTATAAATAGAAAGTCAATAAATAGAAAGTCAATAAATACATGGTAATTGGGGGCAGGGGCATGAGCAGTTTTACTTAAACTGCATCAAGATGGACTCTATGAGGCAAAGGTGAGAAGGGAGTGCATTCCAGAATGTGGGGTGGGGACAGTAAGGTGGATGACTAATGAAAAGGCATGGGAGATAGAAGATGGAGTGAGGAACAGAGATAATGACAATTTGACTAGGACATAAGGGGTAGGAGCAATTTCCAATGAGGCTGGAAAGATAGATTAGGTCCAAGGCTTTAAAAGCTAAAGAAAGGAGTTTATATTTTATTTTAGAAGCATTAGGCATTAAAGAGTCACTGGGATGATTGAATGGAAGAATGATCAGGCCAGATCACTTAAGAAAAATTACTTTAGCAGCAGAAGGTAAAAGGAACTAGATACTATGCAGCATCACGGAAAGAAAACTAAATTTGGAATTAGGAGACCCAGAGATCTTGGCTCCACTGTTATACCACTTTTGTGACTGTGGCCAAGTCATTTCTGTTCCCTGACTCCCATTTCCTCTTCTGGGACTAGAAATAAGCATCTGTCTGTCTATCTATCTATCTATCTATCTATCTATCTATCTATCTATCTATCTATCTAAAACCAACTACGTTAAATAGAATAATATATACATTATATGTGATATTTTATATTATATAAAATTATATACTCATGTATGTGTCTATATACATAGACACATATATATGTAATTTGTATGTGATGTATATGTGTATGTGTATATATGTATGTATACATACATATACACGTACATATATATATTCCTGTATTTCAGTACAATGTCTTTCATATTTAAATTTTGTATCAGGGTACTATCTGTGCGTGTGTGTATAGTGACGGTGTGTGTGTGTGGGGGGGGGGGGTTATCTACCAAAATAACACATGTATATATCTATATATAGTGTGTACCTAAATATACACATATATATTGTTATGCCGAAAAAAGCGAGCAAGACCTGGATATAAATTTTGATGTGGATTTATTCAAGTGCGAGACTGTTTAGAGTGAGGACTCAAATCGAACAGCCCCAAACAGGGGTAGGGTCAGGGTATTTAAAGGGAAAAAACACAAACTGATTTCCATAGAGGTGGGAACGCAAACAGTGGGGCAAGCTGGGGCAGGATTATTTCTGTGGAGCTGGAAGCACAAACTGTGGGGCAAGCTGGGGCAAGATGGAGGATAAACCGGGGGACAGGGCACAACAATATGAAAGAAATTATATCGAAATACAGTGATATACATATAACATAAATTATATATATACACATATATATACTTATATGTATATTTCACATGTAAATTTTATCCATACACTTATCCTATAATCCTATTGCTCAGAAATGTTTACTAATGTCTCATTTCCTACCAAATAAAGTCATAGAATTTCAGGGTCTTAGAATTTGAAGTGAGCACAGAGGTTTCCATATAGCAGTCGCATATATATTATACATTAAAATGGCTGTCCAGTCTTACCTTGAAACAATTCATTATAAGGCAATTCCTTAACTAGCTGTAGTCTAGAAGTTGCCTCTTCCCAAGGCAAGCCCATTTCCCATTTGTATGCCTCTGATCATTAGGAAGTTGTTCCTAATCAATCCTAAATCTACTTTACAGCTTCTGCTTCTTGTTCCCAATTCTTAGTCCTCTAGGACCAGGTAAAACAAATCAAATCACTCTTCCACATGCAAGTCATTCTGTTATTTGAAGAGAGCTCTTCGTATAGAAGTCCTAAGACTTCTGTTTGAGGTAAACATCCCTGTTTTCATCAACCCATCCTCAGATGTCATATGAACCAATCCTGTTGACCTTTTGATCATCCTCTTCTACCTGTTCTCCAATTTATGTCTTTTCTAACATGTGACAGCTAGAACTAAAGTACCGTGTTCTTAATTTGGTCTGACCCAGGCATAATGAAATAGATGTATTGCCTCCCTTTTAATAATAGCTAACATTTTTGTAGCATTTTAAGGTTTATAAACTCTACTATTGTATATATCACCTCGTCCTATCTTCACAATAACCCTAGGTCATGGGTACTATTATATAATTGCCATTTTTCAGATGAAGAAACTGAGGTAGGCAAAGGTTTAATGACTTGCACAGGCCACATGGTTACCATTTGAAGCAGGATCTGAACTCAGGTCTTCCTGACTTCAAGTCCAGGACTCTCTCCACTGTACCACCAATCTGCCTCTTCTTGAGTACCATGCCTCTCTTAATGTAGTTTAGGATAACGCTGGCATTTTTGCCTTTCTATATTTTATTACAGAGTCATGTTGAACTAGCAACATCTAAATCTTTTTTCACAAGAACCATTTTCTAGCTATGTCTCCCTCAGGCTGTACTTTTACAGTTGATTCTTTAGACCTAGGTATAAAATATTTGTACCTGTTAAATATCTTCTTCCTAAAATAAGGTCATTCCTTTGACCTACTAAGATCTTTAGGGGTCACCCTAAGCATTTGCTCTTGCTTCCAGTTTTGTATTATTTATGAATACAAGCATGCCATCAATATATTCTTCTAATAAACATATTAAACCTTCTACTCATTTATTTTTTTAATTTATTTTTTGCAAGGCAATTGGGATTGAATGACTTGCCCAGGATCACACAGCTAGATAAGTGTTAAATGTCTGAGGCCAGATTAAAATCAGATCCAGTACTCTATGTACTGTGTCACCTAGCAGTCCCTAAACCTCTACTTTTAAAGAATAATTGGTACCAATACTACATTATCCTCAAAGATTAAAAAAAGGCATTCTGCCATGATTTTTATTCAAAAATTTAGTCTGTTATTTAAACCAGAAATGGATAAAGCAAAAAACAAAAACAATTATCAATCAATAAAATGATAGACATTAATTAATTAATGTATTAATAATTAATCAGCATAGTTAACCACATTAAAAAAACAACAACAAAATTATCATTATCTGAAAGAACAGAAAAACAACAACCTTAGAGCAAGTATAATCTTCATTTTTAAAAAAAGCCTAAGAGGAACTTTTTGACATCCTAAAGTTTGTATCAAAAACCAAAAGCAGATACAGGTATAAAATAAGGATGCCAACACTCCCTAATTTAATTGGAAAGAGTTGTAGAAATTCTAGCAATAGAAATGAGGCAAGAGAGATAAACCAAAGGCATGAAGATAGATGAACAGACAATAACCCAGTCCTTCCTCACTAAAGATATGATTGTTTACTTGGAAAAAGTTAGAAAATAAGCAAAGTTAACTAGATGATAATAACAAGTTCATCAAAGTGGGAAACTAGAAAATATACCCACAAATTAAGTGGAAATATAATAATATTATATTACATATTATGGATATAATAATAATGTCCAAGGAAACTCCATTCAAAACAACTACAAAATGCATGAAATATGTGGAGCTCAATCTACCAAAGCAATAGATTACATAGATTAAGTTAAAAAGTTCTTTTTTTAAAAAATTACATAGCTCAAAAATTGTCATTGCTTATGGTTACAAAAGTACAAAAGTTTATTCAAAATTTTAACAATATGCCAATGAAATTATCAAAAGGATAATTTATAAAAATCAGTAAAATGATAGCAAAGTTCATTTATAAAGAGAAAAGTTTATAAAAATGAGAGAACAAGGGCTATTTGCATTTGCAGACCCCAAAATACATTAGAAGGTAGCAGGCATCAGAACTATTTAATATTTGCTAAACAAAATGAGAAATAGATCACTGGAACATAGCAGAAAAGGAAGAATTAGAAACTATGGAATTCAATGAACCTATGTTTGATAAACATTAAAACATAAATAACTTTGGAAAGCACACCTTATTTCATAATAACTGCTGGGGAAACTATAAATCAATCTGACAGAAATTAGGCTGAAAACAACCTATTACACAATATTCCATAATAAATTTGAAATGGATATATGACCTTAATATTATAGATCAAACCATAAAAATACGAACAGATCATATCCCTTTCACAATTATATGTAGATATATTCTTTTTAAGTTTTTTTTTATTTTACCAGAACACAAATACAAAATAGAAAAAAGAAACGAACATATCATAAACTTAAATATTGAAACTTAAATGTAAAGTAAGAAAGAAAAAAATACCATGTCATGTACATAGCAGAACGTAGGAGAGGATTTAAAATATGGAACAATAAATCTTCATTCCAAGAAAGCCTGTATGATAAATAATACACCTTGTGTTGAGAATTTTCCATCTTTGCTTTCCTGTGTTTTCTTTTCTCTGCTGTGCACTTCTTAACTTTGTTGTTTTTCTCCTCCCCCCACCCCCAAAGGCTACAATATAATTTAGATATTTCTTGATATATACATAGACACACAGATATATACATACACTTATGCATGTATGCATGCATATATAGACATATACTTCCCCAAACATAATCTACTCTTGGTCTTTGTTTTTTATGTTTGTACATATCTTTCATTTCTTATCCTTCCTGCCTCCTCTACTTTACTTCTACCTGCTACATCACCTTCCTATTACTTGCCTACCCCCCTCCTCCACCAACCATCCTGCCCTCCTATCATTTGCCTTTGCCCCTCTAAGGATCCCTTCCCTATCCCCCCATTCCCATTAATGTAAACTCCCTTTACCTATTCCCTCAATCTCCTCTCTAAAATTCCCTCCCTTGTCTCAATCCCTCTCTTGTCCTTTCCCCCCTCACTATACCCCTACCATTTTATTTCTTCTAAATTTAGAAGACTTTTATATTCTTGTAAATATATATATACATATATATGTACACACATATATATATATATATATGTATATGTATTGTTCCCTCTTAAACCCATTCCCGATGAAAGTAGGTTACCAGAACTACCAGCCCTCCTCCCCCATCTAAATCCTCTGTATCCTTTCTTCTTCTTGTACCTCTTTTGTTTAAAATAGTTACTGTTTTTAGTTGTTTCTAAATAGTTTTACTTTTTAAATTCTTATCGTAGTCAGATTTATTCCCCTTTTTCTTATGAGCTTGACAATTATTAATAAGAATGTTAGACATACATTTTACATCTTATATAAAAGGTAAGCAATCTGTTTTTATGAATCTTATAGTCAGTCGTTGGTGTGTACGTTATGTTTCTCTTGTTTCTTGTATGTCGAAGCCTCTATTTAGTTGAGGATTGATTTTTTTGTAACAAAGTCTTGAAAGTATGGAGTTTGTCAAATGTCCTTTCATTCATTTAATATAATACAGGAATTTTGAAGTGTATGATATTTTCTGCCGGAGCCCCAGGTCTTTTGCTCTTCCATAGATTGTGTTCCAAGACCTGTGGTCCTTTAATATCTCTGCTGCTATGTCTTGTGTAATTATAATTGTGGCACCATCATATTTGACTTGTTTTAATCTTGATGCTTTTAATATTTTATCCTTGAGCTGGGGCCTCTGGAATTTGGCTATGATATTCCTATGAGTTTTCCTCATAGGATCTCTCTTAAGTATATGCGATGGATTTTTTCTATTTCTATTTCCCCGCCTTGTTCTAATGTTTCAGGACAATTTTCTTTAATTATTTCTTGTATTATTGTGTCAAGATTCCTTTTTTGATCATGACTTTCAGTTACTCTGATTATTTTTATATTTTCTCTTCTTTATCTATTCTCCAAATCTATTGTTTTTCTTATAAGATGTTTCACTTTTTTTTTCTATTTTTCATTATTCATGTTTTGTTTAATTATTTCTTGATCTCTTGTAATTTCACCGGCTTCACTTTGCGCAATTCTAATTTTCAAGGTGTCATTTTCCTCCTTGAGTTTCTGGATCTCCTTTTCTAGTTGGTTGATTTTCCTCTCATAACCTTCTTGTTTTTCTTGGATTATTTTTATTTTTTATTTTTAGTTTTTTCTCCATCTCTGTCACTTGATTTTTAAAGTCTTTTTAAAGATGGTCTATAAATTCTTTTTGGGCAAGTGACCATTTAACCTTGCTCTTTGGGGGTTTCTTTACTTCAATATCCTTCTCTGACAATGAACCCCGGTCATCTCTATTCTCGTAATAGGTTTCTGTGGTTGGATTCTTTCTCCTTTGCCTGTACATTTTTTTTTTTTTAGTAGTAATAATTTGCTTTTCATAATCGCCTCCAACCCTGGGGTATGAGAACTGGTGCCTCTGGCCCCAGACCTTTAGTTCTCTCCTCTAGCCTGGAACCAAAGCCAAAACTCCAACCTTCCAAAGTGCCCACAGCCAAGGGCTTTCTGCCCCACTGCTCCTGCACTCACCGGAGTGTGTGCTGGTGCCTTCTCATCCCCCAGTACTCTTCAGAGCACAGCTGAGTCTGGCATTCCTCATCAGCAGAGGTTCCCACATTCCTTCTGGGCTCAAACGCAGGACTCCTCTCACTATCCCGGAGTTAAAAGTTCCAGTGGCTAGGGCCGAGGCAGCCTCTCAGACCAACTAACCCCGAGGCTTGCCGCTAGTTCTTTAAATGGCTTCCTGGCTTGCTGTTAAAACGGAGCTAGCCTGGAGGTGTTTACTCCTCATGGGGACCAAACCTAGTTCTGGGGCTTCTCTTCAGATCTTCTCAAATTGTCCGAGGAAAACCCGCATTGTGCCCCTATTTTTCTTTGTCTCCGCTCACGCTTTGTTGCCCCTAAGTTGCTATTTTAACTCTTTTGTGGGGGAAAATCTTGAGAGCTTGGAATTTTGTGACCTACTTAGCCATCTTCCCAGAATCCTCTCCCATGTAGATATATTCTTAACCAAACAAGAGATAGGGTCAATTATAAAGATAAAATAGAAAATTTTGATTGTGTAAAATTGAAAAGCTTCTGCACAAAAAACAATTAATGCATCTAGGTTAAGAAAGGAAGTAATTAAATTGGGGGAGGTTAAAAACAAAAGCTTTAGTTAAAATTTCTTGGATTTCACAGATAATAATTTGGAATCCAAGATGTGTAAACAAATGATAGATGTATGTGAATATGTGTGTGTGTGTGTGTGTGTGTGTGTGTGTTTGTGTATGTGTGTGTGAGAGAGAGTGGGAGGGAGGGACAGAGAGGGAGAGAGAGAGAGAGAGAGAGAGAGAGAGAGAGAGAGAGAGAGAGAGAGAGAGAGAGAGAGAGAGAGAGAGAGAGAGAGAGAGAGAGAGAGAGAGAGAGAGACAGAGAGAGAGACAGAGAGACAGAGAGACAGGGAGATAGAGACAGAGAGACAGAAAAACAAATCAATTGAGATAATACCTGTCTCAATTATCTCAGATATAGATAATATAGATATGAATTAGACAAAAGTTATTCCTCAATAGATAAGTGGTCAAAGCACAGGAAGAAACAGTTCTCAGAAAAGAACTACAGACTATTAATTACCATATGAAAGAATGTTCTAAATCCAATACTAAAGTAAATGAAAATAAAACCCTTTGATGAATGAAATGAAAATAGCCCTTAGTTTTCACATTACTCTTTGCAAACCAGCAAAAATAACAAAAAATGGGAAAAGTTAGTTAGAGGGGTTGGGAAGATAGGCATATTAGCGCATTGTGGATAGAACAATGTAACAACAGTACAATCATTTTGGAAAACAATTTGGAAGTATACGAATAAAGTGACTAAAATATCTGTATCATCTGATCCCAGTATTCTAGTATATACCCCAAAGAGGTCATTGATAAGAAGAAAACCCCTATCTACCCAAAAGTAGTTATTGTAGCACTTTTGTAGTAGCAAAAAAAATTATTGTTATTGTTGTGGTGACACTAGAAGAAATGGCAAATATGATGAATGCAAAGAAACATGGAAAGACTTACATGAATTGATGGAGAGTAAATAAAGTAAAGCCATGAAAACACTACACACATTTACTACAACAATATAAGTGGAAAGAACAAAGAACAAGCATGAACCCAAAGAAGAGATATGAGAAGAGACCCTTCTCACTCCTTTGCAGTGGTATAAGATGCACAGGTCTATGTGCATATATGTGTATGTCTCTCTGTGTATATGCAAAACACCTACATTTTACAATTTTTTCAACATACTGATTAATATCACTCCTTTTTTTTTTCTTTTTAAATATTATTTGTCATGTGAGCTGGCACTTTGGGGAGGGGTGGGGCAGAGGGAGGGAAATTAGAAGAAATTTTCATGTTGAATAAAACAAAAGATGACAATAAAATGTTATTAAAATATTAAATCACTAGGCCCAAGGTCATATTCTTGAAATACCTGACTAAAGACCTTTCTGCAAGCTAACCCAATAATGACTACTCTTTCGGCCTAATCATTCAACCAGGTCTGAATTCACGTAATTTCCCTTGTATTTATACCACATCTTCTTTACTTATACTATGAGGAATTTTGTTATTTCCCTCCCTGAAATTTACTTATATCTGTACTGTTCCCCAATCTAGCAGTTAAAACTCTAGTCTGGAAAATAAGGACTTCTGTGATCTTACCCAATCTATCTTTCTGGGTTTTTTTCTTAAATCTTACTACTTCCTCATGCTTCAAGGTGCTTAGTACTTTCCCATATCTATGCTTCAATTTATGCTGTTCCCTCCTCTTAAAAGACCTCTTTCTTCAGGCTCCACCTCAAATACTTCTACTTTCATTAAGGTATTTTTGTCGTTGTTGTTGTCCTTCCCCATGCTACCACCAGCTAAAAATGATTATTCCATCCTCTAAATTTTGGTGACAAGAATTTATCATTCTTACAAATGTTAACATTTTGTTTGTACTGTGTATTGTACTTATTATATAAGTACATAAGTTATATATATTATAAATACTAATGTATTTATAAACAAATAAACATTTGTTTATACTGTGCATCACAGTTTATACACACACTCATATATAAAAATATAAATTATATATAACATATACACTAATATCTAAATAAAAATTTATATGTAAATTTTACATATACTAGCATATATATATGTATATACAAACATATACATATATGCATATTCTTCTCTTTGAGGCTATATACTCTTAGAATGCAAGAACTTTTGTGCATCTCCAATGAGTGGAGTCATGGTGAGTTGAATATAATAAGTAGAAAAAATGTTGGATTATTGAGTGAATCGAAGGAGTCTTCTAATGAGCACTAGTATCCTTTATTGTACATTAATCTGATCAAATACATTTAAAGCATATGAAAAGAAGTGATTTTAGAATAGATTCATCCCCTAACAGGAGGTAGTTAAAATGTGAAATCTTTGGGTACTTCTCCCTCCATCTTATTATATTGTTAACTCCAGGAGGAGTCAGTCCTTGCTCATAAATATTAGGTAATTCCTTAGTTGACAAGGTCCTGTTCTAGCTAAATGATTTTTTTTAATTTAGCATTGTCTTTTCCCCAATTAAATGTAAAAGCAATTTTCAACATTAATTTTTAAAATTGAGTTCAAAATTCTCTCCTTCCCTCCACGGGTTATACATGTATACTCACGTAAATCATATTTCCATATTAGTCATGTTGGAAAAGAAAGCATAGAGCAAACTAAAACTCAAGAAACAATCAGAAAATTTATATAGTTTGCTTAAATTTATATTCAGACTCTATCAGTTCTTTCTCTGGGGATAGATAACATTTTTCATCATAACTCCAGAGCTGTCTTGGATCATTATTTTGCTCAGGATAGGTTACGTTGTGCTTGTCCTTAAGTAATTCATAGTGGTTAGTCTTACAATATTGCTCTTACTGTGTACAATGTTCCCTTGGTTCTACTGATTCCACTTTGAATCAGTTCATGTAAATCTCTCCTGGTTTTCTCGAGAGCATCTAGTTCTATTCCTATAACACAAATAGTATCCCATCACAATCATACACCACAAATTATTCAGTCATCCACCATTTGATGGATATCCCCTCAATTTCTAATTGTTTGCCACTAGAAAATAGCTGCTATAAATATTTGGGCATAGTTCCAAATTGCTCTACATGATGTTTCAGTCAGTTTGCCACTCCACCAACAGTGTATTAGTGTCTCATTTCCTCACATCCCCTCCAACATCTATCATTTTTCTTTCCTGTCCTATTAGCTAATCTAATAGGTGTGAGATAGTACCGCAGAGTGGTTTTAATTTGTGTTTCTCCAATCAAAAGTGATTTAGAGCATTTTTCATATGGCTAAAGATAGCTTTGATTGCTTCATTTGAAAACTTAACATTCTTTTTTTGGCCAATTGTCAATTGTGGAATAGCTTTTATTTTTTTTTTAAGTTTTGATTCACTTCTCTATATATTTCAGAGATGAGGCTTTTATAAGAGAAACTTACCTCAATTTTTTTTAACAATTATGATTGCTAACCATATTTTCCTTCATTCTATCCTCCTCCATTTATTCTATTCTCTCTTTCCTTTCACCCTGTCCAACCTCAAAAGTATTTTGTTCTGACTACTACCTGCCCCAACCCACCCTCTCTTCTAGAGGCATTCCCTCCCTTTCTCTTATCTCCTTCCCCTCCTACTTTCCAGTAGGATAAAATAGATTTCTGTACACACTTAAGTGTGTTTGTTATTCTCCCTGATTCAATTCTGCTGAAAATAAAGTTTAAGCATTCCTCATTATCTCCCCCATATTCTCTTCCAATGTAAAAGCACTTTCTTGCCTCTTTTATGTGAGAGAATTTAACCCATTCTACCTCTTTCTTTCCCTTTTCCCCAATGCATTCCTCCTTCTCACTCCTTAATTTTATTTCTAGCTAAACTTTTAAACCAAATTATATTTCTTGCTTGATAGAATCTGTCTTACCCTCCTAATATTTACATATAAAATATCATCGGGTATTCATTCATTCGTTCATTCATTCATTTATTTATCCAGTTATCCACACATCTTTTGGATATAGGCATCATATATAGTGCCAAATATTTGTCAAAGAAACCATATAACTGTGAAAAAATCAATAGCAGCATACACTGTGAACAAACTGGTTTTAGAATGAGACAATCAACATTCCACCACCATATAACTGTCATTGTAAATAGCAAAGTTAAATGGTTTCCACTAAACATCTTTATGCTGATTTGTAGATCCTACAGCTTCTCCAGATCTCAGTTTACTTATGTGTGCAATAAAAGGAATGTATTAAGTGACCCATCAGATTGCTTTAATATAGTAAGTGCTTTTTCTTTGATTCATACCACATAAAATATATCTGTCATAAAAGACATGAGACTCTGATAAGAATCTTTTTTCTCCTTCAATAGCTTCACAATGATACTAAGATACTAATAAAAGTATAAGAATATGAGAAAGCCAACATAAATGGAATAGATATACATGACAATGGTGAAGTCATAAAAGTCCTCACAGTGATACCCTGGACTGATTTAAGAAATATTGGGGCTGGGGGGTTTATGGCAGAGGAGAGGCAGCAACCCAACTGAATTCTTCCAGCATTCCCCTCCAAACAATTTTTAAAATAACTACTCAAATAAAATTTTGAGTGGTAGAGCCAACAAAAAGTAAAGTTTTTTTGTTCAAGGTAAGTCAATTTATGAAGTCATCAGAACAAGGCTGTGACAACTGGGTGGGTCCTGGACCAGAATGCACATGGCAACAGTAGCAGCAGCTGCCCTGACAGTGGCAACTTTGGGAGCTCGCTGCCCAGACATGGTAAGGGGTTTGTACAACTGGTCAAAAAGAGATTAAGGACAACTCTTACCTGGCACTGGGTGCAGCTGGTGCTGACTGGCGACTCTTTTGCCCATATATATTTCTGGATCCCAGTTCCAGGGTGAAGAGAAGCACTTGTCATTGGTCACAAAGGAGCAGGGGCCCTACTCACAATTCCAAGAGAGAGAGAGGAGTGCTAGTGCTTGCAGCTGCAGGGGAATGAAGGATCTGGTAACAGTTCTAGGGCCAAGAGGATCATCAGGGTTTGTGATCACAGGAGATCATGGGGCCTCATCAGTTCCAGGGCCAAGAGGAGCATTAGCTCTTTCAACTGCAGGGAAGCAGGGGCCCTTTTTAGATAAGGACCCACAGCACAGATCAGGAGAGCAGTGACCACACCTCTCCCCAGTTCACAACACTTTGAAAACACCAAAAACTTGCAAATCCCCAAAACTCACTCTAAAAACAGAAGCACAAAGAGCTAGAAGCTTGAGACAGTGCTTCCACAACCCCAGATAAGCAGAGAACAACTTTAACACAAAGCTGAAAGTCAAGAAATAGGCTGGGAAAATGAGCAAACAACAAAAAATGGCCTTGACTATAAAAAAATTACTATGGTGGCAGGGAAGACCAATACAAAATCTCAGAAGAAGACAAAAAACCCTGTAAGTTCAGCTATAAGCAAAGCCTCAAAGGGGGGAAATGTTAATTGGACACAAATCCACAAGAATTCCTGGAAAAGTTAAAGAAAGAGATAAGAATGGTAGAGGAGAAAATAAGGGAAAGAAATAAGAATGATGCAAAAAATATGGAAAGAGAATAGCTTGGTAGTAGAGGCAAAAATACAATACCAAAGAAAATAGCACCTTAAAATATAGAAATGGTCAAATGGTTTAAAAGGTACAAAAATTCACTGGAGAAAAGAACTCCTTATAAAGCAGAATTGAACAAATGTAAAAGAAGTAGAAAATCTTGCTGAAGAAAATGATTTCTTAAAAATTAGAGGTGGAAAACTGGAAGGTAATGACTCCATGAGATATCAAGAAACAATAAAACAGAATCAAAACAATGAAAAATAAAAGAGAATAGGAAATGTCCCATCAAAAAAATAACTGACATGAAAAATAGATCAAAGAGAGATAAGTCAAGAATGATGATCAAAGAAAGAGCATAAGCATCATATTTCAAGGAATTATAAAGGAAAACTACCTAATATCTTAACTCCAGAGGGTAAAATAGAAATTAAAAGAATCTATCAATCATGTCCTGAAAGAGATCCCAAAATAAAAATCTCAGCCATATGACAGCCAAATTCCAGACCTGCCAGGACAAGGAGAAAATATCATTATGTTCCAGAAAGAAATAATTCAAATATCATGGGTCTCCACAGTCAGGATCACACAATATTTAGCAGCTTCCCTTTTAAAATAATGAAGGACTTAGAATATGATATTCCAGAAGGCAAAGAAGCTAGGACCACAACAAAGAATTTCCTACCCAACAAAACTGAATATAATTATTGCTGTTGTTGTTATTTGGGGGAAGGGGTGTACATTTAATGAAATAGAGGACTTTCAAGTACTTCTTTGCATGCTGAATAGAAAAAGGACATCCAAACACAAAGCTCAAAAGAAGCATAAAAAATGTAGATAAGAAAGGGAAATCATAAGGATTTCAATAAAGTTAAACTGTTTACATTCCTCTTTGAGAAGAAAATAGTTGTAACTTTTATGATCTTTAGCATTATTAAAGCAGTTAGAAGGCGTTTACATTGACTGGGACAATGGGTGTAAATTGATAATGTTATGATAATCTAACAGACAAATAGAGTGAGAAAAAGGATGGGCTGGGAGAAAGGGGAAGGAGAGGTAGAATGGGGAAAATTTTCTTACATAAAAAAAGATGTGCGAAAAGGTGATTTGCAGTAGAGGGGAAAATGGGAGTTAGGTAATACTTGATCCTCATTTCAACTAGAACTGGTTAAAAGTTGGCAGAATATATTTTCACACTCAGTTGAGTATAGAAATTTATCTTATCTTATCTTATTTTGGAAATAGAAGGGAAAGGGGATTATTGAAAGGAGAAAGGGGATGATAAAAAGAATGGAAGATTTTTTTAAGTTAATTTATTTATTTTTAGTTTTCAACATTCACTTCCATGAGTTTTAAATTTTCTCCCCCTCCCTTCCTTCCCCCTCCCTAAGACAGCATGCAATCTGATATAGGCTCTACATATACATTCCTATTAAACATATTTTCACATTAGTCATGTTGTATGGAAGAATTAGAACCAATGGGAGTAACCATGAGAAAGAAAAACATAAAATGAAATAAAACAAACAGAAAAAAGAAAATAGTTTGCTTCAATCTGCATTCAGACTCCATATTTCTTTTTCTGGATGGGGATGGCATTTTCCATCATGAACCTTTTGGAATTGTTTTAAGTCCTTACATTGCTGAGAAGAGCTAAGTCTATCAAAATCAGTCATTGCATGCTATGGCTGTTACTGTGCACAATGTTCTCCGGGTTCTGCTCCCTTCACTCAGCATCAGTTCATACAAGTCTTTCCAGGTTTTTCTGAAGTCTGCCTGCTCATCATTTCTTATATCACAATAGTAAAAGGAAGCGAAGATTAAGGGAAGTATTAGAAGGAAAACAAACTTTTGACGAAGGATGGGGGGGAAGTGGGATGGAGAGAAATACACAGTTATTATAACTGTGAAGGTGAATGGGATGAGCACCTGCTAATGAAGTTATAATAAAATACCTGAATAAATAGAAAGTTACCTATATCAGTTACTTGTCAAAATTAACTAGAATTAACTGCTTCAATTGTCTTTCTATGGATTAAAATAAAATTTCTTAAGCAGGCAGTAATGAACACTACTGTAAATTCAGTCAAAGTTATATAAACAATTCATTGGCTATTTACAGTATTTTGGTATAAGTTCAAGGCAAACATAATAGCTATTTCTACCTGCTCAAGGTTATTTTAATTTTGTTTTTATAAGCTTAGAAAAACTTTCATGGCAATGCCTTTCAGGAAAAGCCATGGATGGAGATACCACCAGACATCTCAAGCCTAGAGAGCTCATCTATGACTATGCCTACATCTCTAAGGTAGATGACATTCCATGTGAATCTCTTCTATTCTATATGCATATGACAATTACTGAAGGTTTTTGAATATATTAACTAATATCAATTTTAAAACAATTCCAGAAAACTAGTTTGCTTGCTGTCCAATACAGTTTCACTATTTTATTTGTTGGTACAGTGGATACAGTGCTGGGACTGAAGTAAGAAAAACTTGTGTTCAAGCCTTAGACACTTACTAGTTGTGTGACCCCAAGTAAATTACTTAACCCTGTTTGCCTCAGTTTCTTCATCTGTAAGATGAGAAGTAAAAGGCAAACCACTCCAGCATTTTTGCCAAGAAAACCCCCAAAAGGATTACAAAGAGTTGGACATGACTGAAAACAACTAAAAAAAAATTTTACGACCTATTTTAAGAATCTGAGCTAAAGTTGCTTTATATAGTACAGTTAAAATGGCAATGTGATATATAGGTCAGATGATTCTTTTTATGAAATCAACTCTAAAATCTTACCTCTCGTTACTCAGAAATCCACAACTGTTGTTCTGTCTTGATCTTTATGGTTTATTTTAAGTACCATATTGATCTGAAAATATTATGCTCTTTATACTAGAAATTCTGCCACAATCTTTGGTCAAAAGGAATAAAATTGTGGACTTTGATCAGAACTATATCTCCCACAGAGTAGAAAAGAAATCTGTGGTCAGGACTTCATAAGCAGTAAAACCAGTTAGATGGCAGTACATGCTGGAATTTGAAAAGCAACTTAAGTATTCAGAATTTTGGTCCCTCCTCCACTGCTGACTTCTGTGAATATGAAAAAGATAGCAAATTCTTAGTATCTCAAAGTTTTCATTTATATAAGATCTGCCTAATCTAACCCACAGAGTCTTCATCAGGATTAAATGAGACAATGTGTAGAGGAGTGTTTTGAGAACTGTTTAAAATCCACAGAAATGTAGGAACTGGAGGGTTGTTCTTTAATATGATCAAAAATATATGTTAAAAAAACAAGCACTCACATTATGAGTTTAGCAACTATGATGTTGAAGTACTTGAAAAGTTCCTCGTTGAATATAAGATAAGGCAGGAAGGTCCATTCATTTCATAATTATTTGATATAGTACTAGAAATTCAAGCTGTAACCATAAGTCAATTGGAATTCATTAAAAATAACATATAAAATAGTCAATACCATCCCTATTTCCTTATAAAATCCCAAAGAATGAATATGGGGAGGGGAGCTAAACAAGATGATTAATAGCAACAGTAAAGTAATAGAAAGGATACAGAATCCTTAAAGTCAACCTTTCTAGTACTAACAAAAAGAGGAAGAAATGATAGAAAAACTCTATTCGAAATAAATACAAGATATATAAAATATCTTGGGGATAACCTAATGAGACATATTTAGGAGTTAGAGAAATAAAACTGTAGAACACAACTTATGAAAACAAAAGAAAATTAAATAATAAGAAATGGTTGAACTATTATAAGGCAATAAAATTCACAAAAATACTTCAATTAATTTAAAACTTCTGTGATACACCAAAATATAAAATGTCAAAAGTTTTTAGAACCTGAAAAAAATAATTCCTTTCAATGAACAAAAAGTTTAGGATTTCAAAAAGAATTTTGAAAAAGTAATTAAAGTGGGCTAGCATTACTGTATTTCAAATTACATTATAAAGTAACAATCAGCAAAATTTCTGTAAGATCTTTGAAAACATTAAAACATTTGCTTTTTTTCCTTAGGTGCTCTATAAATTCCGACTGATAATAGATAAGAATTGTTTCAGGAAGATAATCAATGGACTTGAATGGATAGGTAATACTTAGAAGTAAATGATCAAACCCAAAATGTCAAGTTACGTTTGGAAGAACAACCTGTTTGAGAAGAATGACCAGAGAAAATGTGAAGTAGGTTAAAATCATTATCTTATACTATATAGCATAGTAAAAAAGTAAAACATCAGAGACAGAAAGAAAAGTTTCATAGCTATGGTTAAGTAGAAAGATAATAAACAAAATATGGATATGAAAAGACAAAAGCAAAATTTCAATCGGATGAATTATAAAGCTTTTTCATGAATGAAATCAATGAAAGATATCAAGACAACTGATTCAAATAGATTAACAGAATAGAAAAAGAGCTATTGTCCACCAAATGAGTAGCCCAAGGCTTTGAACAGATTTTCAAAAGAAAAAGCATAAAGCATTTATGAAAAGGGTTTTTTTTTTATCCTCTATATCTCTAATAAGAGAAATAAAATTAAAACAGCTCTGAGTCTTCTCCACACATATAACTTGGCAAAGATGTTTTAAAAAATGAAAATATTGAATGTTGTAGGAAAGTGGGAAAACAGGAGCATAGTGTTGGTGGAGTTGAGAATTCATCTAACCATTCTGAAATATAATTTGAAATTATGGTACAAAAGTTTTGACCTAGCAATTGTACTTGGCATAAATCCAAGGAGATCAAAGACAGAAATAAAGGTGTTTTATATATAATACACACACACACATACATATATGTGTATATATGTATGTATGTATGTATATGTATGTATATATGTATGTATATTTGTATATATATGTAATATTCATAGAATCACTTTTTGCAGTAGCAAAAACCTAGAAATAAAGCATGTGCTCACTGAAGAAGAAATGTCAGAATAAACTGTAGTATATAAATATAATTGTACCATAAGGAAAGATGAACATGAGGAATTAAAAGCTGCCGGGGAAGAATTGTATGAATTGTTGCACAGAAAAGAAAAAAAAAGTAGAACACAGAGAAAAATAAGCTTACTGACTGCAATAATATAAATGAAAACAACACCAAAAATTGTCACTTCAGATAATATGTGATGACTAATCTTGGTTCCAAAGTACAGTTGATGAAATTAATTTCTCTCCTTTTGGTAGATGGTTAGACATGATAGGCATGGAAAGTTGCTTCCAGAAGATGTGATTCAATTTGATATAAGGGAGAATTTCATGGAAGATATATTGGAAAGTATCTGTGATGTTTAAAAATATCACTAATAAAACTTTTTTTTTAATTGTGTAAGGTGATCTTCATAGTATTCCTCAGCAATTCAACAGGGCAAATAAAAGTTTTTCCTCATTCGATGTTAATAATTCCCATTGTGTAATGTAGCCATATGAATATTCATAGTGCTAGCACATTCATTTCAAAAATGAAAAATAATCTATGGGTTTTCTGCGTCAAATACAGCATTGACAGAAATTGTACTGAAGACATTGAACATGAAAGAATTCTGTTTTATGTCCAAATGGACAGATAGGAAAGTATCTAATGTGATATTTTAGTACAGAATTGACATTTAATTTATCACAAGAAACTTTAACAATATTTTCTATTTATTTTCTGTGAATTGTCTTCTATCTTTCTTTGAGAAGTGATTATGGTAACTACATTAAGACATGTCATAAATAACCCCCAGAATTTTGTAAGAAACAGTAACTGTGCTACCATCCCAAGTTTGGATAGATATACAATCATAAAAAATTGAAAAGTGATATATTAGCTTTTAGTCCATTCTTTTTAAATATGTAATTTAAAAAGGTTGCCTGTAGATATTAAAGTGACATTATTTTAATCAAAAACAATTTATCCTTTTAACTCCCAAAGAAACACAACTGTGATTGTATAAGAGAAGTCATTTCATTTTCTTTTTATAATTTTAAATGACTTTCTAGAATGATTGGACAAATTCACATTTTGTATAACAATGCCAATGATACTTTTGAGGGCTCATCTTTCTACAATAATGCCAAAGTTGTTTATTCCCATCCAGTTATCTTTGGAAGTTTTATGAGTAGGAGGTGCCATTTCAAGGTTGCTTTGATTTACATTTTTTGAATTACTAGTGTAGAATTTTAAAGTACCATAACATCTATTAAAATTCTTAATTATGTTCATCTCAATAAATATAACATAAAAATAAGTTGAAAAATAAACTAACTGCCACCATAAAGATGGAAATATTTTAATAATAGCTTTAGGTAAGTGAAAATTTCAACAATGACAATTTAACATAAATATTTTAATGTCTAACTTTTAAAAGTGAAATAATATCCCTTGAAAATATGTATATGATTTAAAGAGAAAATAATTGATCGGGTAACTGAAATTAGTATATTCAATGACAACATTGGCAGTTTAAATAGAGAATAAAAGGTCCATATCCAAAATATGATACAATGTATTTATAGGCAATATCATAGAACAGACAAAAAGCCTATCTTGAAACCAAAAAACATCTGTATTTAACTTCCAGTTATCTTCTCTGTAGTCCACGTAGCTATCTAAGATTCTAAGTCGCAGAAAACATGTTGATCTATATTGGTAGATGGCATTCCCTCACTCAGGAAATCACACTTCCTTATCCTTTTTAATTATACCACACTCCTTATGAACATTACTATAGATCCTAATAAAAGCAGATTATGTATGAGTGTGAATGTATATACATATATATGAATGCATTGAGCATGTATGTATACATATATAAGTATACATGTCTACACATATATACATATCTGTAGCACACATTCAGACATATAGGCATACACATATATGTGTCAGTGTGTGTGAATATATTTCCATACATAGAGATAAATACATTTCAAAGTCCTATAGTTATAGCCTTTATTAAATTTAATATTGAATTTAGCCAAAGTAAACTTACAGATAGACTTTCCCAGAAGCTTTTTTTCATATAAAACCACTTTAAAAACCTCCAGACATGAAGATTTTTCCTTTAATTTTATTTATTTATCCAAGAATAAATTTTCTTTACCCTTTCAATTGAAATACTCCAAATATCAGGGTTCTAAATTCTATGTTAGGAATAGTTAAAATATTTTTAAATGACTCGACAAATTTTGTCTAAATTTCACTAAAGCACATGAAATACTCTTTACTCTAGTAGCAAAGAAATGAAAATGATGCCATTTGTAGCCATATATGTTTATGTGTTTTATTTATTTATACATGTATATGTGTTTTATTTATTTATGTATGTGCATATGTTTGTATGTATGTAGCTTTCACCTGGGGTTCCAAGAAGTTGTAGCACACACGGTGGCCACACCCAAGTAAACCATTTGGCAGAAGGGCTAAACCAGGTTTCAAGGAGCCAATAGGCTTCAAAACCATTGGTGAGTTTGGGTGGTGTCCACTACAAGCATGTGAACACTTCTCCTGCTGGAACGGGCTGACGTGGACAATTAGTTTCAACAGTTTTGAAGGTGGCTGAAGCAAGTGCTGAGGAATGTTTAAAGTTTGGCAAGACATCAAAGATGCCAAAGTCATCCACTGCATCCTGGGTTATTACCAGTTGTCCTAACTTTTGTCTTGCCATTTGACTTCAATGGTTCTGGAAGAAAGAGTGAGGCAGATGACTTCGTGCAACTGTAGCTCACTTAAATCCAACTAAATATACATACACACATATGTAATATATATGTAAGTATATGTATGTGTAATATGCACATATGTATGAGACAAACATATGTGTATATATGTGTATTACCTTTGGAATCCATTATGATATTTTCATTAATTGCTAGTATTGAAAGACAGTTAAATTTTAATTTTGTGTAGAATTTTTGTAGTAGGTTAATTCTAACATTAATTAGATATTTATTAAAATATCTTTATTTTATATAAAACACATTTTCAGCAAACATCAGCTTCCATAAATATACATTTAATTATTCAAAATGTTATGAGTTTATAATTACATATATTTTATTAGCCCTGATATGTCTTTTTAATGGGTTTTCCCCTTAAAGGAAAAAAAATGGATTTTTTTTTTCTTCTTCGATGTTTAAGAGGTTTATTTCCTTTCCTTTTTCAGGAAGCACCAGATATTTCTTTTTCCATGTCAGTTTATTATAGAAATAATAAAATACACAGCCTTGGGCAGGGAGTAGGTTAAGCAAATCTGTGAAGCATCTGTTATTATATCACTCAGGCAGAGTCCCAGGACAGGAATCCTCTTCAGCAGTCCAGACTACTACCTGTTTATGACAAAGCAGATAAATCCTAGGAAATGTCAGAGACACATAAAGGGTAAGTGACTTGCCCAGGGTCACATAGATAATAAGTGATAGAGGTACAATTTGATCTGAAGTTTTTCTTCACTCTATGCCCAGTGCTCTAATTCCTAAGTATACCGATTCGTATCTATAAATGAGATTTTTAGTTACTGACAAAACTCCAGCACTGACATTATACTTGTTATAATCAGATGTGCTAACATTGTAACCTTGCTAATTGCTACAGGAGTAGTATCCTAACCTTGTCCCCATTCTTTACAAAGTATTAACCTAAAGACTTGACTGCCCCAGGGGACTGAGGCCTTAGTTGTTTCTAGGTCACTTGAGTATAAAGCAGCAGGAGTTTCAGGTGCTCTCAAAAGCTCATCTCATAGAAAAGCAAGGGAACTCCACTTACCCGAATCAAACTAAAATGTTCTTAATGACTGTTGTTGGTGAATATCCCTCTGTAGTGTTAATGTTGATCAAAGATCTTCCCCACCCATTCCATGGACCTCAGGGGGGGGCTAGGTGGGAAAGCTTCATTATATCTTTCTTAGTAAGTAGGCCTAAAGCCTCTACTTGCTAGGTGCTAAGCTGATTTGGGTGTGAAGCCCTCAGAGCCCTAAGGGGAGTTGCTAAGACCAAAGCCAATGGTATGTGCACTGAGTTCTAGTCAATCAGGAATTCAGCCAATCAGAGACCTGAGTTCTAGCCAACCAAATGCTGGCCAGGGCTGTATAAAAGGAGAGCCCAGAGTGTGAAAGAACCAGAATTGAAGAGGGGCAGAACTGAAGAGAAGCAGAACTGAGAAGAAGACATTGAAGCAGCAGACATTGAGAGAACCAGTGTTGGCAGAGCTGCAGAAGAGGGTACTGACAGGGGAGTTAGGATTCCTGAGTGATTGTTTACCAGAAGGCCCTGGCAGGGGGGAAGGTTACAGGATGATTTAGCTCCTTGCTATAATACTGCATTATAATTTCCTTGTTGCTACATTGAGGTGGGCTTACTGGTTTTGGAATATAATTGCTACTGTATTGAATTGGGGGTATTGGTTCTCGGATTTGATCCTCTGGAGTCTAAATAAATGTTATACTTCCTCTGCCTTCTACATAGAGAGTTTTTTTTTTCATATTTTGTAATTCTGAATCATTCAGGCATGTTCATGGTCATCCTCGAGGTCATAAATCTTGCCTAACTGATATACCTTTTGCTGCTATAGATGAGCAAATCTCTGTTTTTAACAACTGCTGAATAGCATGAATGTCTCTTTTTATACCAGTGTTTAAAGTAAACCACCAAGGGACTGGCCTGAGTCAGCCTGAGCCCAAAATATCAATGCAGCTAGTGACCAGTTTAGAGACTGGAAAGAAATTTTACAGGATAATATATTTTTTCTAGAATACATGAAAGTCTTATTGAATAAATGAGTGCTCGTTTATTTATTGGAGGCAATTGAAGTTAAGTGACTTGCCCAGGGTCACACAGCTAGCAAGCATTCCAAGGTCATATTTGAACTCAGGTCCTCCTATTCCAGGGCCAGGGCTCTATCCACTGTACCACTGAGCTGCCTTGTAAATGTTTATTTTTAAGATTGTGGCCAGACTAAAGAACACTAGAACACATTATAACAGTCTTGAGAATATATACTTGAAGTATATATTCTCTTCACTATGAGATGAGATCCTTTTGAACTTTATGCAAAAAGATGTTATTTACTGAAATACCAAAGCAATAGAGTTGTAGCTTGTTTACTGATGGCAAGTATCCTATACTTACCTGCAGATTCATCTTTCAAAGATGCAAGAGGTCCCAGCATATGAAGTACTAAAGTAGGTCTTGTGCAATTTATTCTTGATTGTATGGCTTTCACTTCAATGCTTAAAAGAGATAGGAGCTTGTAGTCAAGGTCTTAAATTTAGAGCATGATGTCTGGACAGCTCAGTGCTATACGGTAGCACTTCTCAAACTGGGGCACAACCCCATAAGAGGTCATAAAAAAAAATTTGCAACAGTAAAATGTTTCTGAACCTGCAACAACCAAAAATTAATTAAAAATCAAACTTGTAATGAGTCTGAGGTGTTTCTGGTAGCTCCTGCCCATGTTTCATCCTGCAGCTTCACTGCAGCCTTAGTTCTGAACACAAAGCATGTGCATTTTACACTGTGCATGCCTTCAGGCCACACAATGTCAGCTAACATTGCTGAAAAGTGAAAAGGAGAGAACGTGAGCTCAAATCCAGCTTCTGACATTTACTAGCTGTGTGATCCTTGGCAAGTCACTTGTAATTTCACATGTAAGTCAGGACATCACTCTCCTGATGTCATTGGTCCCCTTTGAGAACAAGAGAGAAACAGCAACAACAGCCACTGTTGATGAAATAAATTCAAAGCATTCATCCAATGAAACTCCAAAGCTTGGACTAGAAGAAGGAAATTGATAGCCAAGAAGGAGAGAGGGTGTGTGCTGATGGCAATAAGAAGAGGGATGCTATTAAATGCTACTGCTTAAAATAAATATTTCCTTACCAAAATTCATTATTCATGACTATTAGGTGTATGCAATGTGTATGTATATGTATGTGTATATATACATGTATTTATGTATATACACATAGTATGGATTACATGTGTAATTAATTATGTAATCTGTATGCACACATGTGTGTGTATATATGTATATATGTACATGTATGTATTTATATATTTAAACCTATAAAGTACTCTGAGTTATAACAAAGTCTTAAAGACTCTAAAGAGTAGTGGACTTTAGTATAGAAAAGTTACAATTTTTTAAACCTGTTCTGCACTACATAAGTGCTCCTACCTCCGTATATGTTGCAAAGATGAGCTAAAAAAGAATAATCAGATTAAATCTTTTAAAAGCAGCAAACTAGTAGACATAATGAGAGATCTGTTTAGTGTAGAATCTCAATTCATACCTAAGGCTTTCTGAGCAAGGGTAATATCCAACCTAACAGCGTGATTATAAAATCCTAGCCTATTTGAGAGAGATCACTGAATCTTCAAGACATGAAACTAAGACAGACTTTGTTATTTGTTCAACAGAAACTCCAAGGCTGTCTACAGAGAAAAGTGGAATGGGGTCACTAAGATAATTATCCAACTACATCAGTGGAGAAAGTTGCCCTTGAGGAAAAAGGAAGTTTGAACTTGAATTATTTAGAATGACTTTCTATATTTATTAGATTCATTGGATATTTGCCTGGCTGATCACTTCCCTGTGCTTAGTCTTGTATGTAATGTGACTAAAAGATTTGGAAGGCCTTATAGTCAGTATAATAAACTGTTTTCCCAATTGTAAAGGAGACAGAAGGTTCTGTCCCCCTTACTGTAGGTAGCTCCCTGGAGTCACAGGAAATCAAATCCAGGAAATGTCTTAGTTCAGCCTTAAAAAATTCACCATCATCTAGAAACAGGCTAAAATAGAAGTCCTTAAGTTAGAATCCATGACCTTAAAACAATTTGATAAGTATTAAAAATGTTTCCTTTTAATCCTATGTATTTCATGAATTTAAAGCCATTTTTCTGATAAGGGACCTATAGGCTTCATCAGCAGCCAAAGGGTCAGGACACACACACACACACACACACACACACACACACACACACACAGTGGCCTAAAGACTGGTGTTGTTTTTTTGGGGGGAAACACCACTGGTTTGTTGAGCAATTAAACTCGATTTCAATTGGCTAGGATAAGAGAGAGAGAGAGAGAGAGAGAGAGAGAGAGAGAGAGAGAGAGAGAGAGAGATCAGCATCTTCTCCACACTGAAATTCTAGTCTTTATTTTTTCTTTTTTTTAAAATCATCTCAAGAGTGGTAAGTCAAAAGTTTTAATATTTTAGCTAATCTAGTTCTTTCAACTGTAGTAGAGCCACAGTTGCTAACCGTGCATCTGACCTTGGCAAGAGTCTTTCAGTTATACAATGACTAACATCATTCTGTCAGCACTATGACATTTCATCTTTACATCTATACATTTTCCCTTTTCATTGCTTTCTCCAAGATTTGTATTATATCTTTGTCTAAAAACATTTGGGGCCATATATTGTCTTTGATGCATGTACGTGGCCTTAGGGATAAGGGGAAATTCTGATAGAGTTTTAACCCGTTCCGTTTTAACTAACTGTACCAAATGTATTCTCCCAATACATATATATCTAGTAATACTGCCTGGATTCTTTGAAACATAACCAGATTTTGTAAGGTAAAGTGAAAACCATTGTCTTCATCAACAGCAAACATTTATTGAGATTGTGCTAGGAGTAATCAAAGAGCTATAGAAATATTACATGACCTTGAAATTTCTACGTGATATCATAGAGGTCAAATTATTCTATAAGTTTCTGTCTTTTCATTCTTTTCCCTTACGTTAGCCCCCCATGTCCCAGATAAATGATGGAAAAAAACATTTAAGAGAAGGAATGTTACTACCAGCTACTTACTTACAAACATTTAACTCAGACAAAAACCAATTACATACTTTTGCCCAAACCTTTTAAATAAGATATCACTGTAGTTTGTATAAAATAAGGCATCATAGAATGAAAATACTTTCAGATGAAAATTTTCCCATGGCACCCATATTTGGAAGTGCATGAATTAAATATGCATCCTACATCTCTGGTGGTACATGGAAATTTTATGTCTTAACTAGGCTTTTGTATTATTTTATGTAAAAATACTAGTATACCACTAAAAATCTTTATTTTTCAGTAAGTGTCACAATATAAAAATTTTAAAACCCCTGCACTATCTTGTTTTAAAATGCTCCAGTATAATTTATCCTTCTATATCCTATTGCCTCTATATCCTCCTGAATATTACATCTTACCCTCCTCTTATTATAAATAGATTACAAGAATATTTACTCTACCTGCTCTTTTCCTATATCTACATTTCATCTTTCTCTTCTGCATTTTGATTGCTTTCTTATGTCTCTTGCTTTTACTCATTTTCTTTTTCTAGATTCAAACCTTTTTCACCTAATAGTCTAAAGGCATAACATAAAACTGTGATCTGGTCAGATCTGATGCAACCTACTCAATATTGATACAAGATGGTAGTATTTTGGAAAAAAAAAAGATGTCGTGGAAAGAGATATTGATGAGTCAATACCCAAGACTCTAACAATCTAATGTGTTGGTCAATTCCAATGATACAGATTAGGTAGTTTCCAACAATACAATCAGATGTAAATTCATGAATGTAGCATCACTCAACTTAAAAACTTTAACATTTGAAAGAGTTCTAATATAGTCTGTTCTTCCTTAACTTTCTCATGTCATGCATAGTCACAGATTTTTTTTCTTTTTATTATGGCTGTACCTTATTTTCTCAAATAACTTCTTTTTACACTCTATTTCAACATATTGAAAGGGAACATTTAGGCGACCAATAGCCATATTGCTGCTCATTTGTCCACAGAGTTCTCAAGTATGGCTTAATGGAAGACCTCCTCAGGGAGAGATCACAAAATTGGCAGAACAAAAACATTATGAAAAAATTCCCACAATCACAGGCGTGCATGTATGCATTCATAGTTACATCTATGTTTAATATAGTTGTGTTATATATATATATGCATATATATATATATATGTATGTGTGTATGCACACATACTAACATTTATATAGCACTTACTATACATATTCCAAGCAGTAGCTAATTGTAAAGCTAAGAGCTTTACAATTATGATCTCTTTTTATCCTCACAATAACTTTAGGAGGTAGGTGCTATCATTATTTCTATTTTCCAGATAAGAAAACTGAGGCAAACAGCTTAAGTGACTTCTCTAGGGTCACACAGCTAGTAACTAAATCTCTGAGACCAAATTTGAATTGTGGGTCTTCTTGACTCTAAACCCCAACACACTATCCACTGAACTTCCTAACTGTCCCTATAATCATCTATCTACGTATGTATGTATGTATGTATGTATGTATGTATGTATGTATGTATGTATGTATGTATGTATCTGTCTATCTATCTATCTATCTATCTATCTATCTATCTATCTATCTATCTATCTACCTATCATCTATCTGTTTCTTAACTTCCTTTCTTTGGACATTATTTCCTTCATTTGTAGAATAAGTAGTCAGGCTGAATGATAGCTAAAAAAACGTCTAACTCTAAAGGTATATGCTCTTCTCACTCAATATGTACACACAGAATTTAGGAATTTGCTAGGTTCATGAATTGGTGGGTGTAGGCAATCATTTTGCCATTGCATATAACAATCTAGAGGCTTTCTTTTTCTTCTACTATCTTGAGGCTCTTAATGAACCATTGGGCTGCCCACCTTTTTTCTCAAATTCTAACTATGTGACCAGCCCCCTTCTTTTTTTAGCCAGATGTTTCCTTAACAATTCTTTTATGCAAATTCTTACATGCCGCTGTATATATTCATATATGGTACATACTATGCCCATACATTGCATACAAATGTATAAATAGCACCTGTTCAATTGCTCTATTTTCATCTCTGAAACATCTGAGCTATTTTCTTTTGATTCCTGATTTTGCTTTGGAGGAAATGTTGAGATTCATGCTGCCTTAGGCTTTTTCCTCCACAGCTTCATAGATTGTGTTGGTATGCTTTTCTCCTTCATAGGAGAAAGTACACCTTTGTGTAAATAGGAAATTTCCCTTGTGAAACTTACTTGACCATAACCATAGTCTTAGCTTTACATTGAAAAACAAACAAAAAACTTTCAATTGTACTGAAACTTAGCCTATATTATAATTGGGTTGGGAGTCCAGTGTAGACTCCTTTTGTTTACCGCATTGCTTCTCCCACCCTGGCCTCAAGTCATTAGCATAAATGAGGCCATAGGACCAAGGGAACTCTTTGTCGTGCTATTAGGCAGGCATGGAGCAGTCAGATTTGGGACCACTTCAAATGTATAAATCATAGTATGGTTAAGGAAGCATTTTATAGATTCTGCCTCAGCTAATCTTTTGTGAGGTGGCTGCTATTATTATTACCTATCTGTGTTTAAGATTTTATCACTTCCAAGTATACATTATTACAACATTTCCTAATTTTCTTCTTTCCTCAAGTCTTTCCCTTCTCTAATCCATCTTCCACACAAATGCCAAAGTGAGAATCTTAAAGCACAAGACTGACCATTTTATTTCCCTGCTCAATGCTTCCCAATGGCTCCCCATTACCACTAGGATCAAATATAAAGCATATTTTCTGGCATTAAACTTTCTTTTTCAAAACCTGGCTCCAACTTTTCCATGCTTATACATTATTCCTGATCATGAACTCAACTTGCCAGGCCAATGAGCCATCTCATTGTGGCAACTTGGTTACACAGAGAATAAACATCTAGGTCTGGAGTAGAAAGACCTAAGTTTAAGTTTTACACCAGAAACTTATTAGCTGTCTGACGCCAGGCAAGTCACTTAACCTCTGCTTGCCTCAGTTTCTTCAAACGCAAAATGAGGACAATTTTAGCATGTACTTTGCAAGGTTGCTGTGAGGATAAAATGCAATATTTATAAAAGCACTAAGCACAGTGCTTGGCACATAGTAGGTGCTATATAAATGCATATTTCCTTTCCTTCTCTTGCACCATATTCCAAGTCTTGTCTCTGTCCCTTAGCACAGTGCCTTCATACCTGGAATGCAGAACTTTCTTCATCTCCACCTCTTAGATTCCCCAGTTTTCTTTAAAACTCAGTTCAAATAGTACCTTTCTTGAACTTCCACTCCTCAGTTGAATGTTCTTCCCTCTTAAAATTACCTTGCATTCACAAATATATGTGTGTGTATATGTGTATGTATATGTGTGTGTGTGTGTATACATATATATATGCAAACTCTTGGTAATACACATTTTTTTCTCCTTCTATCACCAATGCCTAGCATAATGTCCCACTCATAGTAAATGCTTTTTGACTAATCACTCAAATTGATCTTTATCTCATAGATATGGAAACTGGGAGTCAGAGAAGTTAATTGACTTGCCAAGGTCACATAGGGTAGCAGTATCAAAAGTGGATGGAGTAAAAGTAGATGGAGTAAAAATCCTCGCATATGAGTAAAGATACTTCCATGGTAAACCTAAAGAAGCTGTCCTCTTCCTGCTTGTACCATGAAGTTTTAAATTCCTGAACTTTAAATTCTTTGGTGTCTAACTCACTCTCTATATGGAGAAACTATTTTTGATTTCTCTCTGAATCTTTCTATATCATATTATGTTCTATTCAAGTATGTATCATTTAGAGTTTTTTTTTTACTAGAAATAGGTAAAAGTCCCTTTAAAACTAGAAAACAAGTGGTTTTGCATGTTGCTTTGAATACAAAATATTCCATTCAAATCTGATTTTATATTGCATTCAAGAAGGCTATTCTTTAGGGAAAGGAAAAAGATTGGACTGAAGCAAAGGTATCTTTTGAGATTTTTTTTCATCTTTTTTCTCTCTTATGATTGCTACTGAAAATAAGTAAGCACTCGATGTTCACAGAGCTGAGTCAGAGTCGTAAGCAAGCAAATTGGCTCATCTTTCCAATTAATCAGAAAGTATTATAAAGTTCCATAGCTGGAGCAAATATATGGGGCTTCATATCTCTGCTCTGCCATTTATCCTAGGCAAATTATTCAGTCTTTAAGAACCTCGGTTTACTCATCTGCAAAGTGAAACTGTTGGATGTGATGGACTCTGAAGTCCCTTCCAGCACTAAATCTATGGTCCTATGATCCATGACAACAGAAAGAATCCTATCAAATATGCCTACGGATCTATCAAACCTACATTTGAAGTCATCTAAAGGGAAGGGTTTCACTACCAACAGGGGCAGCACAAACTAACCCCCTAAAACAAAATG
>CM053622.1:373356646-373371520 GCA_028646595.1 Phalanger gymnotis
CTCTTAATGTTGGCAAGTTGACCAGTTCAAGTCTTGATTCATGATAGTCCCATTTTCCACAAAGAAATGTTAATCTAAAACTTCTTTAAAAGATTGTGAATGATTGAGCACCTGTAGTTTTACAAACGTGGGCTTAAGTCCTGCTTTTGGCATGTACTTTTTGTGTGACTGTGGAAAACTTATTAAACTTCTTTTTGCCCCGGTAAACTCTCTAAGAATTTAAGTTACAATCAAACTGTCGATGTTGGTGACGAGAGTTTCTAGGAATTATCCAATATGATGAAGCCACAGCTCCAAACCAAATGCAAGAATCAACAAGGGGGAAAGAGAGAGACAGAGAGAGACAGAGACAAAGAGAGACAGAGACAGAGACAGACAGTGAGACAGAGAGAAAGACATGCTGAGACACAGAGACAGAGAGAGAAATAGAGGCAGAGACAGAAAGAAACAAATAGACAATAGTCACAGATTTAAGGAATTTTGGGCTTGGTAGTCAGGGTAACAATAGAAAAAGAGAATATTGGAGCTGACCAAATTAAGCATAAACAAAAAAAAATCATCTTATGCAGATTTAAAAAGAGAGAAAATATTAGTGAGATATATTTTAATTCAGGAAAATCTGAATTTAACCAGTATAACCTGAAACATAAATAGAGTACACATTACAATATAATCAAAGAGAATGTGTAGAATAGATAAGAAAACAAAATTCAACAATTTGCTTCTTTTCCAGAAAATGCCAAAATTCTCAAGTGGATTTCATTGATTAGGATATTAACATCATAGATGAAGATAACAACTCATCTATTCTTGCCCCTCATGTGTGACTCTCAGCCATGTCCTCCCATAAATTTACCAAAGGGTTTCCACTCTGTGTAAGATATCTTCATTGATTTCTCCTGACATCAAAATGCTAGCAATGGAACATTTATTGATCCCTCCCCCTCACTATTAATCCTTCACTGTCACCATTTGTCCATCCCATCTTATTTGTCACTCATACATTTCCATGATGAGATCTTTTACTTCTACTTTCTGCAAAGTCTCTTATTTTTCATATGCTTCAGGCTTCTTACATGCTCCATGTTCCTCTCCATTGTCCCCAGTGTGCTATTCTTTTTCAGTTCCTCATAAAACATAGTGTTCCATTGCTTTACCATATTGCCAAAAACAATTAACATTAAAATGGGTCTTTGTTTTGGATAGATATTTGAGATCATTAAAGGAATCTGCAATTTACTGAAAGTGGTACAACTTGCTCTCCCCATATATTTAATTGTGTCCAATTTGTTATTTGTACTTTCTGTCCAAGTTCTATCAACATACTAATAGACAAGATACATTGAAGGTGTTCTTTGTCTTTTTTGAGTCATGGACCTCTTCGGCAATCTGGTGAAACCTATGTACCATGTTCTCAAGAATAATGTTTTTTACATGTTCAAAATAAAATGCATAGGATTAGAAAGGGAATCACTGATATTGAAATAAATTATCAAAATATTTCATTTTAAAAATTCACAGACACCAGGGTTCTTAAGAATCCATTTTCTATGGGTTATCCAGTTATCTACATGTTAGAATCTGGGCAAGAGATATCTTTTATCTACTTATTTTTTCTTTGTGAATATTTAAGTCAAGCTATATTGAACCCTTACAAGTCTCGTGCAGGAATCTCTGCGATGTTCCTGACTGTTGTAATCAATAAGTGTTATCTACAAACAGACTCAGCTATTGGATTTCATCATCTACAGAGAACCTCCTTTTAACTTGGGTTCCATATTGTATCTCTTCCATTGTAATGGCAAACATTGTTCTCACCTTTGTTCTCTTTAGTATCATTTCTGCATCATTTCTTAGCACATGCATCATTATGATATTCTAGTATAAAAAATAATATCTCTACTCACCTTGATGGTGAAAAAATAGTTGACAATTAAAATACTTTCATATCTTTTCCATTTTTCTTCTGCTTGTTCTCTTTACATTGGCCATTTTTATTTGTTTCAACCTTATTTCTTCACCCTTCAGGATAACTGTTTTATTAGGTTTCTCTAAAACATTTTTTAAAACTGGTTTTATCTTTCCCTGCTTCTCTTTGCTTTATGAGATGATATTGCTCAGAGTCTTCAATTATCCTATTGCAAAAGCTTTTTGAATATATTTATTCCTAATCAATTTGTTGCCTGTGACTTTCCTCTTTACTTGAAAAATACCATGTTTGCTGACTAGCACCTTGGTTTCTCTTTGTTATGGCAATTAATTTATATAAACTTCTGTTTGAAATTACTATAGTCTGTGTCTATATCCCTTCTATCATCCATCATTCACTTTTTTCAATGATTTGTTTGAGTAGGTCAAGATTGAGTTGTTTAAATTGTATCTACACCTTTTCCTCATTTGTGTTCTTTCTTTTAGCTCTGTGCTAATATTGACCATTGCTCTAACAAGTAGGTGATCTGACTATACATAGATAGTCCACACAGGAATTATTCCCATATGATGAACATATAATTTCCCATGTTAAAATATAAACAATTTCATTTTTGTGATGTTATTTGGTGTTTGTCATATCTGATGCCTACCAATTATTTTCTGAAAAATATTCATGATCTATGGGGCTGAGGATTCTGTGTCTAAAGGTAACTTCCTTCATTTCTTTTTCCTGGTCCATGATTTACAACTTATTTCTCATCAACTTCATCTGTTCCTACATACTAGTTACCAAATATCAAATTATATGTTATTTTATTTGAAATTAATATCAAGCTGTTTGTAGAATTTCTTTCTCTTTTCATCCTCTGCAATAGATGTTTGTGTCAATGCAATTGTTTGCATTATGGAGTTTTACAAATGCTTACCATGAGAACTACAATATGATACCACTAAATCCATGAAACGATGTTCATTTTTTTTCCTTTGGAAGCACAGTAAACATCACTACCACTACCGCCACAACCACCACCACTCATCCATTTTCTTCTTCAAGGAGAACCCATGAACTATTTTTCTTTCCATGTAGATGCGACTTTCTTCTTCTGGTTTTGTATAGAGATACCTGGCCTCTTGGCTTGCCACATCCTCAATGACTTAAACTCTTCAACCTAATCAGACACTCCAATCCCTGCATGTAGGGTGAAACAAATGAAAAAGGCCAAATTCACAAGCATATATGGCCAAAGGTTGGGTGGAAAGAAGGAGGCTTTAGGACCTTCCCATTTTTCTATATGAAGTCACTAGCTGCAAATGAAGGAGTTCTTCACCTTCATCTCACTTGAAATATGTTAACAGTTTTGGCTATACACTCAATGTAAAAGCTTGCTCCTAACCAAATGTCGGGCAAATGCAGAATGTCCACATGTACCTCAGTGCTCCAACTTCCCAGAAGCTGATCTCCTACTAATTTCCACATGGAAATTCCACCATCCTCAATAGACAAGGCATGGACCAACCCCAATTATACCATTAATTAGTCATTGCACAATCATGTCATATTTAGAGTATCATGCTAAATGGTACAATTCCATAAACTATGATTTTTTTTATTGCCTTTCCACCACTTTTCCCACTATAACAGCAGAAAAAGAAAGGGGCCATATAAATGGTCAGGTTTGTTGATATTTTTTTTTATTATTTGCCATGAAATGAATACATTAGCCTAACGGTAAAAGGCCTATTTCTCTGCTTAGAAAGACTGACCTTTGAAAAATATATTATCTATTCCTGAGAACAGACTTGAAGACTTTCTACTTTGGTAGACTCTAAAGAGCTTTCAATTCTCTTACATAGCTTTAGAAGAGCCCAGAGTCACCCCAGAGCCTTGATAAGCCTTTGAAATAGAACTTTTTGGTTAAAAGATTCATACAGTGCAAAAATAGGCATATTAAACAAAATGTGTTATATTTTAGGCAAGTAAAATAAAAATAGGAGTTGGCACCATAATTTTTGAACAGATAGCATTAAAAATTGCAATTCTTGAAAAAGAAAAGAAACTATACTAGGTTTGAAGGTAACATTGATAACAAAACTATCATTATTAATATATGTTTTGTAGATATACAAAAACACATATATGTTTATATATACATACATATGTACATATAATGGCATAGCATCCCAATTCCTAAAAATAAAGTTAACTGTATTACCAAAATAAAGAAAAGAAAAAGATTTTTATAGTACATAATAGTTTTAATCCACTCTAATATTTTCCTTTCTGAATTAGACAAATCTAATACAATAAAAAAGAAAAAAAACTGTGATTTTTGGAGAAATACATTTGAAATGTCTATGATTATTTCCAAAATAGAACATAAAAGAATGCAAACATTCTCCAGCATCAGTAAATCAGAATGAAATCTAAAATTGATTATTAGAACATAAAACCACAAATATATGTGAAAAAGAAAAAAATCAAACATTTTACATATATGCTTTAATACAATGAAAACAATGTCTAATAAAAGAAATATAAGACTCGGAACTAAATGGCAACTCATTGGTAATATCTTAAATTATGACTGGGTCAAAGAAAAAAATAATGAAAATTGCCATCTTAAAGAAAATTATAACAATGCAATGGCATACCAGAATATATGGGAGGTATCTAAAGTACTAAAATGTAAGCAGAGAGAAAACATATATAGCTGAAAACATTTATAATAAAATAAAAAATAGATAAATTGATTAATAGAATAAGTAATTACCAGATCTAGAAAAATCAGTAATTTTATAACGCAAAATACAAACAAAAGAAAATTTAGTTGTCAATTAGAGTAGAAATAAACAGCATCGAAAAACTAATCTACAGAACTGGCAAAAAGAAGTATTTTTTGAAAGACAGAATTACAAAGTTAATTTGATTTACAGAAAAACAGAAAATTCAAATTGATAATTTATTTAAAAAAATGAACAAGTTAATTTTACAATGTGGCAACAAGTAACAGGAGTGTAAATAAAGAAAACCATAATACATTATTGCCCAAACTTATGTGCTAATAAAACTGAAAATGTAGAGGAAATTGATTCATTATCATCATCATCATCATTTATATATTGCTTACTATATGCCAAGCATGTACTGAGCACATTATAATTATCATCTCATTTGAGCATCATAACAACCCTGACACTTAAGTGCTACTATTATTCTCATTTTAAAAATGAAGGAACTGAGGCAAAGAAAAGTCAAGTTACTTGCTTAGGATCACACAGCTAGCACATGTCTTTGGCTGTCTTCCTTATTCCCAGTCCAGTGCTCAATCCATGGCATCATCTAGCTCTGTGTGTGTGTATGTGTGTGTGTGTGTGTTTGTACATAACACCTAAATTAACAAAACAGTAAACAAATAGCTCAATTTCAGAAATAGAAATCAAGGAATCTATAAATGAATTACCAAAGAGGAAAGGTGCCTAATAAAGAGAGATTTTCAATTGAATTCTATCTGATGCTTAAAAAGTGATCGGTATCTATCATACCTAAATTGTTCTAATTGATGGTGAAAGAAGACACTGTACCAAATTTCTTTTATGAGACAAATATGATGCTGGTAGCCAAACCTGGGATAGATAAAGCAAAGAAAGAAAACTGTATAGTAATAAATACAAATGTTGATGCAGAAAATGTAATACAATGTTTTTTCAAAGTAAGTACAGAAAATCAGAGAGTGAGATGGAGAGAGAGACAGAGAGACAGAGAGAGACGGAGACAGAGAGAGACAGAGACAGAGAGAGATGACCAAGTTTCAGGCATTCTAGCCACACAGACCTACTCATTGTTCAACATACAAAATGCTTTATACCCTGTCAGAGTTTCCTCACATTCCATTAGGGAAATATATTTTCCTCATCTCTGTTTCTTGATTTCCTTCAAGACATGACTCAAGGATAACTATATTTTCACAAAATCTTTCCCAGTTCACCCTCACCCCCCATACCAGCCACCAGGGCTCTTGCTTTCAACACTAATTTTCATTCATTTAGTTTATATTCTTTGGATACTCTTATCTGTACATATTGTCATTGCCTTTAGGTTATAAGCTCCTTGAGGGCCAGTACTTTCTTTACTTTCATATATATATATACACACACACACATATTTCATAGTTTAGCACAATGAACAGCACACAGAAAGTATGTAATAAATACATTTTTCATTCACTCCTGGAAAGCTTTTCAATTTCATTTCAGTGTAATGATCTATTTTGGCTCTTATAATTACCTCTATCCATTTTATTGGGTTTATCTCCTAGCCAGAGATGTGGAAGTTATAGTATTTGCTTCTTTTCTAATTTTCTTGTGGAATGATTTCTAATACCTTGGTCACATAACCATGTTTAATTTATTGCAGAATATGGTCATTTCCAGTGTGCCTACTAACTCTTGTCAGATAAGGAGTTCTTTCCTTGGTAATTTGTATATTCGGTTTATTAGATGCTGAGTTATTGGATTTAATTATTTAAGTCTTCCTTGTCTGTTCTGTACCATTGATCTACTTTTTTTTTTTTTACAATTTTTAAACCATTACAAAATGACTTTGATAAGGTCCAAAAGACTAGCACTGCCTTTATTCCCAACTTTCTCTCATTATTTCCCTTGAAGTTCTACATTTTTGTCTCCAGATTAATTTTATTATTGTTTTGTCTGATTATGGAATTAATCATTTTGGTGTATAGAAAATTATAATACTTTAACTATAATTTAACTTTGGTAATCATTTTGTTATAATGGCACAGTCTAGCCATGAGCAGTAAATATGTGTATAGGTATTTAAGTTGTTTTTTATTTTTTTAAGGAATATTTAATAACTATATCTATATAAGTATTGAGTATACCTATACATACTGACTTCCTGGTAATTTCTGTAATTTTAAGTTATTTTGAAAGAGATTTCTCTTTCTAATGTCTCCCCTTAGACAAACTAAACACCTAGTCAAAAGGGAACTTGAGTTAATTCTTTAGCAGGAAAAAGAAGTGCAGCTTCAGACATGTCCACAAGGACCCCAATCTAGAGATCCCACAGAGGTATACAGAAATGTGTGTGTGTGCATGTGTGTGTGTGCATGTGCATGTGTGTGGTGTGTGTATGTATATATGTATATATGGAGCTTCATGTGGATTTCAGAAAAAGGAGGATAATATCTCAATCCAACAAGAATTGTAAACTACATCTTTACCACATGTAATTTCTAAGACTGATTAAAATGTTTCATGGATATCATATACATTTGTTAGAAAATATATCCCATGCTTTTGGGGGGGGGGAAAGTTTTTTTTTTACTAATTTCTTTTGTTAAACCATAAATTAGTAAGTATGTCTATTTAAAAGCTAATTAACACTGATGTCAAAAGAATAGTCAACGGGAAGCAGTGTATTGGTAGGAGCTCACCTAAAGTTGTTTTTAAAAAATGACTCAACCATTCAGGGTTACTCCTAGAATCCTCATGGGAGAAGTACTTAGCCCTCTCTGAGAAAAAAAAAAAAGCAAAACTTGGAAGTCAATAGAAATTAAGAATTGGTGTTATACCTATATAATGCTAGTTGCTGGTTATACATGTATAAATGTACTTATATGTGTGTATATATAGACGTACAAATATATACACATAAACACATGCATATATATACTGACATAAATACATATATAAGATCTAATTGCTAATGTTCACAAAGAGCTTGCCATGTGCCGGGCACTGTGCTAAGCATTTACAATTATTATCCCATTTGGTCATCACATAACCATGGTACTATTATTATGCCCATTTTACAAATAAGTAAAAGTGAAGCAAACAGAGATTAAATGACTTGACTAGGGTCATAGAGCCAGTAAGTGTCTGAGACCAGATTTGATCAGATCTTTTTGCCTCCAGGCCCTGAGCTCTATCCACTGCATCACTCAGGTACCTCTACACATGTACACACACACACACAGAGTTTTACCTCTGCGTGTATGTATGGGTGTATGTGTGTATATATATCATGTATGATTATGTATTACAAATATGTTGTTTTTAAATAATATTATCTTGTTTTCCTAATGTTGAACCATACTCACTGTAAAACCAATTTGATTATAGTGAATATTTTTTAAAATAAATTGCGGGAATATTTTTTGGCTAGGATTTGAATTCTTAAAAATTTAAGATATTAATGACACTATTCTGTCTTCTCTTCTCTTCTCTTCTCTTCTCTTCTCTTCTCTTCTCTTCTCTTCTCTTCTCTTCTCTTCTCTCCTCTTCTTTCTTCATCTCTCTTTTTCTCTCTCTGTCTCTCTATCTCTATCTGTCTCTGTCTCTCTCTGTTTTTCCCCAGTTTTGATCAATAATTATATCATAAAAGGAATTTGGTATTGTTTTCTTTGTGTAATGGCAAGTAAAGTCCTTCTTCTGCTCCTGCTCTTCCTGCTGCTCCTTCTCTTCCTGCTCCTCCTCCTTCTCTTCCTCATCCTCCTCATTCTCCTCTTTCTTCTTCTTCTTCTTCCTCTTGTTCATTGTTATTATTATTATAGTCTGCACTTGGCAAGCTTTCATAAACATTAACATTTCCATAGATGATAAAGAATTGCAAAAGAGGAATGTGTTTAAACCCTGAATCGGTGTTACCTACAGTTTCCAATTCTTTTTACAATTATGTAATAAATTGACACCTTAAATTGAAAGATGCCTTATTAACATTCTGTCCTCCTTCAATTCTCTTCGGTTTGTCTTTAAATATGCTATAGTGAGCCCCTCCTCTCCTTTTCTCCCTCCCACCAAAAAAAAAAATCTTTGAAACAAATAGACATGGTAAAGCAAAATAAATCCATACTTTGCTTATGCCTGATTAGGTATGCCTCGATGTGCGCCTTGAGTTACCCACTTATTTGTCAGGGAATAGATAGCATGCTTCATCATTGGTTGTTTGGAGCCACAGTTGGTCATTAAATTGTTTGGACTTGTTATATTCCCAACTTACTTTTTTACGATACATGAGTTACTTTTTAAATTTTTTTCTTGGTTTCCAGCTTGCTTCACTCTTCATCAGTTCAAATATTTTTTCCACTTTTTTCTGAATACATCCCTTTGCTATCCCCAATTGATAGGCACTCATTTTGTTCCCATTTCTGTGTTTTAAGAAGGTGGTGTGTGTGTGTGTGTGTGTGTGTGTGTGTGTGTACATATAAAGTTTTGATGAAGGCTTACCAATTGTTTCCATAATTTGTTCTTGGATCCGCTATTTAGGATTTCTCAAGTAAGGTTCCATTTGTGATTTTGCTGTTTGCTTAAGCTCTCTGAAGGGATTACTATTTATTGTTTTGATCTGTATATTAACCACATTCTTATAGATAAAAATACATAATACATACATGTATAAGTATTTATATACATATTTCACAGAGACCATATTCCCAGATAATATATAGACCACATACTAAGGCTATATATCTATATAGATATATCAGTAACTATCAATCTAGAGATTATATATACATACAAGGCAGGGAGAACCCTAGTATATGGTCTATTTTTTAGGTGTCATGCAGAAATCAGGAAACATCACAAATTGGGGCTTGATTTATTTTGTTGATTGCCTAAATTTAAGAAAATGGTGGAGAAATGTTAATAATGCAGATCAAACTTAAAGTGTTTCATATGTACATATTTTGGGGACAGAGCTAGCTGTTAAACATTTATCAACACACCCCAGCCACATAATAGCAACTACTTGTGATTATTTTAAAATGTCCATTTTTTCAAAAAATTATTAAGTCATTAGGACATAAGTACCTATTAAGTTGTTTCTAGTTTGGAGCTAACTAATAAATAGAACTATGAAGTTTTCTTTTTTGTCCTGCAGTGAAAACAAAATAGCAGTGCACATTGTGTTTCCTGACTCCATTTTCTCTCCCATTTAGATTAGAAATTGTGAAAAACGGTGAGAAACCTGATGATTATTAAAATTGAAATAAAATTTTAAAATGTGACCTCTACCAGTGAAAGAGTATGGACTATTTTGCTAATAATTGTTTTATTCTATCAAAAATAGAGGTTCTCATATATATTCTTATGCTAAACATACTTGTTTTATGATGGAATTAAGATGACAAGGGTATATGTGTGTGTGTATGTATATATGTATGTATGAGCATGTGTGTGTGTGTGCTGAATCCTTAGCAACAATCAATGTAAACTTTTCATTGTTTTCCAAGTTTCCTTAAAATTTTTAAACAATTACATGTCTTTATGGAGGTAATCAGGTGCAAAAATTATAAAAGAGATAAAAGTATTGGAAATCATATATTTGGTGAAGGAGACCGAATGTGAAATATATGTAAAACTGACATTACCAAAGTGATATTCACAATGACAAGATAAATGAATAATTCCCTGTATTGGGTTGGCATCTCTCTCTGTGGAACTCAAAGCACATTATGCTGCAGACTATACATAATGAATTCCAAGTCATCCCTGTGAAATGGTTCTTTGCTTATTTTCAAAAGAGACAGAGAGATTAAATGACTCACCAAAATTATTGTCAATAGTAATAGAATCAAAGACAGGGACGAGAACACTATCAAAAGACCATATGGTTTGTCTGTCATCAATCATGCTATTTAAAAACACAGTTAGACTTTTGGGCCTGGAAACAGAATCTTAGAGGTCATCCAGCCTCTCTCTCTTTTATAAGGTTGGCATCATAGGCCCAAAGATCCTACATGATTTTTGAGGTAACAGAATTAGAAAATCACAGAATATCACCTGGAAACTAGCCTGATTAGAGCATTCTTTTCTCTATACCACTTTGCTTTTCTAAATCTACCCTACTTTCATTCTATCTAATCTATTGGTAAGTAATGTATATTTTTCACAAAACCCCAAATGGCAGCAATGCAAATTTGAGGCAGAGAGACTATAGGGAGATCTAATATTTATCACCTTCTTCCTAGTAGGAAAAAAGCCTCAAAAATATTTGTATCTCTCTGTGACATAGCACATGAATTCAGACCCAGAGTGGATTTGGTTCAAATATTTTTAAATATTTTAATACTTGCCGTGGATAATGCATATAAATGGACAGGCCTGATTAAGCTCTTTGTTTTTCTAAGGACTCTTAGAGCTTACGGAGTTACCGTGCACACATAGGTTATTCTGGGTTTCCTTATTACTGGATACAGAATTACATTTAAATGCACTAAAAAGGCTAATTAGGAATTAAACATTCCTTTAAAATCATTTTAACTCAAATTATGCTGACAACTGATTTCTTTTAGCTCTTTCTCTAATAGTTGTGTTAGAGATTGAAGAGCAGTGCTCTAAGTCTTGACACGTTGTTCTGACTTATGCTCAACAGCAAAGCATGTCTCCAGGGAATGGTTTTAAACCAAAGTATCTCCTGGTGACAGGTGAACTCCAAGGTTCTGGCTTTTAAAAATGTAAGGCCAGTATTCTTTTTTTCAGGATTCCACCCCCACCTTCCCCTACTATGTTCTGTCTACCCCTCCTATTTACAGACCCCTAGGCTTGCTCCTAAGATGTAGGGTAACAAGAATGGTTCCAAGCTAGCATTAAGAAGATTCCTCCTCAAATGGTAAAACCTAAATTAAATGATAAGAAGATCGAGCAGACCTTGTGGGGCAAAAATCACCAAGTGGCAAATGGATGCCAAAAGGTGAAAAAGTAAATGTAAACAAATTTTTCTGACCACCTACAATAATGTGATGCAGCAAAAGGTTGTTGTTGGTTCTTTTTTTTTTAAGTGAAGGTTAAAAGCACCAAGTGAAGGGAAAAGATTTTCAGTGTCAGTGAAGTTAAAACATGTCAGCAGCAGTTCCTTCTGTGAATATTGTCTCACATGAAAGAAAGGATGGATTGAATTCATATCTGAAACAAGACAAGATTTTCCATCTGACCTCATTATGTGTTCCTCTGGAGTGCATCCCTAGGTTTCTGCCTGAACTGAAATGTGTGGGGAGAACAGAATATAAAACAGCTCAGTGCTGGTGTACCCAACTTATCTTAATAAGATGGGGGTATTTATTGTTTTGCCACAGTCGTAGCTTAACTCTAAAAGTCATTAGGACATGCCAGATCCCTTTGTTAGAGCAATCCCCGTAAGTGAAGGCGTGGACTAATGAGGGGGTTTATGCGCTGTGTGCCGCACTGCTGGCAGCAAAGATGAAGTAACATTACAGTATATCAGAGAGATTTATACCGAGAATTTTTAATGGAAAGATTTTTGGAAAGTCAGCCATCGTATCCTTATAAATAATTAAACTTACAAATTATTATTGTGACAATATAGCCAGTTTCCCTTTCTGTAAGCATTCATGATATATTCAAGGATACATTTCTTTGGGGGAATTTATAGCATTTTTCATTGTTCTTGATTATTTACCCACCGTACCAAGAAATTATTCAGAGGTCAGAAATAATAGAAAATCTTCCTCTAGATTAACCTTGTGCTACATAGAGAGGGATTTCCTACATTATATTATGTTATAAAAAGAGGAGCCCATTCCTTCAATGTCTTTCATATTGTAACTGGCAAAATTGAAAATATACATAACATGCTAATATGTCTTAAATTATTACATCCTGGTTTTGATTATTACTTCACATCATTTTAATGATTTTCTTCTTAGTAATGCAACCAAATACAGAAAATTTACATTAGGCCACCAAAGTATGTGATAGGAAAACTATATTTTAATGCCCTCGACGTTCTTTTAAATTAGCACTGATGCCAATTTCCTTTAGATGGAATTGTCAACAGCTAGGCAATATTTTGTACCTTGATGACATTGAAAAATACCATTTGTCTACATATCATTTGACTGAGATTAATAACAAAATGCTATTTATATTTGCTTTTAATTACTTGATATGTGCTTTAGATTTCTAGTTGCCATAACAACACAATGTTAAAAATCCATCTATCCTATGATTCAGAGAAGAGTCATACACTTTACAAGCTACTGAATATCTTTAAATGTAACATCTAGGAAATAGGTTGAGAGCTTTGAGATTCCACCAATTTACCTTCATCCCCAATGACCTAGTCCATTTTTTAGTACTTAATAAAGAAATTCGAGCTGATAATACAATGGATGCATTTGCTTAATATCTGAAGACAATGGCAATTTAAAGAGAATGTCAAAATGGTTTGCCCATATCTGTCGACAAACATATTTTTTCCAAATAGTTATCTGTTAGATAGTTATATATTTATTCATAAAGCATTAGTTCCATCCCTCAAAATTCTGGTTCCATAGTTATGATCTATCAACATGAAAGGAATGCTTAAACCCCAGTCTTATAATTGTCAATAATTGGTAAAAAAAAATAAAAGAATCAGATTTTGGGATATTCATCTTTTAAAGACAAGGCCTCTTTCATACCTTATTCATCTGACAACAGTTTTCATAATTAAATTATCTATTTACATTTAAAGCTAAATGTTAGCTACTGTTATTATCTACATAAAAGTTGTTGTTTAGAAAACCTAAACCACAACCATGACTTGCTTTCGAAAATCTCTTAAGAATAATAATTTCTTAATCAAGTGCATAAGTATCTTCCAAATCTTACCTGACAACTACCCTAGCCTGCTTTTTTTCTCTCTCTATGTCCTCTCTTGCCCCAATCACATCAACTCTTTCTAGGTTCAATTATTGCCTCTCTCTATGTATTTGCAGGATCTATATATCATGTCCTAATTTTTCTGTTGAGCTCCAGTCCTATGCTATCAACTGTCTTCTCAACCTTTCCAATAGAATTGTCGCTGACATATCAAAATCTCTCTATGTCCAAAATAAAACTCAGAATCTTATTCCATAAATTTACTCTTATTCAAAGCTTCCTTACTACTGTTGTTATTCAGTCATGTTCGACTCTTTCTGACCCCATTTGAGGTTTTCTGGGCAAAGATACAGAAGTTGTTTGACATTTCCTTCTCTAGCTCATTTTACAGAGAAGGAAACTAGTGTATTCATAATAGAAGTCTGACATTTACCACATCTGTGGCCTTGGGTGAGAGAATTAACCTTTCTGAGACTCAGTTGCATAAACTGCAAAATGTGGATAATATTGGTGGGGGGTGGTGCAGTTAGGTCACACCAGACTGTTGAAGGTCTTGCATGACAGAAAAAGAATTTGCACTTTATTTGGTTGGCAGTAGGAAACCAGCAAATTTTTTGGTACTATTATTTATTTGTTTATTTAATAGAAGAATGTCATAACCAGTTTTATACATAAGGAAAATTATTCTGAAAGGCAAACAATGGATACAAGAAGACCCCTTTGAAAGACTAATAAAATTATCCAAGATCTATGGGAACCTATAGTAGGATGATGTCAATGAAAACAAAGGGAAGAGACAGGTGATTGGTGTTTCAGAGATAGACTCAATGGGACCTAGTAATTGATTGAATATGAAGTTCTTTGATAATACAACTGAAATAAGTGCGTTCAACCACACTCTTATTATAAACATCTGGTGAGGCATAAAACAGGGAGCTGTTTGCTATTGTGATGGAGGAGATCCAGAACACAGTCCAAGTTGAAGAGTTATTCCCTCTAGATGGTGTCATCTTCCATATGTTTCCATTTGGGGATGATACTGTGCTGGTTGCATTGAGATCCAAAATATTTCAGAGTCTTCTGGAAGAGATCTGCTTAGAAGGATTTGACTTCACCATCTATAAGAAAAGACCAAATGGAGGCAGAATTTCTATTGGTAAGATTATGACATGAATAAGGGATGAGAGAAGAATAAGAGAAGAGAAGACAGATGAGGGGGAATGAATGAATCTTACCCTCATCAGATGTGACCTGAAGAGGGAATGCCATACATACTCAGTTGTGTATCTTACCCCACAGGAAAGAAGGAGGAAGAAAAAA